>CM035173.1:10673653-11073653 GCA_020205615.1 Panax quinquefolius | reverse complement strand
GAATATGTGTTTCCATAATATATATTTTTATATATTATATATATATATATATATATATATATATATATACATATATATAAATTAAATTTGGAAACTTAAAAAAAATCAATTTCGTCTCTTTTTTTTTTTTTTTTTTTAAAGATAATTATATATATATACTCAAAAGATATAATGAAATAAAGATGATTTGATTTTATAAACCGATGATTTGATAATGTAATTGATTCATCGCTTTATAAAATGAAATCCTTAAAATTAGCCTCAAATAACGAACTCACAGTAGTTGATTGTGGGCTTCATGCCAACTGCTTTTGTCGACTATTCCACTACCATCACCGCCACAATCTTTGATTTCTCCGCTTAAGGCCTATTGCAGTAAGAACATGTCCTAGTGATTGGAACAAAATTACAATTTTATATATATATATATATATATATATATATATATATATATATATATATATGTATATCCCTTATAAATTAACACCAAAATATGTACTAGCTAGCTAGCAAATCAAGTTTCTAGCTAGTTCATGCAAAATTAAGTACGAATTAATATATGATGAAGGAAACATTTTGCTACAACTTTGTCCCTAGCAAAGAAGAAGAAGCAAGATGCAAGGCTAACAACACTGCTTTTTTCAAATTAAGATCACCTCAGGGAGATAAGAGACTTGTACCTCCTCCCGTTATTTTTCAAGATCCATGGCAAATTAAGAAGACTCTCACGCCTTACGAGGTCGCCATCGAAAGCTCGCCGTGTGCTGCTTCTCCGATGCTTTCGAGTATGTTTTCCTAAGACCGACGCTTTCAATAATCGTCATGGTGGTAAGGCATAAAATTGAATGTATATATATATTTTATATTTATATTAATATATATATATATATATATATATATATATATATATATATTTTATTCATATTCATAAAATATATATATAAATATATATATAAATATATTTTATGAATGTATAGTTTTAATGAATATATATTTATATATATATATATATATTATTATTATTTTATTTTTTTTTTTTGAATTTTAATACATCTTTCTATTCATAAATTTTAATTGGTCTTACTTTAATATAATAATCCAAATCCTTCAAAAAAAGAGAGAAGTGTGTGAATAATATATATATATATAATATATATAGATAGTATCCTAAGTATTATATATTGAAATATATATATATATATATATATATATATATATATATATATATATATATATATGTATAAACAACAAGTGTGTAAGGTTCACACGCCAAGAAATTTTTTTTTTTTTTTTTTTTTTCATCTACATTTGGTCACGACTTCATCCAAATCTATATATGTTCTTATTCCACCGGACATACATATATAAATCGATATGTGATTCCAAAGATGACAAAAAAAAAATGTGTTTAATTAATTTCATCTTTTTAGTGATTAATTACTTCAATCGAGGTGTATGGATTTAAACTTTTTAACAATTTGTTTGATAAAAAAAAAAGCATATAATCCTACTAAGTTAAATTGATATTTTCACGTGATTTTAATGTTTTTCAATAAAAAGTGTCGTTATAGATATATAGTGATGGTAAAAATCATCATCATAAGTATTTAAAACGATTTATTTTTATCTCTAAAATATCAAAAATTATTTAAAATATCATATTTCTATTTTAAAATACAAATGCATGAAAACCATTCAAATACAAATACTAAAGCTACTTCCCCATTTGAGGTCTTGGAATGATTAAAATTAAAACTTTAAAACTAAGAAGAGAGTCAATTATTCTATATTCTATATATCATTTTATTAAAGAAATTAAGACGCTTAGTTAATTATAATTCTTAATTATATCTAGTTATATGTAAGATATGTATATTGAATTAGCCAATCAAAAGTTATTGAGAAATTCTTATTGTCCCGTATGTGTACCCCCATGCTAGGTTATATTAGTTTCAAGTCATGGTACGAGAATTAAATGATTTATGTATTTTACGCTTGTTAACATCTTCCGTATTACATACTAGTTGAGATTATCGTTCAACTATCACTTAGGTGACGTTAATTATTTTTTCCTTCATGTGAAATGTGTTTTCTTTTTATATGAGAGTTGTTTGTAAGTTTATTTGTTACTCTCTAGTTAAGCTTGATTAGTTAATCTTAAAAAAAAAAAAGCTTCGATATGTTCATTTTGTAATTCTCCAAAAATTGATTGTTGGTTCAGAAAATAATCAAATTTTAGCTTTCTAAAAGCTTCGGATAGTTTTTTAGCTTGTCTTCAATATTGGGCTCATCGGACCTTCAAATTGATTGAAAGTAAGATCATTAATTTCTATATTTGGTAAAACCCATACGCCGTAAGGATCGAACTAGAGAGATAAATTATTATTTACCCGAAATCGCTTACTAGTTAAATGCAAATTTGCATAATTTTCGTTATTTTTCCGTAGAATTTCTATTTTAAAACAAAATCATTCGGCACTTTTCTTGCATACATCAGAGGAAGAAAGGATTTATTCCAGCCATTTCACCTTAACAAGGTCATCGCCTCTGATATTCTCCAAAGAAAGGAACACCGCAAGGAGAAAGATCTATTCCGAGCCATTTCACCTTAACAAGGTCATCGGGTTCTGATATTCGGAAGAAAAAGAAAACACCGCAAGGAGGAAGGATCTATTCCGAGCCATTTCACCTTAACAAGGTCATCGCCTTGATATTCGGGAAGAAAGGAACACCGCAAGAAGGAGGAGGATCTATTCCGAGCCATTTCACCTTAACAAGGTCATCGCCTTGATATTCGAAGAAAGGAACAACATTCCGCAAGGAGAAGAAAGGAACACCGCAAGGATTCTATTCCAGCCATTTCACCTTAACAAGGTCATCGGCTTTGATATTTTTTGAAGAAGGAAGGACAACATCGCAAGGAGGAAGAATTTATTCCAGCCATCATTTCACCTTAACAAGGATCTTAGTTCTGATGTTCCTTGAAGTAAAGATTCATTCATTCAATCACTTGATTCGACGAGTAAGGAGAAGTTAAATGTAAGAGGGAGAGCTCCTTAGGTGGCTAAATCCTACGGTCAACCCCTTGGGGAACCGACCTAATGGCCTCCTTTTTTCACATTTCCCGCTCTTCTTTTTTACCCTTTTTATTTGAATGGCTCCTAATGCTTGTGCTTTTTTTCTTCTTTCGTGTGTTCGTGATCTTCCTTTCCTAATCCAAGGTGTCCGTGATCTTCCTTTCCCAAATCCAATCTTCTTATTTAAGTTTCATACCTCTCTCTTGTTATGGTAAGCACTTAATTTCAAATGCTCATTCACTTTCTTTCCTTGTTTCTAGAATTCTCATGTTATATTTTCTTGTTGCAGCAGCCAACTCCAAAGTTGAACGCTCCACGTAATTCAAAAACTACTAAGGAGGTTCCTTTCATCACGATCGGGGAAAGGCTCCTTTTATGGGTCTTCCGACGCTTTCGGGAGCAAGTGAAGAATTATGATCGCATAACCTTTCCTCCTCCCGAGAAAGCAGCTTATTTCTATATGCTACGGCCATGCAAGTTTTAGACAAATTTTCCTCTGCTCGCTTCAGATTCCTCGATGATGTATAAAAAACAGAATACCCCTACAAATCCCATTCATTTCATATCCGACTCATCCAATCGCCTTCGGGGGTGGCAACATTGACCGACGAGGTTCTCGCAAATTCTCGATTATGTGGATATACCAAGAGGGGGTCGACATTTTGCGCCAGATTTCAATTACGCAGGATCTTCGTGATCCGATGTGACCAAGATGCTCTTACCGCCTTGATTTCACGCCGGTGTTCTTCCACACGTACATTTGTCACCGCTGGGGGGAGTTCACCCCAACTCTGTGAGGACGCTTATGCCATTTACCAAGAATCTTTTTTTTTTATTTTTATTTTATTTTTTTTTTTATTTTTTTTTTTTTTTTATTTTTTTTTTTATTTATATATATATATATATATATATATTTTAGAGTATGAACTCATTCTAGATTATATCTCAGAGCCTTCCCCCACAGACGGCTTCAGAGATATCTAGCTTGTCTCCTCAGAGATGTTGAGTGTATCGCTTATTTAATGTAAGCTTCCAAGCGAGCTCCCAATTATATCTCGCGATTTCAGTGTGACATGCTCCTCCCAAACTTTGAGACTTCTAACCGCAAAAAGAATTCCTCGTTATCTTGGGTGCGCTTACTTCTTCAGTGGATTACCGAATCTTATTACTTTTAAATAGTTCTCACTATAACAAGTCCGTCTCTCACTTTCCACGAAGAGCCTCGCCTTTTTCCCTTAGTCGCTTATTTGGCTATGTGGTTATCCCGCTTCATTTTTCCCGGTCTCCTGTAGATGGTCCTTCGACTCGCATGTTTGGTTTAGCTTCTATGTTATCTCGAGGTCTAAATGTTCCTCTCGCCCTCTCTTCTTAGGAACATCAGATCGCTGCTTGACGAAACTATTCTCGCCATGAAGGAATCTGCTGGGAGGTATCCATTTTTCGTATTTTTATTAACCGCCTTTCACACCGCAATTTTTTCTTATTAATCTTTTTGTTTTTTACTCGTATGACGAAATTGCTTCGCCCCCGCCCTTTCTTCAAATCTTTCTTCTTCGAGCACTTTTTGAGATATTCTACTCCCGCACACATTTTCCTAAGAAGAAAAGCAGATTCGTGATCCTTCTTCATCATAAGAACATCGTCCCTCGACACAATTACCGGATCGATCACCGATCTAATTCAGATTTACTTTGATTTTATCGATGATTCTTCATGCTTTACAAATACCGTCCATACACTATTGTTTCGATAAAGCAAGGCCGCCCCGCCCCACTTCTATAGGCATCACTTTCGCCCCTACTCGATATCAACGAATCGAGTGGTTCTTCGTTGTCTTGGTTCGCCTTCCTTCTGGGTCATGGAGCTTCCTTTACTTCGTCAAGATAATGGTTTCGCATCGCGGCTTTATTCTCCTCACAGGTCACGAGGCGCTTGATTTGACCAGAGCGCGCCCTTTTCGCCACACTTGTCGTGAGACTTATGAGACCGCCTTCTCAACTTTGTCTCTACTCTCTCTCTTTACGTGGGCATTTCCAAGGCCTCCAAATGCTCCTCATAAATCCCTTCCTTTTCATACCGAATGATTCTTGATTGGGCGATATACTACCAAATGAAATGTAATTATCAAGTGTCAATCTTAAAAGATGGGGGATGATACTTCAATTTGTTCTCTACCGCTTTATTCCCCGAACGCTCCAATGGGCCAAAGTTGCTATGTTCTCCTAAGACCACTATCCGCTCGTAACGCTGGTCAACCAAGAGTCGGCCATCGAGCGAGGCTCGATGCTTAAGTCTTCTCATCCCCACCAAGAGCATTCATCCTCAAGTGACCCAACTATTCTTCGTGCACACGTCCCTACTACCTCCGTGAGAGTCTTCCACCACGGCTTCGCCTCACGCATCTCTATCACAGATACCTCCTTCGCCTTCCTCCCAAGGATCCTCCGGTGCCGAGGAAATGAGAATCACCCGCTCTAAAGCGAAAAGCATCTACCACTACCGATTCTCGAGGTGGATCCTCCTATTACTTCTATCGTGGTTCCTAAGTAGTCGTCCCGCTATTAGGCTTCGCTTAAAGCCATCATCGAAACGCCCTCTCGATGATGCTAGTTCTAGTATGCCAACAAAAATGAGGGTCCCATTAAGAAGCAACGAGAAATTTGGTAAATTTTTTTTGACATTTCCATATTTTTTTATATCCCTCGATAGTTGCTTTCGTGTTTCCTTATGTATTTATTTTCTTGATTTTCGATTGCAGAGGTCAATGAAGAGGATTATGATGTTCCTCCTCTCGGTTTATTTCGTACTACACACGAGGTAGTCAGCAATGGCTTCGCCAACCGTGAGCCTTCTCAACCTATCCTTATCGGTGTCGAGTCGCCTTCTTCGTGATAATGATCAGGTTAGCCTTTGATGCTAAAGACACTTTATCCGATGTAAGCCCAAGTCCCATGTGGGTGATACACCGATTTCTTCAATCCTTCCTACGACTTCTCCATACGATGGGCCTAAAGATGCTAATAAGGCTCCTACCTCCTCGAGGGGAATCCTTCCGAGACTATCATTGATGTCCATCCTCCCCGTATGAGTCCGCCGAAGTTAGTGATCGATCGTGAGGGCATTATCGATAGTACTTTGGGTGATTAAATGACATTCCCGCTCCGTGGCATCTCCCCGACTTCTTTCCATCGGGCTATATCAGTGAGTATCTTTCTTTCAATATATCAGAGTATCTTTTTTTTTTTTTTTTTTATATATATTATGCTTTGACATTTTTTGTTTTCAGAGTGAGAAGATGAAAGATTTGCTTTTCACTGCTGAGGCCCTCGCTTTGTTTGATGTTCTCCATCCGGATGTCGCCCACTCGCTTTATATAAAGGACCTTTGTTATCCTCCAGTGTGCCAAGGCTTCGAGGAATCATCACCATACAAAGATCTTTCCGATCCTCCATCTCTTGTCTTCACAAATTCTATGGTGGCGCCTAAAGTGGCTTCTCCAGAGCTTCCTTCAATCCAAGTGGGGATCTTATTCCGTGGAGGGGTTTTCGATATCATCTCCTAGTCAGAAAATCGAGCGCTCTCCTAGCTCTTGCTTCCGCAGACATATTGACCGATTGATTATTAAGATGCCTTCCCACCCAAACCTTCTTCCTGCACTCACTTGCAAGCCTTGTTTCGGGTCGCACACACTGCCTTTTTATATTCCTTACGAGTAGCCGAGGACTCAAGAGGTTTAGTGATGATGATGAAATGACCTCGTCGTCGTGTGTGACATATCTCCTTTTCGTGTTAGGTCGATCTTCTCAAATCAAGTTTTAATCTTGTTTCACCACGCTCGAGGTCATTGACGTAGTGTGAAGATGATTCCTTTTCAAAGGCAGCCTTTCTCGAGCTTGATGAAGCCGCAAACAAAAACCAAGATCCAGCCTCAAGATTTAGAGGACCAAATTTTCGGATCTAAATGCTAAATTTCGTGATGTGGAGTGCCAAATGACGGACTTAAGTAATTACCCAACAAGTTAAGGAGTCGAAAGTCGCAAATCTTAAGGTTCGAGATGCTACTATCACGACTTGGAAGCTTTAGCTATGCCTCCTCTTCATTTTGATATGTCTTCGCCTTTAGATCATAACTTGTCAGTAGTAGTTTTTTTTCGATTTCCGCTTCGTAAACTCATTTACACATGTTTCATTTATCAAAATGTAGTTTCTTCAACCTCATTGATTGCTTTTAATTTGAATGATTCCTTAAAATTCAATATTTATCATCAATCTCAAGTTATTCAAATTAATATTAAAAGACAACCACAAGTAAATATGAATTTTATCAAAACATGTATATATAGTTTTCACAAACCAAAACTCGACTTTATACTCTTTTTTCTTAAGAAATTTAAAAATAATATTCAAGTATAAGTGAAAGTTTGTAAATTTATTGATAATAAAATTGCTTTTAACGAAAAGCATAACGCTTCATTAAGAAATCTTGCTTTTGTCGAAGAAAGCATAACGATTGCCACTTTTAGAGGTAAAGTGTAACTTTCTTTGCTTTTGTCGAATAAAGCATAAAGTTTGTCACTTTTAAAGATAAAGTGTAACTTTCTGGTCGAGGGCTTAAACTCAGTGCCTCACCACTTTTTTTGAGTTGAAAGTGTAATCACGAGGGTCAAGTAATCGTGTTCCTCGATCACTTTTGAAGTTCGAAAGTGTAACTTCCAAGGGTCAGACTTAGTCAGTGCCTCGATTACTTTTTGAGTCGAAAGTATAACTTTTGTGATGCTCTTCTCACGTGTAATATTTCTTTACCCACTTCAAGTTCAATGGGCCCGAGATAAAGATCTCGATCCCACACGAGATATCTTGCAATACCCGCTTTTAGAGATCTCTCACTTATACGGGCCTTCCCATTTGGGGTAAAATTTGTGGTCAGGGTCCCCTCACGACTTGAGTCATTGCTTTGAGTACCAGTCCCCACCAAAATTCATCAGTGGTACTATCATGGATTGTATTGTCGTCGCAGCCTTTCATGGTACTGCTCTGCTTTTCTTTAGCCTTATCTCGAAAGTCAACTAAGGCCTCTGTGGTCATTGGCTCGGCTTTTCTTCTTCTCGACTAAGCTTCAAGTCTCATTCGAGCCAAGGTATTTCTATTTCAATGGGCAAAATAAATTTTCTTCACCATAAACCAAAGATATGGGTCTCTCCAGAGGCTTCCTTTTTTTTGAAGTTCGATATGCCCATAACGCTATCGGTAATTGTTCTACCATGCTTTCTGATGATCGCTCAGGGTTTTTATAAAATTTTTATCAAGGTTTTGTTTGTAGCCTCTCGTCTTGTCTCGTCATTTTCGTGCAATATGGTGATGACTTGTAATGTTTCACCTTCAGATCTTTCCATCGATTTTTTGACATCCCTATTGATGAAAGGAGTTCCATTATCCGATAAAATTATCTTCTGGATTCAAACCAAAAATGATGTGCTCCTTGATAAAATTGGCCACCGCCGTCCCGCGGCCTTCTTCAAGGGTATCGCTTCCACCCACTTTGTGGTACATCTCTATGGCGCTTAAAATCCATATGTTACCCTTTGGAATTAGGGTGAACAGACCTATAAGATCCATTCCCCATGTATGAAAGTGGCCATGGTGTCGCTAAGGTTCGCAAAATCCACTACGGAGCATGGATCAAGTTTCCATGATTCGACAAATGTGGCACTTTTTAACAAATTCTAGACTATCTCCTCCATCTTCGCCAAGAGAACTATGATCGATAAGTTGTTTCAGACAACTCGCTCCCCTCGTGTTCATCCTCAGGCATTCGTAAACCAAATCTTCGCTTCACCTAGTTCCGCATAATCGTAGGGCTTGCCATCAAATCCCTTCTAAACAATTCTCCATTCTCGCAAGAAGAAACGCTGTGACTTCCTCTCGATTATAATCAAGGCCTTTTTTTTCTATTTCTAAGAGTCCCGCTTTGCAAGAACTCCACATAAGGATTTCGCCAATCCACTATATCTTCAATGAAGGCGATTCATCCTCCCTGTGGTATTCTTGGCATGAAACACATCAAGCGCCAGAGGGCATCCGCTTCTTCTTCTTCATTTCAGCCAATAATACCTCGACGACAACACAGCAGCCACGATATAAGCTTATGTTCGCTAATCCACGCTTCTCGCCACGCACCACTGTAAGACTCTATCTCGCTTCCCCGCCTCCCTAAGATCGTGTCAACACACCATCCGCTTTTTTGTGATACAAGACACCTTTGATGATGTCAGATTCAGAATTTTACTAGAGGGTATTGTTCCTCCTTTGTTTTCAATCGATTGAGATGTCGACGCCAATCATCTATTATGCCTTTGGGGAACAAATTTAGCACCGTGGTCGGAGGGTTCTCTCATTACCTTTACATCCAAATTCTCACCTTGACATAGACTCGAGATGCTACTGCTAAGTGCATCAAAGTTGTTTATTCTCATTCTCTCGCACATATTCAATCACCACCTTCTCGAAGCCTCCATCACCTTTTTGTGCTACAAATCGATATGGCGCCAAGATAGTTCCTTCACTCCAAATCGGCCTCTTATCTGTCAGACACTATGAGGTTTGAATCTCCTTTACTTTAAGATATTTGGCTCCCAATTCGAGAATCGCCAACAATCCTAGTATGAACGCCTCATATTCTCGCTTTCATTGTTTGTGCAAGGGAAATCCAATTTGTATGACAAGGCCACTTCATTTCCTTCTTTAGTGGTCAACACCACTCCTCGCCCCGCCTTTTACCTTCTCGCGATGATCCATCAAAAGCCAAACTCCACCATTCTCGGGTCCTCATTTTTCAACTCGATTGATTCTACTTCTTCACCCTAAGATCCTCGTAAGGGGGTTCATATTCTCCATTTGAAATCGAGCCAAAGAGGTCCGCCAAGGCTCGACATCGGACGCTTTCTTGTTACACACATTTGATGTCGTGATCAAAGAATCATCATCCATCCGCAGTCTTCCTACTAATGTCGGCTTAGTTAATAGGTATCCGATCGATCGCTTTTTGTCAGTAAGCTTTATTTCGTGTGCTAAAAAATAATGCCGCATTTTCTCACAAGAATGAATACCAATGCTAGACAATGCCTTCCACTTGTGAATACCGGTTTCCTATCCCCTGATTATCCGGCTAATGTAATATATGTGTTTCTTCTCCGTCCACCTCCTCCTCGCGATCAATCCACCTATGGACTTCTTGGTAGATGTGATGTACAACCGCAATTCAGATTCCTCTTTGTGGCACTACCATTGTTTCAGGCCAAGCCAAAATTCTTTTCACCTTCTCAAACGCTCGTTGTTGGTTTTGCCCCAAATCCCATCAGGCCCTTTTTAGCAATTTGCCAAAAGGTTCTGTGACTTCTGCTTAATGCCGGCATGAATCTTCTCATGTATTTAAACTTTCCTGTAAAGCTCTTCAACTGCTTCGCGCTTTTTGGTGGGGGGCATCTCTCGATTGCTTTCGCTTTTTGCTTCGGTCCACCTCTAAGCCTCTATCAGGCACCAAGAAGCCCAAGAATTTTCCAAATTGCCATCCCAAAGGCGCACTTCTTCTGATTCATCCTCAACTTATACCTTCTAAGACCGCCAACACTTTCCTCGTGTCCTCCATACGAAGTTATCGCTTCTTGATTTCACTACTATGTCATCTACGTAGTCCTCCACTATATCATGAATCATGTCATGAAATATGGCGCATCGCCTTTTTGATAAGTTGCCCTCAAGATTCTTCAACCCGAATGGCATTACTACATAGTAGAAATTCCCAAACGGGGTACGAAAAGGTCATTAACTCGTGATCTTCTACTTTACATCTTTATCCGATCAGAACTCACAAACCCGGCCCATGAATGACATCATCTCATGATTAGCCGTCAGATCTACCAAAGTGTCTATGTTGGGGTAATGGGTACATGTCCTTTGGGCATGCCTTGTTCAAATCTCCAAATCCACACATATTCAGAGTCATTCCATTCGACTTCTTTACCGCAGACAATGTCGATAGCCATATCGATGTCGAATCGGCTTGATGAACCCTACTTCCAAAGAACTTCTTGATTTCTTCCTTTATTTGAGTTTCTACTTCGTGCATAGTTATGAGGTGCTTGCTTTTTTTCGGGCTTCATTCCCTGACTTATGTTTAGATCAGGCTCCACAAGATCCTTGTCAATTCCGCATCTCGTCAGAAATCCAAGCAAAGACATCCCTATATTCTCGCAATAATCAGACGAGCTTCTCCTTCGCTTAAAGATCCAACCTTTGTCGACATAAGCCTGCCTCATGCTCCTCCTCTCATACCAAATTAACTTCCTCTAATTCATTTTGTTGAGGTTTCGCCTATCCTCAAGCATTCTCGAGCCGGTTCTACCTTCTCGTCAGACAACCTTTCTTCTTCATTATTATCACGGAGTGGGGGACACCTCCCGAGCCATTGGTTCACACACTTCCAAGGGCTCTTCCCCTCAGATCGCCACAATCGAAACACCACTTTTCCGCAGTTTAACAACCCTCTCCCATTTCGCCTTTCCTCGCCCTCCTCGATTGTGCCATCCGCTTGACATTTATTATATTTCGCATCTTCGTGGATCTGCCGCCTTTTTTTTCTTCTCTTCTTCTTCTTCCACCGGCTTCTTGTTTTTAGAACATTCTCCGCTGCCGAGGTCTTCTTCTTTTCTTTTTCTCGCAGTACGAACTTATCTTCCCTCGCACTTCCTCCCAAATTTTGCTAGTCTTAGGGAATCAGTCTCGTAACTGTTCTCTCCTCTTCAAATGACATCATCAAAGAAAGTTGCTTCAAAGATGATGTGCCTCCTCCGTCCAAAGGGATTCCGAGTCATTGGTACCTTCACTTCTCTCCTTTCCAAATAGCTTTAAGGCATCATGAAAGACCGAGGGTACCACCCCGTAGTCGCTTTTGCCAAACCCTTCCCAAAGAAGACATGATATGATGATGCATCCACCTCTAACATGGAACATTACAGCCCCTCGAATCTTCCCAACTCGCATGTCCACCTTAACGTGTCCTAGGGTTCTCGTGGCTTTGATCATGAATCCGTAAATGTTCATTTGTTCCTTCACAATCTTCTTCTCCTAAGCAGCCTAACTGCTTGAACACGGTAGGTATAATATTTACGACGCCCATTGTTGTCAATAAATGCCCTCCAAGACCTCAATGCCGCTGATTATCACCGCCACATACAACTCTACCATTATGCGGTATCTTATCTCTATCGCCTTTAGAGAAAGATATCTTATTTTCTTCTTCCTCCATCGCCTTCATAAATCCTTTGCTTATGGCCACGCAAGTCTCCTCGCTTTCTAAGCAAATTTTGATAATTGCCCCGTCATTTCAATCCTCGCTTCCTCGCCAATCCTATCCGATCAAAAAATTTCAACTTGGCTCCGCTCGCTCATCAATGCCACCACCGCAGTCCGGATCACACTCTCCTTTCTTCCATCATCATCTCCACTTCGGGCCTGTGGTTGTGAATAACAAAGTTGTCAGACGCTTCTTCCCTTTGTGGTTCGGGCAAATGGCTTGTCATGAACACTACTTTCTTTTCCAAGTTCAATCTCCCCATTTGCCACCTTTTCGTGGAATATCCTCCGCAGCTATAACAATCCATCGCTGAGTGTCCCGCGATTGTGGAATACATGTAAGTCCGGTCTTCTTTATTTCTTCCACACCGCAAATCTAGGCCTCGGGGTTTCACCACCCATGTTCAACCCATTGTTCATACAAACCCCTCAATGCTTTCTCACTACACGTGATAGCCTCCGGATCGGCTTTCAGATATTTGTCTCCGTGCTTTCTCTCGCTTCTTGCTAAAAATTTTCTCGTTTTCTCCTTTCGCTTCTCTCAGTGGTTTTGACCGAGAGTCACCAAAGCCACAGCTTGTCGCCCTTCGCCTTCCATGTAACCGCACGATGGTTAGTGGGCAATGTCACGATTCCTCCCAAGTCTTGTGCAAAAGATGAGAGGGTCGCTAAGGAATCACAAGCCTCGTGATGAGGTGGGGCTTGAAAGAATCCAAGGCACCATTGTTGCAAATGTCGACTAAGTTCTTTTCTTCAATCGGCTCACAGACTTCGCGTTCGGGCCCCAACTCACAACATAATCCGACAACTCTCATTCGGCTTCGCTTGAACCGCATAAGCTCCACAATGGTTACCTGCTTCGCATATAGAAAAAAATTTCTTGAAAATTGTAATTTTAAGTCATCCCAATCATGGATCGAATTCTTCTCCAAATCAGAGTACCAACTAAAGGCACTATCCACAAAGTCTTGTTGAATTCCCGCATCAACAAGTTGTGGTTGTTCACTTCATTATATCCGAGCCACTTGAGACATCGACTTACAAACTCGCAATATGTTCCTCTAAGATTTCCTTTTTCCCCGTCAGATTTTGAAATCATGGGTGCTCAATATACCCCGTCAGTAAGGTTGCTCCGAATGTGTGTGGGTAAGGAGGAGTAAAGTCCAACTCCGAGGGTCGAGATGTCTGTCACGCTGGGTTGATCGATCACGCTAATCATATCATCCTTCGTCACATACGGCTCAGAAGCGTGAACTCTCCGGGGTGTTGTGATATACCGCCGACGACGGCAGTGTATGGTAGAGAAATTGGTCGATGGACACTTGCATCATGAATACCGCACCGTGGAAGTCACGCTCATTCACCGGATATCGCTTGAATGGTCGGCATTTGCAGACCGTGGAAAATGATGGAATAGTAGTCGAGATGATGTTCACCGAGGTCGGGCTTGCTTCCATCCTAGGTCAGTGGCACGCCACCACCGCTCGGGCTTCCAAGTTGATTATCGAACCAATCGACTTTTCCGCTAATGGAGGTACAATGTGGTTCTCTTTGTTGTTGCTACCATTATTGTTGTCTTTCCACACCGCTTGTTCCCCATGCAAACTTCCCGAACACGGCCTCGAAAGTGGGAATCAGATCAACCGCCGCGAAATTCCCCATCTCCTCTTGCTTCCTCTCAGATTTCCAAAGATCACGGCCATCATCATTCCTTGCCTTTCTCGTGCTTCCTTCAATGCCTCGAGCATCTCCAACAGCACATCATTCGCTTCGGTCCCACCGCATCCTCGCTCGCTTTCTCAAGGCTGGTTTGTTGTTGATCGGCCATATGTGGTGATGTCGAACTTCCTTCCTCAGCGCCTTCAATAAGTGGTTGGTCAAAATCCAGTGCTCATACTTTGAAAGCTTGAGTGGCTTGCCTTGAACCGGATCCGGTGAGGTAATGCCGCTTGTTGGTGAAGCAAATTTCTTCCTCGTAGTTCTCCCACTTCGAAGTCAGGGCATACCTTCACGAATTTCTACACCTCCCCAAAGCAGAGTCGCTTAAAGAAATGTGGGCAAGGAAATCGACTGCTAGGTTGGGGTTTCGTGTCACGAGGAGGAGAGAAATCCACTAAAAGTACTTGGAATTGATTGATTGATCAAGAGGGAGAACGACAGTGGGCGATTATCTAACGACGCTGCGGCGTAACTCCCTAGAATCCGGAACCGTGTTAGGTAATGTGGATTCCAAGAGCCTTCTCGAGTCCTTCAAGTCGAGAGAATGTCCAAACCCCTTTCGTGCTTTTTAGTGGAATCTCCAAGCCTTTAAGTCACCAAAAGGGTCCTTTCGATCTTCCAAGAGTCCAAGTCTTCGAGTCTCCAGAGAAGTCCCCTTCAAAATGGAATGGAAGGGGTATTTATAGGTTTTTCGAAAGTAGTCATGCAAGGCACATGCCTTCGTGAAAATTCCAAAAATACCCTTTTTAGTCCTTCGAGTAATGCCCATATTGCCCTCGCCCTTCTAGCCCACCAATCCAATCCTCAATCAATTCCTCAAACGAGCCGCCCCACGAGTCTTCTCGCCGGACACGTGGAGGCTTTCGCAGTCTCTCGCACATTTATTTCTCGATTTTTCGCCTTTTTTATTTCATTATTTCATTAGGTTATGCCCTAACCCTAATTTGCACCCTTTAATGAAGCCCGTGGAACCCTAATTTAGCTAATTATGATAATATTCTATAAATCGATGTATATAAAGTTATTTAGATGAACTGCATGCATGGCTATTCCATCTTGTTTTGTTTTTTGCAACAAATACGAGGTAGGTAATTAAGGCATCTAAACTCTAGGCAAGACATATTGCATTTATAGCAATTACACACATCTAAAACCACCTCTACTAAACTTATGTTGTAGTCAAAATTCAAAGATTCTAAGCGATTAGTGTATCACCAAATTGGTCTTTATTCTTTCTTTCTTCTATTACTTTTTATTTACATTAATTATGAGTATCTTTTTTCTTTTTTTGGATTCGAACTTCTTTCTTTCTCTTTTAATCTTTTGTTTCTTTAAGAAAAAATGATCATTTTTTTAAAAAATAAAACAACTTGAATTTGAGTATCAAGATGTTCACAGCTGAGCTTTGGACCATTAGGGAGGGCCTAGCTAGTTCTTGCATGGGAGATGATGAGGATCCCACAGTTAGAAGTTGAAACAGATTCAAAGAATTAATGTTGTAAGCTTGATCAAGGCAGGAGATATAAAAAATCATCCTGATGAAGGGTTGATTCAGGACTACAGAATTCTTTTGAGGAAGCCATGTACCGTCGTGAGACTCATGCACACCAGGAAACAATGAAACAGATGCTCTGATTAATCTCTTGCTGCTCTAGGCCACTGTTCTAATTAATTATGTAATAGTTTGTAGTACAGAACCTACTCTTGATTCTCTAGCATTGCTAGCGGAAAATTGTATGAACGTTTCAATTTAGTTATTGACCTTCGGCCTCCATTGCATCCACACACAAAAAAAAGAGTATCAAGATGTTCATTTCAAAAAGAGTGAGCATTGTTTTCTACACAACCCTTTTAGCTAGGATGAGGCCCAATAGTTGAGCAAACTCCACTAATAACGCAAGGCCTTGTAGTACAACAGGATCACAGAAACACTATCTGAGAATACATTATACTAGCTTTCGGGTCAATAGTTTATGTTAGCCCGTCAATCAAAAGGCAGCAATTAATTTGAAAGGGTGAAGTTCGTAACCCTATCACATTGCATAAGTTTTCGACATAATTGATCGGTTGTGGTACGAGCGAACCTTTTATATAGAGTTTTCAATAATTGAAGACAGGAGGAGCAATTGAATATAATTAATTATAAAAAGAAAGTGTAAAATCAAATAGCATTATGAGAATGGGAAAATTAATGAGAATGATAAGTCTCCACCCACAATACTTTAATTTATGTCAATGTTCCCTGAGAAACAGGTTGACTAATATTTCCAAAAATTGCAAGAAAAAAGGGATAATGATATGTCTTGTTAGAAAGGTGTGAGAGAACCAAATTTGTGATTGGAGTTTATCGGTGTTAACGCTAAGATCTTCTGCTACGTCCTAATCACGTAAAGACGTCCCCGATCCTCAAGACAAAGAATACGACAAGACACCAAAAGCTTGATTACCGGACCGTCTTGGGATAAATTTCAAAGCGTGAGAGTCAATATCGGTGTTCACAAGGTTAACAATGGAGGATGTAATGTCTAGTGTATTGAAAGAGAGATAATAATTCTCCGTTATGTGTGTGTGAATATGAATGTGAACGTACCTGTTTGTGAAGACTTGGTTGATAGGTTATACTCTCTCGCCCGGTTTACCGTGCCACCTACTACTAACTCGACATTTACTGATCCGATGGGTTTCTTGATTGCGTGCCTCTATCCACTACCTTTGTCATCATTTGTCTTACGGGTGACCATAATCCCATCCACATTAATGCATGATGTGTCTCACCAATCATTTGTCGTGCTTTTCATCATCAAGTCAAAGTAATAGATATTAAAAGATCTAATAAGTTAGTCTAATGAACCAATTCCGATTTTATAGGTTTCAATAGAAACAATATGGTGACTAGGCCCAATGACTTTCAAGGTTCAATAATGAAAGCCCAATAAACTAGTTAAATAAATGAGCCCAATTCATTCGGCCCAAATAGGAGAAATATTGTAAGACCCCAACTTATTATTAATGAAATTTAATTTTCTCTATTTATTATTTTGAAATAGTAAGGGTTGATTTGATTAATGTGGATAGTTAGGGGTAAAATATGCAAATATTTTAAAATAAGCAAGTGGTTATAAAATATTCATTGTTGTCGGGGAATATTCGTTTGGTCGTGGAATATTCAATGACTGTCGGGAATATTATTATTTGCGACGGTAGCGACCACCATGTGTGGGCCCCATAACGGAAAGCGATTGGATGAAGAAAACGACAAATATAAGTTGTTTAAAAATAACAGGATAGTTGTTTAAATTTTCTGCTTTAGTGTTCTAAGCAATTTCTTATAAATAGGTGCTTAGGTTAGAATTGAAAATCACACCGAAACTGAAGTTTTCTCTCTATATTATCGAAATGTATTCTTGTGAGTATTTTGAGTATACTTTGAGTAGTATTGTTAGATGGTCAAGTTCCTTCAAAGACTATATCCCAGATTCAAGCTAAAGTACTAATCTTTCGAGGTAAGGGGATGTTATTTTCTTCTCAAATGATATTATTTCTTCAATATCATTATCTTTGAAATATTGGTTGAAACTTTTTATCAAATTTGGAACTTTTTCATGTAAGGTTACTTATTCATGAGTTACTATTTATGAGTTACTATTCACGAGTTACTATTCATGAAAGTTCTTATTCACGAGTACTATTCATGAAGCGTGAAGATGTTTTTGTGAAATTTTTATCTTTTGGTATCGAGTTAGTATTCATGTATACTAAGACTATTCACGATATCTGACAGATTATTCACGAATCTGACCACTATTCATAGAAAAATGAAATTTCTTCTTTTGTCCAAAATATCTATTCGGATACTAGCTTTGATTGTATCCATGTTTTGATCATTCTTGAATTTTACACCACTATGATTATTTTTGAGGTATTTTTGAACATGGATAAAACAAAGTACTAATCCTTAATCCTTAATCCTTGTCATTTTGTTTCACCGGATTCGCTTTCTTTAAAATATTTTTCATCATCTTCATCTTAAATGATGATATTATGGAATATCTTTGGCCTGTAGTGCAAAGATGAATGATTTCTGAAGAATATCTTTGGCTCAGTAGTGCAAAGATAAACAGTGTTTAGATGAACACTTGACCAATCGATGAATATCTTTGGCTTTTAGTGCAAAGATGAATATTTGATTCCGGATGTATATTGATTGATGTTACGGGGATAAAAGATAGAGCGATGAACTTTTAAATTCATACATAGAAGATAGTAGTTTGTATTCTCTACTTAACTCTTCTAATGAATTATTATTTCACCTTGCGAATATTGATTTAAAATTTGTTGTCTATTGTATTCTATTAGATTTTTCCCCGTTGAAGACTAACGGTAATTCGTTGTATATTATCTTAGTCATAATATTCTTTTATTTGGGCTAGTTGAGCTCACCCTTTTCCTTTTTGTTCCATTTTTCTTCTCGTGAGGCGAGAATATAAGCGATACGAGCCTGGGGTATGGAATGAAGGTTTTAGAAAGAATTATTTAGTAGTCCTCACCATTTTTGTAAAATAATGTATCAATAAATGTGATGAGGATTTATTTGAGTATAGATATTGTCTCAGAAGATAATATTTGTATTCAAACTCACGCTTTCTGATTGTAATAATAAAGTTGTAGTTGTTTCGTACCATGTATTGACAACTTTCGTAATAGGTGATGTATACCTATTTTGGGGCGCCATGAATAGTATCGAGCTTAGGATATGATCTCTGGCGGAGATCGGGAATAGAACTAGGAGGGAGAGACGAGTAAATCCTTCGCTAGTGTGTCCTACCTAAGCTTATTTTTTTTTAGTTGGTCGATTATATAAGGATATTATGTGATATATTGATTTCCTTAATTAACCCTTGTTTTATAGACGATGATTTGAGAATGTCGATTTGAGAATATTAACAATGGAAATGAGGCCGTGGAGACGCTCAGTACTCACCAACGAGGAGAACGTGCAACAGTCGGCAATGTTCCTCCCGTGAACAACACCACCGAGCGGATGATGAACGAGGGGATGTTTAGAAGCTTTTTGCAGCTCATGCAAAATCGCATTTGTGGAGACTCGTGTTCAAAATACTGGAGAAATGATAGCAATTCACGGGTTGTCACAACAAGCAGTTCAAAGAGTTGGGACCACCGAATTTAAGGGAAAGCCGGATCCGATCATGGGCGGAAACATGGGTCAAGCAAATTACCAAGATATTCGATGTCTTGGGATGCGGAAGAATAGAAGGTTCCATTCGCCACCTTTATGTTCCGTGGGCGAGGCGAACTCTCTTGGTGGGAGTCTGTAGCGTACCCATCCAAATTTTCAAAGCGTGTCTTGGGAGACATTTCAGAAATTATTTAATGACAAATACTTTCCGAAAGTGTTCGTTATATGAAGGAAGTGGAGTTCATCGATTAGAACAAAACAACATGATTGTGTCTCAAAGACGAGGCAAAGTTCGCAGAGTTATCGTGTTTGCACCTCATTTGGTGGAGAATGAGGAACGATGATCTGGATGTTTTTTTTGAGAGGTTTGAAACCCTAGATTCGACAATATCTCATTTCTCATAAATTTTCTCTATTCGGATGTTGTAAATGTGGCTCAATTATTAGAGCGAGATAACGAAAGTACTACCAACCGAGGGACCATAACTAGATTATACCGTAGATAGCGATCAATGTAATAATGATAACCAAATGGAGAAAGAAACAGACGGACAAAAATGGTAACCACTCGGGTGGTAATCATGGCCATGAAAATAGAAGAAGCGAGTCGAGAGGAGATTTTAAAAGAGGAGATTTAACAACGACCATGTGAAGACGACGAAAGTCTTGCAAGAAAGAATCGGTTCTATGGGAGGAGAACGACCACCGGTCATATATCTACAAATGCGAAAAAGGGACATATCACCAAACCGCCCTACAACAGCTTCAAGGTATGCTATAATTGTGGAAAGGAAGGACATATCGCCGAGATTGTGCGATAGCGAAACCTAGTTTAATGCGGGGACGGTGACTCAAAAGATCGTCCCGTAAAAGTCAAAGTCAATGGTTCTGGAAGAAGCGTTTGTTGTGATCGGTCAAAATGCGAGAAACCAAACGAGGTGATCACGGGTAAGCTATTTATAAATTCTTGTGAAGTTTATACCTTACTTGAATCTGGTGCTACCCATTCATTTATCTCTCCGCTTGTGCTCAACGCTTAAACTTGACTCGAGAGAAATTAGACTTTGACTGTATCTGTGGAAACTCCGTTTAGGAGAAACTTTCATCACATCCATTTGCTTATAAATCTTGTTTGATTCAAGTTGGCACCATCACCTTACCCGCCGACCTTATCTCTTTAAAGATACTTGCTTTTGATGTGATTTTAGGGATTGATTGGTTAACTACTCATCATGCCAAAATTGATTGTTTTTAAGTAAGGTTGTTAGTTTTCATATTCCTAACCAACCTGTTGTATGCAATTCAAGCAACTAAACCATTAAAATCAATCACCGTCATACCTAATCATAAAGTTATTCGTTTATTGAAAAGCGGATGTCAAGCTTTCTTAGCCCATGTTATGGATTTGAATAAAGACACGCCAAATTTGAATAATATTCCTCGTTGTTATTGACTTTCCGATGTATTTCAAGAACTTCCTTGCCTACCCCGTAACGTGAAGTTGAATTCTTTATTGATCTTGAACCCCGTACAAAGCCCATTTCTAAAACGCCATATTGAATGGCTCTATTGAACTTCAGAGTTAAAGGTCCAACTACGTGAATTGTTGGACATCGGTTTCATTCGTCCTAGTACATCTCCTTGGGTGCTGCTCTGTTTTATTTGTAAAAGAAGAAAGACGGGAGTATGCGACTTTGTATTGACTATCGGGAAATCGAACCATGTCACCATCAAGAATAGGTATCCTCTACCTCGTATTGATGACTTGTTTGACCAGATTCAAGCAAGGGCACAATTCTTTTCAAAATCAATCTTCGCTTCGATATCATCACCAAGATTAGAATCGAGGATATTCCAAATAACGCCTTTAGAACTCCTATGCGGGCATTATGAATTCTTAGTCATGTCTTTCTGATCGACTAATGCTCCTAGCGCTTTCATGGATATGATGAACCGAGTATTCAAGGAATATTTGGATCGGTTCGTTGTTGATTTTATTGATGACATCCTCATATATTCCAAAAGTCGTGAAGATCATGAGCACCATTTGAAGCCGGTACTCCAAAGGCTTCGTGAAAACAAACTATATGCCAAATTGAAGAAATGCGAGTTCGGCTTGAGGAAGTAGCATTCCTTGGGCACGTGGTGTCAAACATGGAGTATCTGTTGATCCGGTGAAGATTGAAGCAATACAAAGTTGGGAGCAACCAAGTCGGTGATCAAGTGCGTAGTTTTTGGGCTTAATTTGGTTATTATCGGAGATTCGTGGAAGGGTTTTCTCGAATCGCTACTCCATTAACCCAAATTAACTTTCGGAAGGATACTGAAATTGCTTGGAGCCGAAGAATGCGAGAAAAGTTTCCAAGAGCTTAAGAGGAGACTTATTTCTAAGCACTTTGTTCTAACAATACCATATGGTTCGGATGGATTTGTTATCTACAAATGACGATGCTTCGTGCAAAGGGTTAGGATGTGTTCTCATGCAACATGGGAAAGTCATAGCCTATGCCTCATGCGACAACTTAAAGAGTATGAGAGGAATTATCCTACTCATGATCTAGAGTTAGCGGAATAAGCTGTTTCAAGCTTAAAGATATGGAGGCACTATCTATATGGGGAGAAAGTGGAGATATATTCGCACCATAAAAGCCTTAAATATTTCTTCACTCAAAAAGAACTCAACATGCGACAAATGACGTTGGCTCGAGCTATTGAAAGACTACTACGACCACACTATTCAATACCATCCTCGAAAAAGAGAACGTGGTAGTGACGCGTTGAGTAGAAGATCATATGCGGAACGAGTGCGATGATGTCAAGTATAATGCATAGAGCCAACTTTAATAGAAAAAGTTAAGGTTGCTCAAAGCCACCGAATCTTGAGTGATGCGTATGAAGAAGAAAGTACAAGAAGGAGCTATTCCTAAGTGAGAATTGATGAAGAAGGAATACTTCGAGTCCACTCTAGACTTTGTGTTCCTAACGACTCTGATTTGAAGTACAAGATTATGATGGAGGCACACAATACACCATTTGCAATCCATCTTGGAAGCACTAAAATGTGTCGTGATCTTCGACATACATTTTGGTGGAACAATATGAAGAGAGAGATTGCAAAGTTTATCTCAATGTGTTTAACTTGTCAACGCGTGTAAAGTGAGCATCCGGTACCTAAGGGTCCGTTGCAACCACTTGAGATTCCGAAATGGAAGTGGAAACACATTACCATGGATTTCGTTTGGGTCTTCCTACGGTTTCTCGGGGCATCAATGCTATTTGGGTTATTGTTGATAGATTAACCAAGTCTCGCTTTTTTCTTGCCGACACGGAGACTTATTCACTTGAACGCCTTGCTTAGTATGTATTTGAATGAGATTGTGAGGTTGCATGGCATGCTCAGATCCATAGTGTGACGCCCCAAAATTAGGTATACATCACCCATCTTTGGTCGCTACTTACATGGTACAGAATTTAAATACAACTTATTAACATAACTGCCGTATACAATACGACATAAATCGTGAGTTTAAATACAAATATCGCTCACTAGATATTATACAAACTCAAACAAAAAGTCCTCATTACAATTATTATCACACTATTTTTTTACGAATAGTGAGGACTACTAATGCTATCTTCGTGACCATCACTGCGTTTCCGACTCGTCCCAAATATATTCTCATTTCAAGAGAATAAAAAAAAAGGTGAGCTCAACTAGCCCACTAAGAAATATTATGACTAAGATAATGCGTAATAAATTATCAATAGTCTTCAACAATGTTAAACCGATAAAATACAATAGACAACCGGTTTAAACTGCAGCTGAATATACGAATCCATTAAAAGAGTCAAGTAGAAAATAAAATCTACTATCTTTTAGGTTTTAAAAGGTTTTTCATCATCATTATAGCCGAGACTCGACTTTAATAAATATTCCACATCATCGAATCACCCCTCGCACTACTACGGCCAAGGATATTCTTTAGTATCACGACCACAATTATTCATGCACTACGGCCAAGAATATTTGTGTATTCATTAATGGTCATGATCATGCCAACAATCGTCCACCAATGCACTACTACCATCGAGGATTTTTATCACATCATTTGTAACATTACTACTATGATTACACCGAATAGTCTCTCGGTCATAATCATACCAAGTCCATCTATGCACTACTGAAGCCACGTATGACTTTCAACATAATATAAACATGAGGATGATGACAATGATATAAGAATTCAATAAAACAAGTTCAAGAATTATTTTATCCGTGAATTATTAACGTCCAAATTAGTAAAATTCAAGAATGATCGTAAGAATATTTCCATGAAAGATATCGGATGAAACGCAAATATCAAGGATATTCACTAATTTCATGGAGTATAGAAGTCAAAGTTTTAACCAACCGGGTATAATAAAGAATGGAATAACAAAAGAAATCACCATGCATGCGGTGATTGCGATGATGCATAAAGTTATTCCAACAGAATAATAATAACGGAACCAGTCGGTGAAATTCACACCGACGGGATGTTCCAACAGAATAATAAAGATGGAACCGCATCCTGTAAAACACACGTATAGGATATTCCAATGAATGATAAAGATTTTAACCAGTCCTGTAAAACACACGTGATGTGATGTTCCAATGAATAATAATAATGACGGAACCAGTCCTGTAAAACACATGCATGTGATGTTCCAATGTAATAATAATAAAGATTTTAACCAGTCCTGTAAAACACATGATGTGATGTTCCAATGTAATAATAGAAGAATGTCACCAAGTATAGGGTAAACCATATACAAAGTTATTCCAATGAATAATAAGTAATGGAATAACAACAGCTTCTCTTCATGAATAAGAAAGAATAACACCCCTTACTTTTGGTAGGAGATTGAATATCGCAGCAGCAGTAAGAACAAAATACTCTTCTTCTTTCTCTCTTATTCTTTCTATACTTTCTCTCTATAAGCTTGAATGAATTCGTGAAAATAATGAAGCCCTAGGCCTCTATTTATAGAAGATTTCTAGCTTAAAGACCGCCAGTGTGAAAAGGCAAGTGGCTCGATTTACTAATGATGTGAAAAGAAAAGTGGTTTGACGCCTCAGTAATGTGAAACGACAAGTGGTTCGGACGCACAGTAATGTGAAACGACAAGTGGTTCGACGTCTGGTAAAGGTAATTACCATTAACGAAGGTAAATACTATTGACGAATGTAAATACTATTCACAAGGGTAATTACTATTGACGAAGGTAAATACTATTCACAAGGGTAATTACTATTGACGAAGGTAAATACTATTGACGAAGGTAATTACTATTCACAAAGGTAATTACTATTGAAGAGACTCTTAGATGATGACATATGAGCCCCCATAAAATAATCAAACTTACCACAAATCATAACACATATTTAATCTTTCAACAATTATTAATCATTTATAACTTGTCATCTCAATTATTGATTTAATACTATAACATATTATACGGATGATACTTTGTGACAATAATTAAATCAATAATATAAGAGATATGATGCAAAGAATTATCAGAAAGAATAATTGAGCATAAATTTGAAGTGACTTCTCACGTAAGCATCAATAATCAATACCGCGTGTACTATCCAACCACGCCAGACATCGTATTTCTTTTACCACCGGGTAGTTCAACAGCTTTAACAGTAACACCTCCGCCGTTATTTTTATAAAATATTTTTGTCGTTTTCTCAATCCGATAATAATTCTGTTGTGGGGTCCACCAATGATTGAGCCGTTGTACGAATATTCTCTAAAAAGAATATTCCCCGACCAAACGAATATTTTATAACAACTTGCATACCTTGCAAAATTTATAAATATTACCCACAACTATAACATTATATCAAATTTATTCCATAATATTCAAAATAATATTTATAGAAAATTCATCTTTATTTATAAAAGTTGGGGTCTTACAACCTCCCTTCTTATGAAATTTCGCCCTCGAAATTAGGGGTACGACTGGTATGTCAAGAGGTAAGGATACCTTGATTTCATTTCGCATTCTAACTCCCAAGTCATTTCCTCAACATCGTGGTTCCTCCACAAAACTTTGACTTGAGGTATAACCTCGGAGCGTAGAATATGTTCCTTCTTATCCAAGATTTGAACAGAACCTCTTCATACGCCAAATCTTCCGCTATTTCGTCCTGGGTTCTAACTCAATAATGTGGTTCGGGTCTTTCACATATTTACGTAACATGGATATGTGAAAAACGTTATGAACACGAGACATATTTCAAGCGGAAAGCGAGTCTATAGGCCACGCTTCCTACTCGATCGAGGATTAAAATGGACCGGATGAATCGAGGATTAAGTTTTCCTCTCTTTCCAATTCTTGTAACTCCTTTTCATGGAGCAACTTTTAACAACACATGATCTCCTATATCGAATTCCACGTCCTTTCGATGAAGATCAAGATAACTCTTTTCATCGATTTTGTGAGGTTTTTATACGTTGTTTGATCGTTTGAATCTTTTCCGTAGTCATACGTACCAACTCCGGTCCCAACAACGTTGCTTCACCCACCTCATCCCAAAGATACCGGAGAATGACACTTTCTTCCATACAACGCTCGAATGGAGCCATGCCAATACTTGCTTGATAACTGTTGTTGTAGGAAAACTCCACCAATGGTAAGAACTTGTCCCAACTCCCTTGAAATCAAGGACACACGAGTCTTAATAGATCTTCAAGAGTTTGAATAGTCCTCCCGATCGTCCATCTGTCTCGAGGATGATATGCCGAAGCTAAACCATAAGTCTGTGCCCATAGCTTTTTGCAAACTAACCCAAAATCTTGAAGTGAATCTTGGGTCTCGATCGAAACTATGGATACCTAGATACCATGCAGCCTCTTACAATCTCGCTTATGTACATACGAGCAAGACGCGTTCAAGTGTATAAGTTTCTCATATCGGTAAGAAATGAGCGGACTTGGTCAATCAATCAACAATGACTCAAATCGCATCAATGCCTTGAGAAACCTTAGGAAGACCGGTAACGAAATCCATGGTAATGTGCTCCCACTTCCATTCTGGAATTTCAAGTGGTTGCAATGGACCTTTTGGTACTTGATGCTCCGCTTTAACTCGTTGACAAGTTAGACACCTTGAGATAAACAAATATTATCTCTCTCTTCGTCATATTGCTCCACCAAAATGTATGACGAATATCATGATACATTTTGGTACTCCCGTGATGGATTGCAAATGGTGTGTTGTGCGCCTCCATCATGATATTATACTTTAAATCGTGGTCGTTAGAACACAAAAGTCCGAGTTGACTCAAGTATTCCTTCTTCATCGATTCTTGCTTCCTAAGATAAGCACCTTCTTGCACTTTCTTCTTCATACGCATCAGCTCCAGGTCTGTAGCTTGAGCAGCTTTAACTTTATCGATTAAAGTCGGTTCTACTCATATACTTGCTATCATCACATGCGTCCCTGGAGTCTTTAACTCTATCTCCATCCTTTGCAAGTCACACAAAATGGGCCTTTGCATTGACAATATCGCACTCGTGACTTGCATATGATTTTCTACTCAATGCGCCGCCTACCACGCTCACTTTTCCGTGATGGTATTGATGGTATGATCATAATCTTTCAATGCTTTAAGCCAACGTCGTTGTCGCATGTTGAGTTCCTTTTGAGTGAAGAAATATTTGAGGCTTTTATGATCCGTAAAGATCTCCACTTTCTCCCCATACAAGTAATGCCTTCAAATTTTAAGTGCAAAGACAACAGCTGCCAACTCTAGATCATGAGTAGGATAATTCCTCTCATATTCTTTGAGTTGTCGCGAGGCATAGGTTATAACTTTTCCATGTTGCATAAGAACACATCCCAACCCTTTGCCCGAAGCATCACTGTAGATGACAAATCCCTCCGAGCCAGATGGTATTGTCGTAATGTCTTTGAAATAAGTCTCCTCTTGAGTTCTTGAAAACTCTTCTCACATTCTTCGCCCAACCGAACTTTGTATCTTTCCGAGTCACCGAAGTCAATGGAGTAGCGATTCGAGAAAATCCTTCCACGAATCTCCGATAATAACCAAATTTAAACCGAGAAAGCTACGTGACTTCGGTCATCGATTTAGGTTGTTCCCGCTTTGAATAGCTTCAATCTTTCTTTGGTCAATGGATATTCCATGACTTGATACCACGTGCCCAAGGAATGCTACTTCTTCAAGCCGTAACTCACATTTCTTCAACTTGGCATAAAGCTTATATTCACGAAGCTTTTGGAGTGTCGACCTCAAGTGTTGCTCATGATCTTCACGCGCTTTTGGAATAAATAAGGATGTCATCAATAAAGACGACCACAAAGTGATCTAAATATTCCTTGAATACTTGGGTTCATCATATCCATGAAGGCGGCGGGGATTATTAGTCAATCCAAAGGACATGACTAGGAATTCATAATGCCCGTCTTCGAGTTCTCGGCCGCCTTTGGAATGTCACGGTTCTAATCTTCAATTGGTGATATCCGAACGAAGATCAATCTTTGAAAAGAATTTGGCTCCTTGCAATCGGGTCAAACAGTCATCAATACGTGGCAATGGATACCTATTTTTGATGGTGACATGATTCAACTCCAGATAATCAATACAAAGTCGCATACTCCCATCTTTCTTCTTCACGAATAGAACAGAGCACCCCAAGGAGAAAGTACTAGGACGAATAAAGCCAATGTCTAACAATTCCTCGCATTGGGTCTTTAACTCCTCGAAGTTCAATAGAGCCATTCGATATGGGGCTTTGGAAATAGGTTTTGTCTGGGGTTCAAGGTCGATACAAAATTCAATTTCACGCCTGGGGTAGGCCAGAAGTTCTTCTGGGGAATACGTCAGAAATTTATTAACAATAGAAATATCGCTCAAAACCGACGTATTTTTGTTTAATCGTGACATGAGCTAAAAAAGCTTGACATCCGTTTTTCAATAAACGAATAGCTTTATGGCTTGAGATGACCGTGATTGATTTTAATGGTTTGGTCGTTTGAATTAGCATAATAGGTTGATTAGGAATATGAAAGCTAACAACCTTACGAAAACAATCAATTTTTGCATGATAAGTAGTTAACCAATCAATCCCTTGTAATCACGTCAAATGCAAGTATTTTTAATGAAATAAGATCGACGGTGTAATGTGAGGGTACCGATTTGAACCAAACAAGACTTATAAACGATTGGATGTAATGAAGGTTTCTCCCAACGGAGTTTCCACAGATAAGTCAAAGTCTAATTTCTCCTGAGTCAAATTTAATCGATGAGCGCAAGTAGGAAAATAAAAGAATGGGTAGAACCGTTATCAAATAAAGTATAGACTTCATTAGAGTTTATGATAAGCTTACCCGTGATGACCTCATTCGATTTTCTCGCTCTTTGGGAGGTCACAACAAACGCCTCCTCAGACTACCTGGTTTTGAATTTTCCGGGATGGCCTTTGGTGCCTCCATTCTAGTTGAATTTGTCTTGATGAACGACAAAAATGAGCTAAGTGACCTTCTTCCACAATTATAACATGCTTTGCACGGCATGACGCAGCTTTGATCGATGTGTCCTCTCCTCCGCATTTGAAGCATATGATAGGTGGTCTTTCTCCTTCCTTAACAATGGGTCTTTGGTCTTGACGTCTTTCCATCATTGTTGAATCTCCTTTTCTTGAAATGTCCATTCTTATTGTTTTGGCCTCGATTACCACCGGTGGTTACCATATCCGCCCGTTGATTCCCTCCACGCTTGTTGTCACCGCTCGATGACTACTCTCGCCGGTATTATAATTTTGCACGCATTTCTTCTTTTTAGTTATATTGACTCATTATCGCTCCCACTAATCGAGCCCTATTTACAACATCTAAATACAAACACGGTTTATGAGAAATAAGATGTTGACGATTCCCGCTTCAAACCTCTTAAAAACATTCGCGCCATTCTCTCTTCATTATCCACCAAGTGGACGAACCGTGATAACTCCGCAAATTTTGCCTCGTATCATGACACGGCCATATTGTTTTGTTCCAACTTGATAAATTCCACCTCCTTCATGTGGCGAATACTTTCAGAAAGTATTTGTCATTGAACGACTCTGGAACTTCTCCCAAGATATCTTGAAAGTACAAAGAAGTTGAGTACGTTTTACCGATTCCCACCAAGAATCCGCCTCTCACAAGAACATAAAGGCGGCAAAGGGAACCTTTTGCTCCTCGGAGCATCCCAAGACATCAAATATCTTGGTAATCTGCTTTATCCATGCTTCCGCCAGAAGTGGTTTTGGCTCTCCCTTAAACTCCGGTGGTCCCAGCTCCTTGAATTGTTTAGCGGTGATCGCCCGAGAGTTTTCCGTGTTTCCACCTACGTTTTGGACAGGAGTCGTTCTCGCCTGCTGTTGCATAAATTGCATAAAGCCTCTGAACATTTGATCATTCATCATTTGGTCAGTGTTGTTGTTTGCATGAGGATTGTCGCCTTCCTGATGCACATTATCCCCGATTATTGATATGTGGTGAATCAACGATCGCTGTGCTCTCCATTCTTATTCTCAACATTCTCGATGTCATTTTCGATCATCGCCACAAAACAAAAGGTTAATTGACATGTAACAAATTATCCCTATCTTCCGCCAACCAATAAAATAAAGACATAAACTTAGGTAGGTCATACTAGCGAAGGTATTCCCCGCCTCTCCCTCCTAGTACTATTCTCACATCTTAGCTTGTGGATCATATCCCTATGCTCGATATTGTGTGACGCCCCCAAAATTAGGTATACATCACCCATCTTTGGTCGCCACTTACATGGTATGTAATTTAAATACAACTTATTAACATAACTGCTGTGGTACAATACGACATAAATCGTGAGTTTAAATACAAATATCGCTCACTAGATATTATACAAACTCAAACAAAAAGTCCTCATTACTGATTATTATCACACTATTTTACGAATAGTGAGGACTACTAATGCTATCTTGTGACCATCACTCGCTTCCCCAGACTCGTCCCCAAATTTATATTCTCATTTCACGAGAGAATAAAGAAAAGAAAGGGTGAGCTCAACTAGCCCAAGAAGAAATATTATGACTAAGATAATGCGTAAATAAATTATCAATAGTCTTCAACAATGTTAAACCGATAAAATACAATAGACAACCAGGTTTAATCTGCGCTGAATATGCAATCCATTAAAAGAGTCAAGTAGAAAATAAAGTCTACTATCTTTTAAGTTTTAAAAGGTTTTTCATCATCATTGTTATAAATTTAGACTCACTTTTAATAAATATTCCACATCATCGAATCACCCCTCGCACTACTACGGCCAAGGATATTCTTTAGTATCACGACCACAATTATTCATGCACTACTACGCCAAGAATATTTGTGTATTCATTAATGGTCATGATCATGCCAACAATCGTCCACCAATGCACTACTACCATCGAGGATTTTTATCACATCATTTGTAACATTACTACCATGATTACAATCGAATAGTCTCTCGTCATAATCATACCAAGTCCATCTATGCACTACAGTGCCACGTATGACTTTCAACATAATATAAACATGAGGATGATGACAATGATATAAGAATTCAATAAAATAAGTTCAAGAATTATTTTATCCAGAATTATTAACGCCCAAATTAGTAAAATTCAAGAATGATCGGAAGAATATTTCCATGAAAAGATATTTGGATGAAACGCAAATATCAAGGATATTCTACTAATTTCATGGAGTATAGAAGTCAAAGTTTTAACTAACCGGGTATAATAAAGAATGGAATAACAAAAGAAATCACCATGCATGCGGTATTGCATGTATGTGTTATTCCACGAGATGAATAATAATAATCTAACCAGTCGTCGTGAAATTCACAAGCGACAGGATGTTCCAACAGAATAATAAAGATGGAACCGGATCCGGTGTAAAACACACGATAGGATATTCCAAGAATGATAAAGAGCGGAACCAGTCCGTGTAAAAACACACATGCATGTGATGTTCCAATGTAATAATAATAATGACGGAACCAGTCCTGTAAAACACACGATGTGATGTTCCAATGTAATAATAATAAAGATTTTAACGAGTCCTATAAAACACATGCATGTGATGTTCCAACAGAATAATAGAAGAATGTCACCAAGTATAGGGTAAACCACAGATACAAAGTTATTCCAATGAGAATAATAAGTAATGGAATAACAATGCTTCTCTTCATGAATAAGAAAGAATAACACCCTTACTTTTGGTAGGAGATTGAATCTTTACAGCGAGGTAGTAACAAAATACTCTTCTTCTTTCTCTTATTCTTTTCTTTACTATACTTTCTCTCTATAGCTTGAATGAATTCGTGAAAAATAATGAAGCCCTAGGCCTCTATTTATAGAAGATTTCTAGCTTAGACCGCCGTGTGAAAAGGCAAGTGGCTTGACGACTAATGATGTGAAAAGAAAAGTGGTTTGGCGCTTTGTAATGTGAAACGACAAGTGGTTCGACGCTTTGTAATGTGAAACGACAAGTGGTTCGACGTCTGGTAAAGGTAATTACCATTAACGAAGGTAAATACTATCGACGAATGTAAATACTATTCACAAGGGTAATTACTATCGACGAAGGTAAATACTATTCACAAGGGTAATTACTATCGATTAAGGTAAATAAATACTATTGACGAAGGTAATTACTATTCACAAAGGTAATTACTATCGACGAAGAGACTCTTAGATGATGACATATGAGCCCCCCATAAAATAATCAAACTTACCACAAATCATAACACATATTTAATCTTTCAACAATTATTAATCATTTATAACTTGTCGCCTCAATTATTGATTTAATACTATAACATATTATACGATGATATCTTTGTGACAATAATTAAATCAATAATATAAGATATATGATGCAAAGAATTATCAGAGTAATAATTGAGCATAAATGAGTGACTTCTCACGTAAAGCATCAATAATCAATACCGTAGTGTACTACGCAACCACGCCAGACATCGCATTTTTTACCACCGGGTAGTTCAACGGTTTTAATCGGTAACACCTCCGCCGTTATTTTTATAAAATATTTTTATGTCGTTTTCTCAATCCGATAATAATTACATTAGGGGTCCACCAATGATTGAGCCGTTATGCGAATATTCCCTAAAAAAGAATATTCCCCACCAAACGAAATATTTTATAACAACTTGCATACTTTGCAAAATTTATAAATATTACCCACAACTATAACATTATATCAAATTTATTCCATAATATTCAAAAATAATATTTATAGAAAAATTCATCTTTATTTATAAAAGTTGGGGTCTTACACATAGTTTCGAATCGTGACCCAAGATTCACTTCAAGATTTTGGGTTAGCCTTCAAAAGCTATGGGCGCAGTTTATTTATTGGATTAAGCATACCATCCTCAAACCAGACGGACAATCGAAAGGACTATTAAAACTCTTGAAGATTTATTAAGACTACGTGTCCTGAACTTCAAGGGCGGCTGGGATAAGTATTTACCATTGGTGGAATTCTCCTACAACAACAGCTTATCGTGCAAGTATAGGTGTGGCTCCATTTGAAGCATTATATGGGCGAAAGTGTCGCTCTCCAAGATATGTTGGGACGAGGTGGGTGAAGCAACACCTTTGGGGACCCGAGTTGGTACCTATGACTACGGAAAAGATCCAAATGATTCGACAACGATACAAACGGCACAAGATCGATAAAAGAGTTATGCGGATCTTCATCGAAAGGACGTGGAATTTAGTGTGGGGGATCATGTATTGTCATGAGTTGCTCCACGGAAGGGAGTTACAAGATTTGGGAAGAGAGGAAAGCTCAATCCACGATTTATTGGTCCATTTCAAATTCTTGACCGAGTAGGAAATGTAGCCTATAGACTCGCGTTACCTCCGAAAGTATGTCTCGTGTTCATAATGTGTTTTACATATCCGTATTTAAGAATATGTGAAAGACCCAAACCACGTTATTGAGTTAGAACCGGACGAGATAGCCAAGACTTAACGATGAGGAGGTACTGTCAAGATCTTAGATAGGAAGGAGCATGTCCTGCAAGAAAGGTCATACCACAAGTTAAAGTTTTGTGGAGGAATCATGTTATAGAGGAAATGACCGGGAATTGGAAACGGAAATGAAAGCGAGGTATCCTCACCTTTTCAAACACACTATGCACGTACGTCAATTTCGAGGACGAAATTTCATAAGGAGGGAGGTTGTAAGACCCCAACTTATTATTAATGAAATTTAATTTTCTATTTATTATTTTGAAATAGTAAGGGTTGATTTGATTAATGTGGATAGTTAGGGTAAAATATCCAAATATTTCAAAATAAGCAAGTGGTTATAAAATATTCATTGTTGTTTGGAATATTCGTTTTGGTCGTGGAATATTCAATCGCTTTGAATATTCGTATGCGACGATTAGCAGCCCATGTGTGGGCCCCATAACTGGAAAGCGATTGGATGAAGAAAACGATAAATATAAGTTGTTTAAAAATAATCTGGTGTAGTTATTCTGCTATCTTATTAAAATACTCGGTGGTTAAAACACAAGAATATACTGCAGTATTGCACCAATTATTGATTCTTACGTAAGAAGGCACTACTCAATAATGGTTACAAAGAATTATTGTTCAATATTTTATTGATTTAATAATTGCTGCGTTGATATTTTATATTCTTGTTGTTTCAATAATTGTCATTACACAAGATTTTTTCATTATCGAAGCAATAATTCCTATTATCCTAAATAATATTATTAGATAACATTATTGGCAATGTCTAGAAAGTTCTGTCTAAGGAGAGGTTTGGTCACCTAATTGCGCCAAAGAAGGAGAAATTCTTATTGAAAGCCCTCTTCCTGAACCGCACCGTTGTCAATATCAGATTCTGTAATATTATTTGTGAATAATTAATTATTGATTCATATGATGAGGAAAATATTGATTTTATGTGGATATAGATGGAGAAAATTTTTAATGTGACAATTGTTGAAAATTGAAGTTTTATCTTTTCGATAAAATAATTCATTTAAATATATTATTATATTTTAATAATATAATAATGGTGATATTTTTACAACGAATGTGGGATATATGAGTATACGAGGAGGAAGAGTATTTTTGTTGCAATAAATGTTTAAAACATGTTAAACATGTCAATTGGACCCCATTTATTGAATCGAAATTTGATTATAAAAGTAAAATCGCTTCTGCTTATGGATTTCACCAATTTCTATTTGGAATTTGGAAAAACTTTCTTCCGCAAAGTTGTAGAAATTGAATTTCCATAAAAACACACGAGATTCAAATTTTCCGATGAAAGGGCTATTTATTATGAATTATTGAAGTTCAAGTTCAAATAATTAATTTGTGGAAGTTTAAAATATTTAAAATTAGAAAAACGTTTTTCTTACTATTTCTAGAATGTGGCATGTGTTTGATGGTCGAAATCAGATTCTAGGCATATGTAGGAAATTTATATAATTATATTATTAATTTATTAAATTTTCTGCTTTTGTGTTTCTAAGCAATTTCCTATAAATAGGGTGCTTAGGTTAGAATTGAAAATCACACCGTAAAATCAAGTTTCTCTCTCTATATTATCGAAATATTCTTGTGAGTATTTTGAGTATACTTTGAGTATTGTTAGACGGTCAAAGTTCCTTCAAAGACTATATCCTAGATTTCAAGCTAGAAGTACTAATCTTTCGAGGTAAGGGATGTTATTTTCTTCTCAAATGATATTATTTCTTCAATATCATTATGCTGAAATATTGGTTGAAACTTTTTATCAAATTTGGAACTTTTTCATGTCGGGGTTACTATTCATGAGTTACTATTTATGAGTTACTATTCACGAGTTACTATTCACGAGTTACTATTCACGAGTACTATTCATGAAGTGTGAAGATGTTTTTGTGAAATTTCTATCTTTTGGTGTCGGAGTTACTATTCATGTATACTAAGACTATTCACGATATCTGATCTTATTCACGAATCTGCACTATTCAATTTAAAAATGAAATTTCTTCTTTTGTCCAAAATATCTATTCGGATACTAGCTTTGATTGTATCCATGTTTTGATCATTCTTGAATTTTACACCACTATGATTATTTTTGAGGTATTTTTGAACATGGATAAAACAAAGTACGAATCCTAAATCCTTAATCCTTGTCATTTTGTTTCACTTTGGATTCGCTTTCTTTAAAAATATTTTCATCATCTTCATCTTAAATGATGATATTATGGAATATCTTTGGCCGTGGTGCAAAGATAAGCAGTGTTTAGATGAACATGACCCAATGATGAATATCTTTGGCTGTGTAGTGCAAAGATGAATATTTGATTCCGGATGTATATTGATTGATGTTACAGAGGATAAAAGATAGAGCGATGAACTTTTAAATTCATACATAGAAGATAGTAGTTTGTATTCTCTACTTAACTCTTCTAATGAATTATTATTTTCATTGCGAATATTGATTTAAAATTTGTTGTCTATTGTATTCTATTAGATTTTTCCCTCGAAGACTAACGATAATTTGTTGTATATTATCTTAGTCATAATATTCTTTCATCGGCTAGTTGAGCTCACCCTTTTCCTTTTTGTTCCATTTTTCTTCTCGGAGGCGAGAATATAAGCGAGTACGAAGTGGGGTATGGAATGAAGATTTTAGAAAGAATTGTTTAGTAGTCCTCTCACCATTTTTGTAAAATAATGTATCAATAAATGTGATGAGGATTTATTTGAGTATAGATATTGTCTAGAAGATAATATTTGTATTCAAACTCACGCTTTCTGATTGTAATAATAAAGTTGTAGTTGTTTATATACCATGTATTGACAACTCGAACCTCGAGTGATGTATACCTATTTTGGAGGCGTCACAAATATCATGACCCAACAATCGGCAATATGAAAAATGAGTTATTAAGTCTCCTTCATCATCGTGACTCTTTTACTGCAACAAGATGTGAGACCCCAGATTTTATCAATAAAGATTTAAATTTTGTCAAATAATTTTAATATTATGGTGTGAATTTGAGATAATATTATAGTTGTGGGTAGTATTTATAAATTTTGCAAAAGTATGCAAGTGGTTATATTATATTCGATTGGTCGGGAATATTCGGTTTAGCGGGGAATATTCGTATAACTACTCAATCATTGGTGGACCCCATAATGTAATTATTGTTTGATTGAGAAAACGACAAAAATATTTTATTGAAATAACGACTTGAAGTATTACCGCTGATCTTGTTGAACTACTCTCAGTAGTAAAAGTACGATGAATACGTGTGGTTGCATAAGAGTACACCACGGTATTGATTATCGATTCTTATGTGAGAAGTCACCATTTGATTCCATTATTATTTATTATTAATAATATGAATTATTATAATGATAATGACGCTTTTGTTTTATTCAGTATTATTAACGTAATAAAAGCGAAAACATCTTTTATATAAAATGAATACTTTATTAAAGTTATTCTATAAATAGAATATATTATATTTTATTATGCATAGTGTTGCATAGTGTTTTTTGCATAGTGTTGCATAGTGTTTGCATAGTAAAATATTTTTATATAAATAGAATATATTATATTTTATTTAAAAGATTTTGCTTTAAATATGGACCGTCGATTAAAGTAAATCAATCTGGACCGTTCATCATGGATTAATTACTATGCATTCTATTTTCCTATAAATAAAGCTCATTCCTTCATTATTTTCTTACGAATTCACCGAAAGTCTAGAGAGAAATTATAGAGAGAAGCTATAGAGAGAAAATCTATAGAGAGAAAGAAGAAGAGTATTCTGGTACTTCACTACTTTGATATCCAGTGTCTTTTACGGTAAGGGGTATTATTTGTTGTACCCGTAAGGGTTGTTATTCTTTCTTATTCATGAAGAGAACTTCTGTTATTCCATTCATTATTATTCTGTTGGAATAACCTGTAAAAGTGGTATACCCTATACATAACCTGTATCATGCTGATACCCTATACTTGGTGAAATCTTTATATTATTCCATTCTTATTTATTCTCATTGGAATAACTCAGATACGCTTAATCCCTATACTTGGTGATCTTCTTCTCATTATTCCATTCTTTATTATTACATTTGAATATCACATCGTGTGTTTTACACCTGACCGGACTGTTCCATTGTTTATTATTACGCATTTATTATTCTCGCTGGAATATCCTCGTCGTGTGTTTTACACCTTGACTCGGTTCCATTGTTTATTATTATTCATTTATTATTCTCGTTGGATCATCCTGCTTGCGTGTGAATTTCACCGACTGGTTCCATTATTATTATTCTATGGAATAACTTTGCCTACATGCAAGTACCGCATGCATGGTGATTTCTTTTGTTATTCCATTCTTTATTATACCCAAATGGTTAAAACTTTGACTTCTATACTCCATGAAATTAGTAGAATATCTTTGATATTTGCGTTTCATCCAAAGATCTTTCATGGAAATATTCTTCCGATTATTCTTGAATTTTACTCTACAAAACAAAGATCATGTTGACAATTTGGACGTTAATAATTCCTGGATTAAATAATTCTTGAACTTGTTTTATTGAATTATTATGTCATTGTCATCATCCTCATGATATATTATGTTATCTTTGGCTTACGTGCATAGATGAACTTAGTATGATTATGACCAGGGATCATTCGGTATAATCACGGCTTGTTATAAATGATGTGATAAAAGTCCTCAGTGGCCTGTAATGCAGTGATGGATAGTTTTTGGTATGATTATGACCAGGGGTGATTCGGTATAGTCATGACCATTGATAATTTGATGAAAATCCTTGACCGTGGTACAGGGATGATTAGATATTGTGGTTTATTCATTAAACTGAGTCTTAGCGATAAAAAAAAATTGATGAAAACCTTTTAAAACCTAAAAGATAGTAGATTTTATTCTCTACTTGACTCTTTTAATGGATTGCATATTCCGCTGCAGTTAAACTGGTTGTCTATTGTATTTTATCAGTTTAACACTGTTGAAGGCTAATGATAATTTATTCTGCATTATCTTAGTCATAATATTTCTTACTGGGCTAGTTGAGCTCACCCTTTCTTTCACCGTTTTTCTTCAGGAAATGAGAACATAGGCGGGACGAGTCGGGAACGGAGTAATGGTCCGAGAGGATAGCATTAGTAGTCCCTCACTATTCTGCAGAAATAGTGTGATAATAGTTGTAATGAGGACTCCTTTTGAGTTTGTATATTATCTAGTAGACAATATTTGTATTCAAACTCACGCTTTATGTCGTATTATTATACTTACGAGTTAGGTTAATAAGTTGTATTTGAATTTATGTACCATGTAAGTGGCGACCCAAGATGGGTGACGATACCTAATTTTTGGGGCGTCCACAATTGGTATCGTAGCTTAGGATATGATTCTGGTGAGATGTGAGATAAGAACTAGGAGGGGAGAGACGGGGAATTCCTTCGCTAGTATGACCTACCTAAATTTATTTGGTATTTAATTGGTCGGTCAGAGTATAGGGATAATATGTGATATGTCAATTAACCCTTGTTTTGAGACAGTGTTTGAGAATGGTATCTGAAAATGCTGAGATAAGCAATGAAGCACATGAGAGTGTTGATTTAGCTCAAACAAAAGGTAACGACCAACAACACGATAATAATCATACTGGTGGCAACGACTATCAGAATAATGATAACCATCGTGGGGGAAATTATCATGCCAAGAATGGTAACCACTTGATGGTGGTAATCATGCAAAGATAATAGAAGTGGAAATTACAAGAAGAGAAGGTCATTTAGCCCAATTTTGTTGTGTACCAAAGTCAAGTCTAGTTTGGGACGGTGGCACCAAAGGTGGATATGGACAAAACAAAGTCGTTGGTTTTAAGAAGTGCATTTTCATGACTTCAAAAAAGCGAGTAGTAAACCGAACGGTTAGCACGGGTTAGTTAATTATAAATTCTGAAGTCTATACCTTATAAGATACCGGTTCTACCCATTATTTTATCTCTCTTGCTTTGCTTCAACGCTTAAATTTGACTCGAGGAGAAGTTAGACTTTGACTTATTGGTTGAAACTTCGTTAGTAGGAGCCTTCATTACCGCTTACTATTTTTAAATCTTGTTTGATGCAAATAAACACTTTCACGTTACTGTCGATCTTATCTTTTGAAAATACTTGCCTTTGATGTGATTTTAGGAATCAATTGGTTAACTACTCATCATGCTTTTCGTAAGGTTGTTAGCTTTTATATTCATAACCAACTTGTTGTGCGAATTCAAGTAACCAAACTACTAAAGTCAATTATTGTCATATCAAGCCATAAGTAAAGAGCCCCGAACCTTTCGTTGTTGACTTCCTTGTGTGGAATGCAAAGCGCGGACTTTCAGAGGCGACATCGTGAATGAAGATGGCAAGTTTATAGGTATCATTGTGAGGTGTCTTATCTAGGTTAAGGGATAGAAGTCACAGTTGGTATCAATGTGACGTCTTATCCAAGTCTTGGATGAGAGTCACAGCTTTTTGAATGATATTTCTATTATTAATAAATTTCTGGCGTATTCTTGAAGACTTCTTAGCCTACTTAGAGCGTGAAATCGAATTTTGTATTGACCCCAAAGATAAAAACTCATTTCTTAAACCCTCAAATATTTCATCAACTAAAATGAACAGTTTACGTGGTTTATGATGAAAGTCATAATAAAAGCATTGGACTAATAAAAATCATGGGTATTCATGGTATTAGTAAGTGTTATGATGAGTTATGTTGGTTAGTATGTGAAAACATGAAAATTTCTTAGAAATCACAAAGAGTTGAAAATCAGATTTTGGTGAAAAACGTAACATGAAATTCAATTGACCAAATCTCTTATTATATTTTGAATTTTTGAGTGTGGTTAAGTCCTAGAGTTAGATCTATGAGTTACCTAACTAATCCAAGTGGAATTACTGGAAAAGGTGTTGTAGATTTTTGTGTGGACTGATTTTAGCAAAGGAGTGCAAAGCTGCAAAAATCGAAAAAAATGTGCTGCCATGATTTTAGAGGGGTTGTTTCGGCCACTTAAATTATGAGAAAATTCTGGTCTTTTGGGACATGAAGGTATATGGTATAAAAGTACCTCCTGTCCAAAAAATGAGCTCATTCGACTTAAAATGAGCAAGTTATGACTATTTCAATATTTAGGTTTTTCCGAAGAAAAACGCTATAACCGGAGTTCTATAACTCTAATGACCATGAAATTTAAACTAGAAGCTCACGTTAACATGTGTAAGGTCCTGCCAAGATTTGGGAGTTTTTGGAGTTAAACTTGAGGTAGCTAATTTCTTAAGGAATTAATTAGAAATTAATTTTTGAAAAATAGTAAATGAATTTTAAAAATTCCGAGAAATATATTTTCATTATGGGACTATATTATGCTAAATCCCAGAAAAGAAATATTTTTGGGACTAATTTTGTATTTTTATGAAAATAGTTTAGTTACGAACATATGAGTTAAATATGTTATGTGAAGTAACAAAATTGAAAATAGGATTTTATGGCTAGAGAATCCTATATAGAGTATATGCATATTTTTTGAGGATTTGATAATTGGTGATGATATCTTATGAGTATGACATTTTGAATGATTAAATGCATTATATGGTAAAGCGTAAACAATTGAGATAAATTGTTTATAAATTTAAGAAGTGATTAAAATATTGTTATAATATTAATGATATTAAATTATGAGATTATTAAGTGATTGATAACATGGGATATTCTTGAATCCTAGATAAATTATATTATAAATGTTTAATATTTATCCTTTATCTCATTTGATTGATTCTTTATATCATTATCCTCATGTTTATATTATGTTGAAAGTCATCTGTGGCTTCGTAGTGCATAGATGGACTTGGTATGATTATGACCGAGGATTGTTCTAAGATAATCATAACCGTAATTGAAAACACGATTATCTTTGGTAGTAGTGGTGCATGGATAATTTGTGGTCGTGATACTAATGAATACACGATTATCTTTGGTAGTAGTGCATGGATAATTTGTGGTCGTGATACTAATGAATACACGATTATCTTTGGTAGTAGTGCATGGATAATTTGTGGTCGTGATACTAATGAATACACGATTATCTTTGGTCGTAGTGCATGGATAATTTGTGGTCGTGATACTAATGAATACACGATTATCTTTGGTAGTAGTGCATGGATAATTTGTGGTCGTGATACTTAATGAATACGATTATCTTTGCCGTAGTAGTGCATGGATAATTTGTGGTCGTGATACTAATGAATACACGATTATCTTTGGTAGTAGTGCATGGATAATTTGTGGTCGTGATACTAATGAATACACGATTATCTTTGGTAGTAGTGCATGGATAATTTGTGGTCGTGATACTAATGAATACACGATTATATTTGGCCGTAGTGCATGGATAATTTGTGGTCGTGATACTAATGAATACACGATTATCTTTGGTAGTAGTGCGCATGGATAATTCGTGGTCGTGATACTAATGAATATCCTTGGCCAGTAGTGCGGGGATAATTCGATGATATAGATTAATTATTGAAATGAGTCTCAAAGAATGAAATATTAATTCATGGATGTGGTAAAAGTCATCTTTGGTCAGTAGTGTATTGATAGACTTGGTATGATTATGACCAAGGATTATTCATATAATCATGATCAGTAATTGAAAACACGAATATCCTCGGCGTTGGTGCATGGATAATTAATTGGTCGTGATACTATTAAGGTTGAGTCTCAAAGATTATTGGTTTTACTGCTTGTATATCTTTGGCTCAGTAGTGCAAAGATGAATTGTTAATGAATATCTTTGGGATTGCAAAAATGAATTTAATGTTTTCAACGATAAAGGTATTCAAGGTATCCTCACATCTTTATCATACCAGTGTATCGCACCTAATTTTCGAGGGAAAATTCCATAAGGAGGGGAGATTGTGAGACCCCGTTTTTATCAATAAAGATTTAAATTTTGTCAAAATAATTTTTAATATTATGGTGTGAATTTGAGATAATATTATAGTTGTGGGTAGTATTTATAAATTTTTCAAAGTATGCAAGTGGTTATATTATATTCGATTGGTCGGGGAATATTCATTTTAGCGGGGAATATTATTCATAAACTACTCAATCATTGGTGGACCCACAATGTAATTATTGTCGGATTGAGAAAACGACAAAAATATTTTATTGAAATAACGACGGAAGTATTACTGGTTGATCTTTGTTGAACTACTTTCGGTAGTAAAAAGTACGATGTACGTGTGGTTGCATAGTAGCACCTACAGTATTGATTATTGATGCTTATGTGAGAAGTCACTTAGTTTGATTCCATTATTGTCGATTAATAATATGAATTATTATAGCGATAATGAAGTTTTGTTTTATTCTTATTATTAACGTAATAAAATGAAACATCTTTTATATAAAATGAATACTTTATTAAAGTTATTCTATAAATAGAATATATTATATTTTATTATGCATAGTGTTTTGCGTAGTGTTGCATAGTGTTTGCATAGTAAAATATTTTTATATAAATAGAATATATTATATTTTATTTAAAAGATTTTGCTTTAAATATGGACCGTCGATTAAAGTAAATCAATCTGGACCGCTCATGGATTAATTACTATGCATTCTATTTTCCTATAAATAGAAGCTCATTCCTTCATTATTTTCTTTACGAATTCACTTAAAACTCTAGAGAGAAAATTATAGAGAGAAGCTATAGAGAGAAAATCTATAGAGAGAAAGAAGAAGAGTATTCTGGTACTTCACTACTTTGATATCCAGTGTCTTTTATGGCAAGGGATATTATTTGTTGTACCCGTAAGGGTTGTTATTCTTTCTATTCATGAAGAGAACTTACATTATTCCATTCATTATTATTCGCTGAATAACTCCGTAAAAGTGGTATACCCTATACATAACTCAGATAATGGCATACCCTATACTTGGTGAAATCCTTATATTATTCCATTCTTATTTATTTTGTTGGAATAACCTCAGATACGCTGAATCCTCTATACTTGGTGATCTTCTTCTCGTTATTCCATTCTTTATTATTACGCTTGGAATATCACATCATGTGTGTTTTACACCGACACAGTTCCATTGTTTATTATTCCGCATTTATTATTACATTTGAATATCCATGCGTATGTTTTACACCTAATTCGGTTCCATTGTTTATTATTCAAAGATTTATTATTCATTTGGATCATCACAGCTTGCAGTGAATTTCACCGACTGGTTCCGTTATTATTATTCTATCGAATAACTCATACATCTGAAGTACTGCATGCACGGTGATTTCTTTTGTTATTCCATTCTTTATTATACCCAAATTGGTTAAAACTTTGACTTCTATACTCCATGAAATTAGTAGAATATCTTTGATATTTGCGTTTCATCCAAAGATCTTTTCATGGAAATATTCTTCCGATTATTCTTGAATTTTACTCTACAAAAATCGTATCATGTTGACAATTTGGACGTTAATAATTCTGGATTAAATAATTCTTGAACTTGTTTTATTGAATTATTATGTCATTGTCATCATCCTCATGATATATTATGTTATCTTTGGCTTACGTGCATAGATGAACCGTGAGACCCCATTTTATCAATAAAGATTTAAATTTTGTTGAAATAATTTTTTTAATATTATGGTGTGAATTTAAGATAATATTATAGTTGTGGGTAGTATTTATAAATTTTGCAAAGTATGCAAGTGGTTATATTATATTCGATTGGTCGGGGAATATTCGGTTTAGCAGGGAATATTCGTACAACGGCTCAATCATTGGTGGACCCACAACAGAATTATTGTCGGATTGAGAAAACGACAAAAATATTTTATTGAAATAACGGCGGAAGTTTTACCGTGGTTACTGTTGAACTACTCGATAGTAAAAGTATGCGATGTAATCGTGTGGTTGCATAGTAAGACACCAGATTGATTATTGATGCTTATGTGAGAAGTCACTCGGTTTGATTCTATTATTGTCGATTAATAATATGAATTATTATAGCGATAATGACGTTTTGTTTTATTCAGTATTATTAACGTAATAAAATGTAAATATCTTTTTATATAAAATAGAATACTTTATTAAAGTTATTCTATAAATAGAATATATTATATTTTATTATGCATAGTGTTGCATAGTGTTTTTGCGTAGTGTTTTGCATAGTATTGCATATAAGTGTTTGCATAGTAAAATATTTTTATATAAATAGAATATATTATATTTTATTTAAAAGATTTTTCTTTAAATATGGACCGTCGATTAAAAGTAAATCAATCTGGACCGCTTCATGGATTAGTTACTATGCATTCCATTTTCCTATAAATAAAGCTCATTCCTTCATTATTTTCTTTACGAATTCATTGAAACTCTGAGAGAAGCTATAGAGAGAAAATTATAGAAAGAAGAAGAGTATTATGCTACTTCACTACTTCTATATTCGGTTCTTTTTACGGTAAGGGTATTATTTGTTGTACCGTGTAAGTGTTATTCTTTCTTATTCATAAAGAGAACTTCATTATTCCATTCATTATTATTCGTTGGAATAACTTTTGTAAAAGTGGCATACCCTATACATAACTTGTATACGCTGGCATACCCTATACTTGGTGAAATCCTTATGTTATTCCATTGCTTATTATTACATTGGAATAACTTTGTGTCTGTGATTTACCCTATACTTGGTGACATTCTTCTATTATTCTCATTGGAACATCCATGCATGTGTTTTACACCGGACACGGTTCCGCTTTTTATTATTCTTGGAACATCCTGCTGCATGTGTTTTTTACACCTGACCGTTCCGCCTTTTTATCATTCTGTCGGAATATCCTATCTCGTGTGTTTTACACACCTGGATCAGTTCCATCTTTATTATTACATTGGAACATCCTGCTTGGTGTGAATTTCACCCGACCGGGTCCGTTATTATTATTCTGTTGAATAACTTTGTCTATCGCAAGTACGCATGCACGGTGATTTCTTTTGTTATTCCATTCTTTATTATACCCAGTTGGTTAAAACTTTGACTTCTATACTCCATGAAATTAGTAGAATATCCTTGATATTTGCGTTTCATCCAAAGATCTTTTCATGGAAATATTCTTCCGATCATTCTTGAATTTTACTCTCTGAAAACAATATCATGTTGACAATTTGGACGTTAATAATTCATGGATTAAATAATTCTTGAACTTGTTTTATTGAATTATTATGTCATTGTCATCATCCTCATGTTATATTATGTTATCTTTGGCTTACGTGCATAGATGAACTTAGTATGATTATGACCGAGGATCATTCGGTATAATCATGACTTGATATAAATGATGTGACAAAAGTCCTCGATGGCACTGTAATGCAATGATGGATAGTTTTTGGTATGATTATGACCAGGGTGATTCGGTATAGTCGTGACCATTGATAATTTGATGAAAATCCTTGACCGTGGTGGTGCGGGGATGATTAGATGTGGTGGTTTATTTATTAAGTCGAGTCTCAACATAAAATTGATGAAAACCTTTTAAAACCTAAAAGATAGTAGACTTTATTCTCTACTTGACTCTTTTAATAGATTGTTTATTCATTGCTACAGCTTAAACCGGTTGTCATTGTATTTTATCGGTTTAACATCATTGAAGGCTAATGATAATTTATTCGCATTATCTTAGTCATAATATTTCTTCTTGGCTAGTTGAGCTCACCCTTTCTTTCACCGTTTTCTTCTTGAAATGAGAACATAGTGGACGAGTCGAGGAACTGCGGAGTAATGGTCCGGAGATATAGCATTAGTAGTCCTCACTATTCCGTGAAATAGTGTGATAATAGTTGTAATGAGGACTCCTTTTGAGTTTGTATAATATCTAGTAGATAATATTTGTATTCAAACTCACGCTTTATGTCGATTGTACCTACGCTTATATTAGTAAGTTGTATTTGAATTTGTGTACCATGTAAGTGGCGACTCAAGATGGGTGACGATACCTAATTTTGGGGGCGTCCATGAACTTAACTATGATTATGACCGAGGATCATTCGGTATAATCATGGCTTGTTATAAATGATGTGATAAAAGTCCTCAAAGGGCACAGTAATGCAATGATGGATAGTTTTTGGTATGATTATGACCAGGGGTGATTCGGTATAGTCATGACCATTGATAATTTGATGAAAATCCTTGACCGTGGTACAGGGATGATTAGATATTGTGGTTTATTCATTAAACTGAGTCTTAACGATAAAAAAATTGATGAAAACCTTTTAAAACCTAAAAGATAGTAGATTTTATTCTCTACTTGACTCTTTTAATGGATTGCATATTCCGCTGCAGTTAAACTGGTTGTCTATTGTATTTTATCAGTTTAACACTGTTGAAGGCTAATGATAATTTATTTTGCATTATCTTAGTCATAATATTTCTTCTTGGGCTAGTTGAGCTCACCTTTTCTTTCACTTTTTCTTCTTGAAATGAGAACATAAATTTGGGACGAGTCGGGAACGAAGTAATGGTCCGAGAGGATAGCATTAGTAGTCCTCACTATTCGTGAAATAGTGTGATAATAGTTGTAATGAGGACTCCTTTTGAGTTTGTATAATATCTAGTAGACAATATTTGTATTCAAACTCACGCTTTATATCAGTATTGTACCTGACGCTTAGGTTAGTAAGTTGTATTTGAATTTATGTACCATGTAAGTGGCGACCCAAGATGGGTGACGTATACCTAATTTTGGGGGCGTCACACAAGATATGTCATGTTAGAAGCATATACATCTAGGAGTTTCAATACATTTATCTACTTACAAATGTCTTCAACCTGTTGCTTAGTAAGAGAAAATAGAGCTTTACACTGTTTCAAAGTTTTGGACAAAAAAAAGAATAGAAAACTTAAATTAGAACAGGAAAAAAAAATTGAAAACTAAAAGTTTTCTTTTGTGTTGTTTCTGAGTTTTTAATAGAAAAGAATAGAAAATTTTTAAAAAAAAAATTCTTACGTTTTTGAATTCCAATGAAAAGAAAAGAAAAATATCACTTTTAAAAATTAACCCTTCTATTAATTATAATCATTGAATCATGAATAAAAATATGCAAGATAAATTTAATCAAAGAAAAAAAATTCTATAATCAAATACAAATATCCAAATAATTGTTGGTGTGAACCAAAGTTCAGAAGGTGAAGTACTACAAGTGGCAAGAAAAAGGGAAAATAATTCTGAATTATTTGAATACCATTATCAGCAAACAGAATTCTGCTAAAAACAAGATAATGTGTATATCTGATACTAGTAACAAATAAATTTGCAAATTCAAGTTCAAACAACAAACAAAGAACACACACATACATATATAAATAAATATGTATGTACGTGTATGTGTGTGTGTGTGTGTGTGTGTGTGTGTGTGTGTGTGTGTGTAGTGAGAGATTCAAAAGATTAGAGATAATATCAAACCTTGGTGTTGGGACGAAAATAGAAAAAGATTTTGTAGGGGAGCGTTCAACAAGAGAAATTGTGAAAGAATTCGAATAAGGAAAAATTATTGAGCTATAACTGTTGGTGGTGTTAGATGAAGAAGAAGTCATTCGCGCCAAAAAGTTTATTTTTCTTTACCAACTTAAATTTATTAGATAAAAACAAATTGGAGACATGAGTTGTAATTTAAAATTTATTATATTGAAAGTTGAGGATAATATGTGAATTATAAAAATATTACTTATTCTAATTTCTTTTTCGTCCAAATCAGGCTAATTTTGCATGGAAAACTTTGACAAAAAAGGTGGCTAAGTTTTCTATCTATTTCTTTTCTTTTTCGTTTATTAAAAAACTCAGAAACATAAGAATTTGAAATAAAACTTAGATTTTTCGACCATTTTTTTTTTGTCATTTTAAAACTCAGAAACAGAGTGTTAGGTTTGACTTGTCAGGTCGGAACCACAATTCCCAACTTATGTCAAGTGCCTCCAAATCTAATTGTGTAGTGTCATTGTCTTTTGTTTTATCAATCGCATTTAGCACGGTATAAAATAAATTGTCAAATTCACTATTTTATGTATGCATGATATCTATAAAATGACAGACTGTCAGCGTGACCAAGTATGAAAACTCAAACAACATGAACGAGTGTGTCAAGTTATGAGTTTTCTCGTAGCCTATTGCTCTTAATTTACTGTGCTCTTTTCTCGTTGGTGGAAATTTTAGATCGTTCGGTCAATCCAATCCATCTTTCTGTTGAAATGTGCAGACTTCATTATCTAACTGTGATCAACAGACAAAAATCTACGAATTGTTCAAAAGATCTACGAGTTTTATTTTATTTTATTAAATTGTATTATTTTTATTTTATTTTAGAAGTGTGTAATTAAATAAATGTCCTTGGTTTGTTATAATATATTATATACTATTAAGTTCTTTTTATGTTTTCTTTAATTTATATATTTTAATGTTTTGTTATATTATATTTTAAGTTTTTATTAATATTTTATTCTAATATTTATAGTTTTATAGTATTTTATTTTATTTCAGTATTAGATAGGAGTATCAAACTAAGTAAATGATACGTTTTTATATTATATTATTTTTATTCTTTTTTCTTACATTATATTTATTTATTTATATTTTATTATATTATACTATATTATTTTTATTTCAGTTGTAACAGACTAAGTAAATGGTACTTAGTTTTGTTTTTTAGTTGCAAACTAAGTCATAATTTACTTTTATTAATTAAGTATTGATTTGTTTATTATCTATTTAAACTCACAAAATTTCTAATTTTAATTTTAGGATAAATTGATTTTATGGAAAAATATTTGGGCTAACCTTAAATTAACTTGAGGTAATGCAAGTGATGGTTGAGAGTTAGGATACCGCGCCGGTAACGAAGCAAGATGCCTCTGCCGTGTCGATGTAGTCCGTCGCTGCCAGACGACGAGAGAGAAAAGACTCTAGTTGGGAGGTATGGTTGGAAAGGAAGGCGAGGCGAGGCCGGCCGAGAAGGGTGCTGGAGAGGGGTACTGTTCAAGCGGCAGGGTTAAATATTTAAAATTATTTTCAACGAAATTATTGTCAAAATTAATTCCCTTAAAAATAGCTTGTCTTCAATGGAAATTCCTTCAAAAATAGTTTAATTTTGTCAATAACATATTGTGCGTTGGCAAGAATATTCTGTCAACTTTTAACTTTAAGTTCAACAACTTTAACTTAAGAGTCCAACCGAATTACGATTATGAGAATATTTCGTCAAAAATATATTCTTATCGACGGAATGTAATTTGTCCAAATTATGCATTTTTTTCTTGTAATGTCCTCAAGGTTCTCTTCATTACATTAGAGAGCGAAATTCTCAAACTATCCTTTTCAGTTGAAAAATATCAGTTCCCTACTTAATAGAACAAATATACTTGCTCATGTTCGGTTTTCTATTCAACTCAATTCATTTGCAGCCCTACAAGCATAAAATATCTACCAACTCTTAATTACAAATTTTTAATGTCAATAGGTTGTACTTTTATGGTTGTGATTTCAGTAGGATTATGTACAATTCAACACACTTTCACACGGCAATAATACTAAGAATGAACTCCATTCTTACGTATATGCATATAAATTTGGATTTAATTGGTTACCACAAACATATATAGTCCTTGAAACGATGTTATTAAATCAAAAAATAAATAACAATAAAGTTAAACGAAATTGGTCGATTAACAGAACTACTCATAGTTAGTTCAAAGGGTAAACAGATCAATGGTACATGGAAAATAATCAGAATGTAACATAACTAGATACCAAACATATACAAACTACTTGTTATTTACAATAATTCTATACAGATGCTCTACAAAATGTTGTTTCACAAGCACTCCGACTTGTTTTCCTTGTATATATTCTCATCTGCGCGCGGTAAACTCCATTTTGCTGATCATGGTAGAGCTAGGTCTCCCTCGATAGACTTAGACTGCAAATATATATAAACCTTTCTTCATCATTCGTATGAACCTTGTATATTAGCTTTGTAAATTAACCTGCATCTGAATTAAAAAAAATTATATATTAAAAGCATTTATATAGAGATCGACAGTTTAATAACAACGTATATTTTGCTTCACAAGCTAGTTCACTATATAATTAAGAAGTAGGAAAAGCAACATAGTGAGTGAATTAAGCTAAACAAGTATATAGCATTAGTTATATGAGAAGAGAGGTCAGGTATTGGAGAAGTATAGGGAGCTCCCTTCAGTCCAAGACGCGACAGCAATAGCTGAACACATCTCCTGCATCGTTCGATCAAAAACACATCACGTTATCTCCATACTTGTTGATGAGTTCATGAAACAACGAGTCAGCAGTTGTGTTATCAGCCTTCAAACTGCCTCGGACTGGACTGAAGAAAGCTCCTTCATTTCTTTCAACATATATAGCCCTTAATTACCAATTCATGCCCAGCAAACTTAAATAATTAATTCATCATTCATTTATAGTCTTATCTATAAAAGATGTATATGAACATTGCATGCAAACACAACTCACAAGCATGCATGTAGAAATAGCTAGCAAGGGACTACATATATAAAGCTCAAAAAGCCAAAAAGCACACACACACACACACATATACACCACACATATGGTGAATGCTAAGGAATAATTAAGGAAAGAGGAAGTAGAGGAGTATATATATTATGGTTCCGGTTAGCATGAAGTTATTATTTTGGTAAGTTGGTTGATTACCAATAGAATCTTACATAAAACACATGCATGTCACAAGATTCTATTGGTTAATTTAACAACTTACCTCAAAATAAACATCATACTAACCAATTCTATATATTATATATACATGGAGACGATAGGGAAACGGAGACATGAAAATCTGAGGCAGAGCTGAGAGGAAGATTTGGCTCTGAGGCATGTAACAGTTTCATCGCAAGTGAATGAGATACTGCTAGTACAACTATCTATCATGGGACTGTACTACTTTTGCATGCGTTTTGAACAATTAATACATTTTCACTTCTTTTTATATTCCAGTACTACACAGCTTTTATATCCAATCATCCAGCTGGCTTGTTGTGTGACTCCCCCATAGCCAGCCTCGAAAGATTACATACATATATATATATATATATATATATATGTATGAATAAATTCAGGCAGATTTTCAAATAAATTCAAAAAGTATGAATTAGAGTCGCAACAAAATTATAAATGTACATACGTACAATCAATCGTTAAACAATATACCCAAAATCTAATTACAACTATAATGTTAATGTCAGCAAGAAGGCATTTGATTCTAAAACACCAGATATCTGCGTATCCTAAGTAAGATTTCCAACACCTTTGCTAGCTGTGTACTTTATATATGTTCACTCCTCAACTGCATTTTATAAATGCTCAAATTGAAGAGCGGTTAGTATGTAGTTAACTTTAGTTAATTAATTAAAATAATATATATCAATACGTTGACTGGGAGGTGATCTCTTTATGTCTGTCAGTGACCAACTTACTATTAAATTAACTTTATAATATCTCGATCTCAAATTTATTATATCATGAATGCACTACTCTCAGATTTTGTAAATTGCAATCGGTGAAGCCAACTAACTAGTACTCCCTCCTATTCAGATTAAATGATATTTTAGAGTTAAGCACACTTATTAAGAAATAACACAAAATGTCTTTTATGTCCATAATTAATTATTTCTCTCTCCACAACTGTCTCTTCTCATTCTCCACAATTGTCCCTAATTAATTATTTCTTTTTCCACAATTGTACTATGCATATTAAATAGAGGGGTAAATTAGAAAAAAATAGTGCAATATTTCATAGAAATTCCAAAACGACACTTATATAGAATAAAATTAAACTCTCTAAAACGTCATTTAATCTGAATAGGAGGAAGTATATATTACTACTGCGTAAATGAAAAATGTTCTTTACATTTTATATTTAATATAATTCGCTGTATAACAAAATACGCTTTATTTTAATTTGGAATGCAAGTACTTTAAAGTCGCTTTATTTATGATTGCCTCTCACCGTAAAAGTTAAGAGATGGTTTGCGCTTTTGGGAAATTTATAAAGTGATCCCTCTTTCATCTTTTTATAAAAACCGTATGAGTTCGGTTAAGTTATAACGACTGTTTTATTAGACAAAATCGTTGCAAGACAGAATTGTAATCATAATTAATAGAATTAGAATTCAATACTTCATTAAAAATTATAAGTGTACATGAAAATTGAACTTAAATTTCATCTAAACCTGGCAAGCAAAGCGGTGAGTCCGGTTTTAAGATCGAAGCCTTACGAACCAAAACGGGTCGGGTTAAAAATGGTTCGGATTTTGGTGGGTTGAAAAGTGAGGTAAAATGGCTCTAATATTGGGCCGTATTTGAAGTAGTCATTTTTTTTTTTTTTTAAAATTGATCTGTAAAAAATAGTAATAATAATAAATATTAATAATAATTTTAATTACTTAAATTATGTACATATCTCAATCAAATAAATTTTAATAGTATTATAATTTTAGATATTATTCAAAGGCATGATTTGGGATAATGATTGATTTACTTTCTAAATAAGTAGGAGGAATGCATAATTAAGGGATAATGATTGATTTACTTTCCAAATGTACTACAATAAGTAGGGGATTGCATAATTAAGGGATAAAATTATCTATATTATTGTGTATAGATTTTGGACTTGCAATCTAAAAAATTAGTGGTTGATTCGGATTATATATTGCTAGTAATTCAAAGCATATAATCAAATTTGATTCTTTAAAATTAATATAATTTATTTAACTTTTAAAAATAATAAATACTGTAATTAATACTAATATATAGATAATTTTAAATTTTTATAATTATATTATCTAACTTAAACTAATAATTGTTAGTTTAATAGTTTTATACTTTGAAATTATTAACTACATATCTCAATCAATTAAAATTTTAATAGTATTATAAATTAGTATTATTAATTAATTACCTACATTAACTACACATCTTAATTATAATTTTCAAATATAGTTAAAATTTATTGAAGATTGCATTGAAAACAAATAGTTGTTGTAAAACTTAGTTGGTTTGAACTCTTTATTTATTTACTTCTAGTTTTTATGTTCAGCCCTCTACAAGTACTAAAAGCGACCTGGGGCCAATTTTATCAGGTCTAATCAAGTACCAAAGCGGACCTGGGCCAATTTTATCAGGTCTAATTTCACCTATTCGTATTTTTATCCCTACAATAAGAATAAAAATATAAATAAATGAAATTTTAATACACTCGTGTTATGTCCATATAGAAGAGTCATACTGCTTTTGGTATTGAAATTGAATGAAATAAAATATAATTACTATAATATCCCTAACTAACTAACTACACTTATATATATTATACATATATTTCATGTAAAAATATAATAAATATCAATATATAACATATTATATTCATACATAGAAGAAACTAATTTTAAAATTAACATAAACTCGATTAGTTTAAATTAATATAATGATGAATATTATAATTTATATAAAATTATTTAATAAGTTTTATTAATTTTAAATTTAAAAATAACTAAAATGACTTTTTTATATTAATTTGAAACGAAAGAATCATATCATATATATAAATAAAATATAATATGGGGTTTGATCTGATTATACAGTGAAAAAGGAATAGTTATTACCTGTCCACGAAAACTTCTTGTCACACGTTCCACCTCAATGCATGATGTTCTTCCAACTATCTAGTTAGGGAGGGAGCTCAGGGTTACGCTGCTGCTGCTTTAATTAGCCCGACTGAGTTGGTTAGTATTCAACGATCGGGTTCCTATCAAACTGCCATTTCTGATCGATTAATTACTTTAAAAGAGCTAAAGGAAAGAGAAAATTTATTTATTTTGAGTTTGATATGGAGCCTTCCCTGCCTAGCTACCTACATGACTCAGATTCAGCATGCTAAGCCCTAGCTACATAGTCCTCAGTACTACCACCACCCATTATATGTAAATAGTAGTTTTGTGTACTTATAAATCTAACTTTGTCTTGTCTTGTCATTGCATTTCATTTGTCAACTCATCTTTACCTGCCATATTCTTCCCTTTGGTTCACTTCCTTTTCATTGTTTTTTTTTAAATAATATAACTATCACATAAAAACATGACGTACAGTTGACGTGATATTTATAGAATTGTTTTTAATATACTCTACTTAACTCAATAATAAATTTGTCGGAATCATATCAATAGTACATGAGCGATATGTGATTATTTTATGTGATAATAGTACTATTTATTATTAAATTCCAAGTCATATGTGTTCATTTTAATAATTGTATTCCATTTTAAAATATAAATAATTTATTAAATTATATTTCTCACACAATGAAATGGGTTGCACTCACCTTTTCAATTTCAAATAGACTGAAATTTAAGCGATATCTATTATCTAACATCCAATGTTTAATCTATTTATAAAAGTGTGAATGGATTACAAGTAAAGTAATGGCAGGGTCTCAAGTTTGCATTTATGATTTTGATTGAAGTAGGGAAACAAAATAATTATTATTTCTAATATATATATCTATCTATCTATATATATATATATATATATATATAGTGCCGATCCCATCCGGGAGCTCGGATTTGGCTAAAATTCCGAACTTTCCTTCTCATCTATTGGATGATATCCAACGTTCCAGGATCTGATTTAAATGGGTTGAAAAAGAAATGCAGCATTTCAAATCCAGTCAATGGGTTAAGAAGGAAAAAAAAAACTCATTCAAATCTCTCTCTCTCTAACAACAGAGACCCAGCTGTTCTCGCCTCTCTGTCTCTCCTCTTTCTGTCTCCCAAGATCGATGCCGATTTTGGGAAAATTTGCTGGAGCTCTGGCCGAAAACTTCGAAAACGCAAACGGCAAGACCCTGACCGACGCATTCGCAGTAATTTGCTCACACATACCTTAACATCGATTTGTACACACATACCTTACATCGATTGTATAAAAATGATTGTATTTGCTCACAGCAGCAATTTATAAGAAGCAACTAAGATTATCTAATGCTGCAAAGATGATGCACTCAGCTGGTGAGATAATGAACTATGTTACTGTTGATGCATATCGAATTGGAAAGTTCCCTTTCTGGTTTCATCAATTGTGGACAACAAGCCTTCAACTCTGCTTTGTTCTCATAATCCTTTACCGTGCAGTTGGTCTTGCTACGATCGCATCATTGGTGGTGATAGTTCTTACTGTCCTTTGCAATACTCCCCTTGCTAAATTACAGCACAAATTCCAGTCTAAGCTTATGGTGGCACAAGATGAGAGGCTGAAAGCTAGTTCTGAAGCTCTTGTGAATATGAAGGTGTTGAAACTGTATGCATGGGAGACCCATTTCAAGAATGCTATAGAAAGATTGAGAACAATATAATATAAATGGTTATCAGCTGTTCAGTTGTGTAGAGCATATAATAGCTTTCTTTTCTGGTCATCCCCTATCTTGGTTTCTACCGCCACGTTTGGTGCTTGCTACTATTTTTTTGGAGTTCCATTATATTCTAGTAATGTGTTCACCTTTGTTGCAACATTACGTCTTGTTCAGGATCCTGTAAGATCTATCCCTGATGTTATCGGGGTGGTTATTCAAGCCCAAGTTGTGCATTTGCAAGAATCTTAAGTTTTTAGAGGCACCGGAACTGGAGAGGTTAAAAGTCCGGCAGAAGTTCAACAGATAGATGAATTTAAGCAGAAGTTTTTTATTACATTTATTCTGTCCTTCTCCTTTGGATACTCATAGTACAGCTTTCCAGGATTCTTTCCTTCACGAATCCAAAATATTGCACATGTATGTTATCAAGAAAAACATCAGCTAGATTTCCAAGACTACTGCTAATACAACATTTGCATTACACAAAATTGTACAAATTACCTTAAAATTCAAATACTAGATCACTGAAAAGCTAAGAATGCCCCTTCCACTTTATGCTAATGGCCTCTTGAAAAGTTCAAATGCAACAAAGATTAAAAAAAAATGATAGAACTGATAGTAGGTAGAAAATGTTTTTTGGTATTAAAAACCAATTAGACGAGTACCCCCTTTACAATGTGCCAACAAAAATACATTACATACAAGAGTTCCAACAGAGCTGGTCCTTTAGATAGAAGGCCATTATGCCACACCTTGCTATTCAAGCAGTGGAACAGATGCAATTCTACATCAATAGGCAAAGCTAAGGACCAAAGCAACCTATGCTACATATCCAATCGGCAAGAATAGCGAGGAAGAAAAAAAAAATCCTCTTACAACCCAGATCATCAAGGTGCCTGCTAAAAAATAGCGCAAATGATGTTCTCACAAACATTCACAACACCTTCAGTGCGCTGCACTCGACTCAACACTTCAATCTGTGTACATTGCATAATAGAAATCAAGCTTCTGAGCACCTATTAAGTTTTCATAGTCAAACAAACCACCTGTGCCTAATCCCCCTCGCAGCAACTCCTTCCGACGCTGCTCTTCTAAAGGATCTGGACTCTTCATTATTCTTCTCATTTGTCTGAAAATAAAATCATGGCCAATTTAATTCTAAGCTTCAAATAAAATGCTTAATCAGTTGCTGAATCTTTATTCATCAGTCCTAGAATACCTGTCTTGTACAAATCGATTTAAGGTATGTGTGAGCAAATTACTGTGAATGAGTCGCTCGGGGTCTTGCGCCGGAGTTTTCGGCCGGAGCTCCCGCAGATTTTCCCAAAATCGGCGTCGATCTTGGGAGACAGAGAGAGGAGAGACAGAGGCGAGAACAGCTGGGTCTGTTATTAGAGAGAGAGAGAGTGATTTGAATGAGAATTTTTTTTTTCTTCTTAATCCATTGACCCGATTTGAAATGATGCATTTTTTTCCAACCAATTCAAATCAGATCCTGGACCGTTGGATATCATCCAATTGATGAGAAAGAAAGTTCGGAATTTAAGCCAAATCCGGGCTCCATGTGATCGGCAATATATATATATATATATATGAGTGTACCTAATTTTAATTTTGGTACGGATGAAGTATTATGTTTACTAGAGTAGAGTCTCAAAATTTTATCTGGTGCATGTTATCTGGGTTAGGGGCATGTCATGTAGGTTAATTTGGCAAATATTCAAGCGTTGAGCCCAAAATCACTTACCGCAGTAACTTTTATCAAGCCCAATAAAGAATCTGGATTAGTAAGATTGGGCTAGTATGGGTCAAACGGCAGTTACAGTTTCAAATTTGAAGATAAGTCCAAAACCATCTACTTTATTTTCGTCATAATTGAGTTGGGACCGAAACATAACACGAGTTAGGATTGGGTCCAACTAGTGGCGAACCTAGGTTAGAGGGTGTGGGGTCAATTGACCCCATTGAAAAAAAATTATTTTGTAATATACGGGATTAAATTAAATTTTTTCAACTTTCTCAATTCCATGTATGCATCTTCCTCTAATATTTATAAAATAAATAATAATCTAATTTATATTATTTTTATAACATAAGAAATTTAAATATTTATTAACAAATTATGATTAGAAAGGCTTATTAGGAGTCAATAAGGTGTGTGTGTATATATATATATATATATATATATATATATATATATATATATATATATATATATATATGGAAAAATATATTTACACAACTTTTTATTACACAAGAGCTATTTATGACGACGATTTTTTGAAATTATAGTAGACGATTTCACCCGTCGTTATAAATATTATTCCTAAGTTTATGGTGACATTCATAGTATCATGTCGCTATAAATTTCAAAAAATCGTCATTATAAACTTTTATCACAGAATACACAAATACTATATATATATATATAAATATATATATATATACTTGTTATATTAACAATATTGTAATCAAATACATGTTTTACGTATGCAATCGACCAAAAAGCACAAAACCATCTAAAAAAAAATTAGTTCTTATAGCATCGCAATATAACTGATGATATGCATCACCATTGTTTATTTGTAGTAATCAGAATCACGTTTCACCTGACTTGTTTTTCTCCCTCTCTTTTCTGCTGATTACAATGTAGCGATCCCACCAAAAGAGTAAAGAAAAAGACAAGGTATATAATGCACGTTAGGTTGATCTAGTCTGATTTGGTCTAACCAGTTTTATTCTTTGATCAGGTCAGGTTAAACTGTTAATTTAATTTTGACAGGCCTTGTTAATATTTTAATGTTAAATATTAAAATTAAGAATTATAAAATATAAGTTAATAAAATTTTGTAAAAATGATGTAAATTTTTTAGATTTATTTTATTTTAATATTTTACTGCACACCGATATAAGTTGGACGATCAGAACAAAAAATAAATATATTCTTCTTAAATTAAAGGAAAATATAATTTAGATAAAACTGAAATATATAAACAAATTGATTTTCTAAAATCATAAATCCCCTAAGAATTTAACATATCTAAATTAATAAAGAATTTGAGTATTTATAAGAAACTAACTTATTATTAACATTTTATGAACTAACTTATTATTAATATTTACTAATTAGTTATGTTCATTAAAAATGTATATTAATTAAATTCATGTACAATAAATTATTATTAAATAATTAAAATTTATTAATATATTAATTAAAACTAATGTATTACAAATGAATAAGTAAAGTTTTATACCTTCTTAATAAATTATTATAACTTTATAATTCAAAATTTATGTAGTAAATAATTAGATAAAAATTAGGTCAAGCCTCGTGCCAAACCAGGCTCAAGGCCAGGTTTTTGCGGGCCAAGTCATATCAGATTTTTGTCTGCGGGCCTTTTGTGCACCCACATAGCTCTAACTTTTATCAGGTACATTCTTGTTTTTTGGAAAGTTCTGTTTGTTTGTTATTTTCTTTATGTCATTATTGTTCCATGTGATTCTTTATTGAAGCGTACACCATTCACAGCTTTTGTTATTGTGGGTTTTCTTTGATGTAATTATTCGTTGTACCCATTTAGGTTCTTGTTGATTTGGCTCCGTTTTTTGTGATTTATCTGTTCATCCTTCGTAATTTTGTTACATTTGTGGTGTTTATGTTATTTGCTAAACCTCATTTTGCCTGTTCATCTGTTTAAATTCAGATAATATCTATCTGAAGTATTTTGTTACATTTGCAGATAATACCTTTACTGAATTACTGTATTAGCATTAATTTGGTTTTGTTTTGAGTAATTTATTGTGGCCATTAATTACCCCTACGTTATTATACAGATCAAATTGGATTTAGAAACTTTGTTTTGGTTTTAGACGCACCTTACTTTTGTTTGGATTTTCCCCTCATTATTGCAGAAACAAGTTATAGATCTTGATATTCAAGTTGAATAGAAAAATATGCATCGGTTTTTGGGTGAATTATATTATGACATCATAAAGTCTAGAGAGCAAGATCTACTAAGCGGCATGGTGCCATTGCTTAAACTTTTGTCTCTAACCCTTATAGGACTAGTTCTTGCGCACCCTAGAACTCAAATCATTCCAAAGGCCACATTCAAGCTGCTCAGCAAACTTGTGTTCGTTCTTTTTTTGCCCTGCCTTATCTTTATCCACTTGGGTCAATCCATTTCACTCGAGAATATCACCCTTTGGTGGTTTATCCCAGTTAATGTGTTGATCAGTACTGCGATTGGTTTCCTCTTGGGGATATTAGTAGTTATTGCATGTCGCCCACCTCCAGAATTCATCAGATTCACCATTATCATGACTGCATTTGGCAATACCGGAAATCTCCCGTTAGCGATTGTTGGTTCTGTTTGTCATACTTCCAATAATCCTTTTGGACCTGATTGCCACCGGACGGGTGTGGCTTATGTCTCCTTTGCCCAATGGGTTGCAGTTATTCTTGTTTATACCCTTGTTTATCACATGATGGAGCCTCCAATGGAGTATTATGAGATTTTTGAGGAAGGCGTTGAGATTGGGGAGCACCAACAACATGTTGCAGTTGAGCAACAGCAGCAAGGTTCTTCAATTAGACCTATTCTTGTTGAAGCTGAATGGCCGGGGATTGAGGATAAAGAAACTGAACATTCTAAAACACCCTTAATTGCTAAGATTTTTAAAAGCATCTCAAATGTTTCACAAACCACTGTTCCTTCCCTAGACTACACAGAGGAAGGAAGCATGGACAGTCCCACGTCCATAAGGTGTTTGGCTGAGCCTAGAATGGTCAGGAAGATCAGAATTGTTGCTGAGCAGACTCCCATACAGCAATTTTTTCAACCCCCAACAATTGCTTCTCTGTTAGCCATCATCGTTGGCTTGGTACCTCTGATCAAAGGTTTTGTCTTTGGGGCTGATGCTCCGCTATCTTTCATCACAGACAGTTTTGAGATCTTGGCTGGTGCAATGGTGCCCTCAGTCATGCTTATTCTAGGAGGTATGCTTGCTGAAGGTCCAAATGATTCTAAACTCGGACTTCGAACCACTATTGGAATTATTGTAGCAAGGCTACTAATACTTCCTTTGCTGGGGATTGGAGTAGTGGCATTGGCTGATAAGCTACATTTACTTGTTGATGGAGATCAGATGTACAGATTTGTTCTATTGTTGCAGTACACAACACCAAGTGCCATTTTATTGGGAGCAATTGCCAGGTTGAGGAGTTATGCAGTTTGCGAGTCTTCAGCACTTCTTTTCTGGCAACATTTGTTCGCAGTATTTTCCCTATCCCTGTACATTGTCATCTACTTTAAACTGCTCCCATCTGTTTGAAGTGCATCTGAATCACATCCTCCTCAAGGTCTACTGAGTAATTCAGAAACACGTAAGTTCACTGAAATTAGTGTTATCTCCTTGTTCATTATAGTATATGACTTGAATAAGATTGATTGTTAAATTAGCTCTAGGTACTTTTCTTCTTTGCAATCTTCTTTTTCTCTTGCAAGTAATATTTGAACTTTCTGCAAGATCAATCTTACTAACTCCTTGGCTTATCTCACGATTGACTGTTTTTTGCTAATGCTGTGCTCAAATTAAGTGTAAATTAAAATTTTCAAATTACTATTGACGGGGGAATGAAGAAACTGAGATTATCATATTTATAATGTTTACTTTACATGTACCAGTAACCAGTACAGTTACCGGAGCTTAACAAAATTGAGCAAAGACCACTATGATAAATATCATTATCTGGGAAAAGGAGGTAGACAAAAAATAAATGCAAAATATTTAGACTTAATGAGAGGCAATTTACCATCCCCATGTATCTCAACTGCTAGTGAATAATTTTAGAGACATTTATCCATGCAATAGTTCTAGAGGCAACTTTGCTAACTATATAACTTTTGATATCAAACCAGAACTGTTCTCGGGATTCCCAAAAAAAGAAACTCTGCTCAATGTAGGCTTATTTGTTAAAACTTGATCAGTGGTGAGTACGGGTGACATCTAGGCATTCAAGGATCATGTTAGGGATGATTTTGAAATGGTGCAAATTGGAAGCATCTTAAGTGGTAATCTTTATGCAATGGAGGTGAGGGGTAGGAAATGGAAAGATAAAACTACTCATGCCATCTAACACAAGTTTGGAAGCATCTTAAGTTGTAATCTTTATGCAATGGAGGTTAGGAGTAGGAAATGGAAAGATAAAACTACACGTGCCATCTAACACAAGTTTTTTTTTTTGATCGGCAAACACAAAGGTATTGATACATCATGATTAAGATTAATATTATTACTTGGTGATATTCCATTTTCCTTGTGTGTAATATATGAAGAGTTGCTCTCTTGGTAATTGTGCATATTATATGGGTCATTGTTGGTTGAGTCTCCATTGGTTAATCAATCTCCTCATTGAACTGCCATCCTAGAACCTCAAGAGAGGAATATAATGCTTGCAATGGAAGTTAGATGCAGTGCATCAAATTTAGCATATATTTAAAGAACAACCAGAAGCTAAATACTATAAAGCTTGTGTCTAGTAACGTTACTCCTACTATCAATCTGTTCATTTTTACACTATTGTTGACACTATCTGTATATCTTGTTAGTTGCTTTACAATATCTACCTTTAAAATATGTTTCCTGTTTATCATTTCGGCACATAACTTGAGAGGAGTGCAAAGTGCCACATTGTTTAAGGAGTCTGAGTTCTCCTTATATGTGCCCAACACTACTTAAAAGGTTAGGTACCCGTTATGGAGATGGTATTATGTGGGTTAGAATTGTTAGACTTATGATTGTTTATTTCCTTATTGAAGCCAAAGAGCAAAACATTTTCCCACACAATCTTATCAATGTGTTCTTTCTGTGTATGCTTATATTTTGGGCAAATATTAAGATTTATATTGGGATTGTTACACGGATTCATATTCTCATGTGGTTGTTCATAGTAACCCAAATCTTTAGATAAATCCAAGTCAATGGTGTCTGTTCTCTATTAACCTATAGAAACCCTCAACTTAGATCAAATTTATCATCCACTATTGTGTTAGTTTATTTGCAATGCAGATGACCAAGCTTCTCAGAGAGCTGTTTACTTCATTTTTCCTCCTTCAGTGTCATTTCTGACTTACCAATGCATGCATTTCTTATTTCAATTCGTACAGTGAACATTTTATGAAACCGTGATTTTAAGTTTTAAAAATCTGTTCTTCTTTGCTATCCTATAGTTGTAGTTTTGCTACATGGACCACGTACAGCTAGTCTTCTAAATCTTTTCCGTTTAGCTTAGCAAGTACGAAACATATATTTTGACTTGAAGTATTTGTGAAAAACTTTAATATGCTTAAGAAAATATCAAAAGTCAAATGAGACCTCATTTGAGACGGCAAATGCAATTTTGATTGTAAGGTCTGTAAAAATGCCTAACACGACATGAAGTACCTGGGATTTAAGACTAAAAGAATCAAGAAGTCAAGAACATAATGTGTAGATTCAAATCTCTTTTTTGCTGTAGAAATGATGTTGTAAAATTGTCAAGGTTATAAAAGGAAGAAAACTGATATTTTTACATGTGATTTTGATATTTTTTATACGGTCTTCTCTTACGTGAGAAAAAAGTGGGTCTCACTTTCGTGTGATAGGGGGGATCATGTGAAAATAGTACCCTCTAAAAGGAGGGAGAAAAAAAAGACTGGTGTGGATATAGTTGGTCCTTGAATAGTCTAGGAATGAAAGAGTAGGATATGAAGAGTATAACTTTTCAATCTGGAGGGCCAATGACCACTCGTATTTGGTCAAAAACTAAGGTGGCTAGATCTAAAATCTATATATAACAATTTTATAAAACATGTCATGTGGATTTCATATGGTTGCTAATGACCCGTATAATCTTCTTTCTTTGAACGTGAATTTCGGTCAAACTTGTATACTACTCCATCGGTTCTAATTCATGTGATTTTATTTATGAGTTATGCTACGTTGAGTAATTTTTTATATGATTGTAATGTATGGCATATATTTCATGAAATTTCATAGGTAGGAATTAAGAATTGTTTACTTTAATTTATTCTATCTTGTCGCAATTTAACTTCGTCAAATATTTGTTGTTTATTATTGAGTCCTGTTGTACATTACGAAAATTTTTAGCCGAATTATTATTGTTGTGATGTATGTTCATATATGTAGGAATTTAAAAGGGTTTACTTTAATTTATTGTATCTGATCGCTTACGCTTGCACGTTGGTCGTAATCTAACTTGTTAAAATATTTGTGGACACATATTATTTTTATTTTTATTTATTACTAGTATCCGGTGGCACATGTATAAATTATGTAAAGTAAAATAAAAATTGTATACAATTTGAAGGTCTATAATATAAAATAACAATATAAGAATTATATATTAAAAATTGAAGGATATTTGAAGAAAAGCAAAAACTTTAAAAAATTGTTTACACCAAGTCGATCATGGGGCTTTATATATTAGATTTTAGTGGTTGGGATGACATGTATTTTATAACTCATGTTTTGCTTGTCTAGAATAAATTCAAACATATAATTTTCAAATAAAACCATCATGAAAATGAATCACCTATTTTTCCTAATTCTCACCGGACTTGTACTCGGTGATGAAAAAAAGAAGAAAAGAGTATGGTTGTGACGCCCCAAAATTGTGATACATCACCCATCTTGTCTTGCCACTTACATACTAAGTATGTCAAATTTAAATACAACTTATTAACATAAATTGCCGTGCAGACAATATGACGTAAAATCATGAGTTTAAATACAAATATCGCTCTACTAGATATTATACAAACTCAAACAAAAAGTCCTCATTACAATTATTATCACACTATTTCACGAAATAGTGAGGACTACTAATCTTATCTTCGGACCATCACTCGCTTCCGACTACTCGTCCCAGCTTATATTATCATTTCACGAAGAAACGGTGAAAGAAAGGGTGAAATTCAACTAAATTTCAAAGAAGAAATATTATGACTAAGATAATGCGAGAATAAATTATCAATAGTCTTCAACAATGTTAAACCGATAAAATACAATAGATAAACCGGTTTAATCTGCAATGAATATCAATCCATTAAAAGAGTCAAGTAGAAAATAAAATCTACTATCTTTTATGATTTTAAAAGGTTTTTCATCATCAAGTATATAGGCGAGACTCAACTTTTAATAAATAATCCACATCATCGAATCACCCCGCACTACTACGGCCAAGGATATTCTTAAGTATCACGATCACAATTATTCCCGCACTACGGGCCAAGAATAGTCAGTGTATTCATTAATGGTCATGATCATGCCAACAATCATCCATCAACGCACTACTGGCCAATCGAGGATTTTTAATCACATCATTTGTAACATTACGGTTACGATTACGCCTTAATAATCCCCATTATAATCATACCAAGTCCATCCATGCTCTACACGTGCCACGATGACTTTAAAAAAATATAAACATGAGAATGATGACAATGATATAAGAATTCAATAAAACAAGTTCAAGAATTATTTTATCCGGGGAATTATTAACGTCCAAAATTGTCAACATGATCTCTTGTTTTGTAGAGTAAAATTCAAGAATGATCGGAAGAATATTTAGTGAAAAGATCTTTGGATGAAACGCAAATATCGAGGATATTCTACTAATTTCATGGAGTATAGAAGTCAAAGTTTTTAACCAACCCAAGGTATAATAAAGAATGGAATAACAAAAGAAATCACCATGCATGCGATTGCTTGCATAGACGAGGTTATTCCAACGTAGAATAATAATAATCTAACCGGTCGGTGAAATTCACACCGATGGATGTTCCAATGTAATAATAAAGATGGAACCAGATCCTGTGTAAAACACACGATAAGATATTCCAACGTAATGATAAAGATTTTAACCAGTCCCAAAAAACCACATGCATGGATGTTCCAATGAATAATAAAATCGGAACCGAGTCCGGTGTAAAACACACGCATGTGATGTTCCAACGAATAATAATAAAGCGGAACCAAGTCCCGTGTAAAACACATGCATGTGATGTTCCAATGTAATAATAGAAGAATGTCACCAAGTATAGGGGTAAATCAAGCGTATCTGAGTTATTCCAATGTAATAATAAGCGATGGAATAACATAAGGATTTCACCAAGTATAGGGTATCTGCAGCGTATGTGAGTTATGTATAGGGTATGCCACTTTTACGAGTTATTCCAACGAATGATAATGAATGGAATAATGAAGTTCTCTTCAAGAAGAAAGAATAACACCCACTACTTAGTAAAAGAACCTAATATAGAAGTAATGAAGTAGCGAATACTCTTCTTCTTTTCTATAACTTTCTCTATATAAACTCTCTATAATTCTCTCTAGAGTTTGAATGAATTAAATGAAAAAAATAATGAAGGAATGAGCTTATTTATAGGAAAATGGAATGCATAAGAATTAATCCAATCCATGAGCGGTCAGTATTGATTTACTTTAATCGACGGTCCCATGTTTAAAGAAAAATCTTTTAAATAAAATATAATATATTCTATTTATATAAAAACATTTTACTATCTGCAAACACTATGCAAAAACACTATGCAAAAACACTACGATAATAAAATATAATATATTTTATTTATAAAATAACTTTAATAAAGTATTACATTTTATATATAAAAGATGTTTACATTTTATTACGTTAATAATACGAATAAAACAAAACGTCATTATCGCTATAATAATTCATATTATTAATCGACAATAATGGAATCAAACCAAGTGACTTCTCACATAAAGATCGATAATCAATACCGCGGTGCTTCTTACGCAACCACGTATTCATCGTATTTTTTTACCGAGTAGTTCAACAAGATCAACCAGAAAACTTTCGCCAATTATTTCAATAAAATATTTTTGTCTTTTTCTCAATCCGATGATATTTACATTTGTAGGGTCCACCAATGATTGAGTAGTTATGCGAATATTCCTCGCTAAACCTAATATTCTCCCACCAATCGAATATAATATAACCACTTGTATACTTTGCAAAATTTATAAATATTACCCACAACTATAACATTATATCAAATTATTCCATAATATTCAAAAATAATATTTATAGAAAATTCATCTTTATTTATAAAAAAGCTGGGGTCTTACAACCTCCCTTCTTATGAAATTTAAGCCTCGAAATTAGAATGCGCGTACACGGTATGTCGAAGAGGTAAGGATACCTTGATTTCATTTGATTCTAACTCCCAAGTCATTTCCTCAACATCGTGGTTCCTCCACAAAACTTTGACTTGAGGTATAACCTTGGGCGTAGAATATGTTCCTTCTTATCCAAAATTTGAACAGGAACCTCTTCATACGTCAAATCTTCCGCTATTTCGTCCGGGTTCTAACTCAATAATATGGTTCGGGTCTTTCACATATTTACGTAACATGGATATGTGAAAACGTTATGAACACGAGACATATTTGGCGGAAAGCGAGTCTATAGGCCACGCCCTACTCGATCGAGGATTAAAATGGACCAGATGAATCGAGGATTAAGTTTCCTCTCTTTCCAAATCTTGTAACTCCTTTCCATGGAGCGACTTTTAACAACACACGATCTCCTATATTGAATTCCACGTCCTTTCGATGAAGATCGGCATAACTCTTTTATCGATTTTGTGAGGTTTTTATACGTTGTTTGGATCGTTTGAATCTTTTAGTAGTCATACGTACCAACTCCGGTCCCCAACAACGTTGCTTCACCCACCTCATCCCAAAGATATCTTGAGAATCGACACTTTCTTCCGTCTAACGCTTGAATGGAGCCATGCCAATACTTGCTTGATAACTGTTGTTGTAGGAAAACTCCACCAATGGTAAAAACTTGTCCCAACTCCCTTGAAATCAAGAACACGAGTCTTAATAGATCTTGAAGAGTTTGAATAGTCCTCTCCGATCGTCCGTCCGTCTGAGGATGATATCTTAGAGCTAAATCGTAAGTCCGTGCCCATAGCTTTTTGCAAACTAACCCAAAATCTTGAAGTGAATCTTGGGTCTCGATCGAAACTATGGATACTGGGCGATACCATGCGATCTTACAATCTCGTTTATGTACATCTGAGAAGCAAGACGTTCAAGTGTATAAGTTTCTCGTGTCGGTAGAAATGAATGAGCGACTTGGTCAATCTATCAACAATGACCCAAATCGCATCAATGCCTTGAGAAACCTTAGGAAGGCCGTGAACGAAATCCATGGTAATGTGCTCCCACTTCCATTCTGGAATTTCAAGTGGTTGCAATGGACCTTTTGGTACTTGATGCTCCGCTTTAACTCGTTGACAAGTTAGACACCTTGAGATAAACAAATACTATCTCTCTCTTTCATATTGCTCCACCAAAATGTATGATTTAATATCATGATACATTTTGGTACTCCCGAGATGGATTGCAAATGGTGTGTTGTGCGCCTCCATCATGATATTATACTTTAAATCGTGGTCGTTAGGAACACAAAGTCCGGAGTTGACTCAAGTATTCCTTCTTCATCGATTCTTGCTTCCTAGATAGCACCCTCTTGCACTTTCTTTTTCATAATGCGCGCCGGCTCCAGTGTCTCAGTAGCTTGAGCAGCGACTTTAACTTTATCGATTAAAGTCGATTCTACTCAGTATATTTGCTATCATCACAACGCGTCCCCTGAGTCTTTAACTCTATCTCCATCCTTTGCAAAGTCACACAAAATGGGCCTTTGTGATGACAATAACGCACTCGTGCTTGCATACGATCTCCTACTCAATGCATCGCCTACCACGTTCGCTTTTCCGGATGGTATTGGATGGTATGATCATAATCTTTCAATGCAGTTCAAGCCAACGTCGTTGTCGCGTGTTGAGTTCCTTTTGAGTGAAGAAATATTTGAGGCTTTTATGATCCGTAAAGATCTCCACTTTCTCCCCATACAAGTAATGCCTCCAAATTTTAAGTCAAAGATAATACCGCTAACTCCGGATCATGAGTAGGATAATTCCTCTCATATTCTTTGAGTTAATAAGTGAGGCATAAAGCTATAACTTTTCCATGTTGCATAAGAACACATCCCAACCCTTTGCTCGAAGCATCACTTTAGATGACAAATCCTCCGAGGCAGGATGGTATTGTCGAGCAGTCTTTGAAATAAGTCTCTTCTTGAGTTCTTGAAAACTCTTCTCACATTCTTCGCTCCAACCGAACTTTGATCTTTTCGAGTCACCGAGTCGATGGAGTAGCGATTCGAGAAAATCCTTCCACGAATCTCCGATAATAACCAAATTAAACCGAGAAAGCTACGTGACTTTCGGTCATCGATTTAGGTTGTTCCCGGCTTTGAATAGCTTCTATCTTTCTTTGGTCAATGATATTCCATGACTTGATACCACGTGCCCAAGGAATGCTACTTCTTGAAGCCGAACTCGCATTTCTTCAACTTGGCATAAAGCTTATATTCACGAAGCTTTTGGAGTGTCGACCTCAAGTGTTGCTTTCATGATCTTCACTACTTTTGGAATAAATAAGGATGTCATCAATAAAGACGACCACAAAGTGATCTAAATATTCCTTGAATACTTGGTTCATCATATCCATGAAGGCGGCGGGAGCATTAGTCAATCCAAAGGACATGACTAGGAATTCATAATGCCCGTCTCGAGTTCGAAAGCCGCTTTGGAATGTCGGTGATTCTAATCTTCAATTGGTGATATCCTAACGAAGATCAATCTTTGAAAAGAATTTGGCTCCTCGCAATCGGTCAAACAGTCATCAATACGTGGCAATGGATACCTATTTTTGATGGTGACATGATTCAACTCCCGATAATCAATACAAAGTCGCATACTTCCATCTTTTTCTTCTTCACGAATAGAGCAGAGCACCCCAAGGAGAAGTACTAGGGACGAATAAAGCCAATGTCTAACAATTCCTGCAGTTGGGTCTTTAACTCCTCGAAGTTCAATAGAGCCATTCGATATGGGGCTTTGGAAATAGGTTTTATACTGTGTTCAAGGTCGATACAAAATTGAATTTCACGCTCTGGGGTAGGCGGGAAGTTCTTCTGAGAATACGTCGGAAATTTATTAACAATAGAAATATCGCTCAAAATCGACGTATTTTTGTTTAAATCGTGACATGAGCTAAGAAAGCTTGACATCCATTTTTCAATAAACGAATAGCTTTATGGCTTGAGATGGTAGTGATTGATTTTAATGGTTTGGTCGTTTGAATTCGCATAATAGGTTGATTAGGAATATGAAAGCTAACAACCTTACGAAAACAATCAATTTTTGCATGATAAGTAGTTAACCAATCAATCCACAGAATCACGTCAAATCTGAAGTATTTTAATGAAATAAGATCGACGGTGTAATGTGAGGGTACCGATTTGAACCAAACAAGACTTATAAACGATGGATGTAATGAAGGTTTCTCCCAACGGAGTTTCCACAGATAAGTCAAAGTCTAATTTCTCCTGAGTCAAATTTAATCGATGGCGCAAGTAGGAGAAATAAAAGAATGGGTAGAACCCAGATCAAATAAAGTGTAGACTTCATTAGAGTTTATGATAAGCTTACCCGTGATGACCTCATTCGGGTTCCTTGCTCTCTGGGAGGTCACAACAAACGCCTCCTCAGACCAACTGGGTTTTGACTTTTCTCGGGACTACCTTTGGTGCCTCCATCCTAATTGAATTTGTCTTGATGGCAATAAAATCGAGCTAAGTGACCTTCTTCCACAATTATAACATGCTTTGACTGGCATAGCACAGTTCAACCCGATGTGTCCTCTTCTCCGCATTTGAAGCATATGATAGGTGGTCTTTCTCCTTCCTTAACAACGGTTCTTTGGTCTTGACGTCTTTCCATCATTGTTGAATCTCCGCTTTCTTGAAATGTCCATTTTATTGTTTTGTACGATTACCAAAGTGGTTACCATATCTGGCATGTTGATTCCTCCACGCTTGTTGTCACCGCTCGATGACTACTTTCGGTTGATATTATAACTTCTTAAATTTGCTTCTTTTTAGTTAAGGTTGACTCGTTATCGCGCTCCACCAATCGAGCCCTATTTACAACATCCGAATACAAACACGGTTTATGAAATAAGATGTTGACGTATCTCCGACTTCAAACCTCTTAAAAACATTCGCGCCCATTCTCTCTTCATTATCCACCAAGTGGGGCCGAAACCGTGATAACTCCGCAAATTTTGCCTCGTGTTGTGACACGGCCATATTGTTTTGTTCCAACTTGATAAACTCCACCTCCTTCCGTGTGGCGAATACTTTCGGAAAGTATTTGTCGTTAAACAAACTCTGGAACTTCTCCCAAGATATCTTGATCAAAGAGGTTGAGTACGTTTCTGGATTCCCACCAATAATCCGCTTCTCCACGCAACATAAAGGCGCAAGGAAACTTTTTGCTCCTGAAGCATCCCAAGACATCAAATATCTTGGTAATCTAATCTTTATCCATGCTTCCGCCGTAAGTGGTTTTGGCTCTCCCTTAAACTCCGGTGGTCCCAGCTCCTTAAATTGTTTAGCGGTGACCACCGAGAGTTTTCCGTATTTCCACCTACGTTTTGGGCAGAGTCGCTCTCACTTTCTTTGTTGCATAAATTCATAAAAGCTCTCGAACATTTGATCATTCATCATTTGGTCGGTTGTTGTTGTTTTGCATGAGGATTGTCGCCTTCCGATGCATTATTATCCTGATTATTGATATGTGGTGAATCAACGATCGCTTTGTGCTCCATTCTTATTCTCAACATTCTCGGATGTCATTTTCAGACATCTTGCCACAAAACAAAAAAAATAATTGACATGAAACAATTATCTTTATATTCGACCACCAATAAAATAAGCACATAAATTTAGGTAGGTCATACTAAATAAGGTATTCCCGCTCTCCCTCCTAGTACTTTTCTCACATCTTAGCCGGGATCATATCCCTTAGCTGATATTCAACCGACGCCCCAAAATTAGGTATACATCACCCATCTTGGGTGCGCCACTTACGTAAGTATGTAAATTTAAATACAACTTATTAACATAGTCATGTATGCAATATGACATAAATCGTGAGTTTAAATACAAATATCGCCTACTAGATATTATACAAACTCAAACAAAAAGTCCTCATTACAATTATTATCACACTATTTCACGAGAATAGTGAGGACTACTAATCTTATCTTCGACCATCACTGTTTCCCGACTCGTCCCGGTTATATTATCATTTCAAGAAGAAAAAAAGAAAGAAAGGGTGAAATTCAACTAAATGGCCGTAAAGAAAAATATTATGACTAAGATAATGCGAATAAATTATCAATAGTCTTCAACAATGTTAAACCGATAAAATACAATAGACAACCAGGTTTAAGCTGCGGTGAATATCTGATCCATTAAAAAAAGTCAAGTAGAAAATAAATCTACTATCTTTTATGATTTTAAAAGGTTTTTTCATCATTTGTTATAAATGAGACTCAACTTTAATAAATAATCCACATCATCGAATCACCCCGCACTACTACTAGGTAGGATATTCTTAAATATCACGATCACAATTATTCCCCACTTGCTACGGGCCAAGAATAGTTGTGTATTCATTAATAATTACGATCATGCCAACAATCGTCCCATCAATGCACTACTACCAATCGAGGATTTTTAATCACATCATTTGTAACATTACTACTACCACGATTACTACAAGAATAATCCCCAGTCATAATCATACCAAGTCCATCCATGCTCTACGCGCCACGTATTTACTTTTAAAAAAAAATATAAACATGAGAATGATGACAATGATATAAGAATTCAATAAAACAAGTTCAAGAATTATTTTATCCAGAATTATTAACGTCCAAATTGTCAACACGATCTTCGTTTTGTAGAGTAAAATTCAAGAATGATCGGAAGAATATTTCCGTGAAAAGATCTTTGGATGAAACGCAAATATCGAGGATATTCTACTAATTTCATGGAGTATATAAGTCAAAGTTTTTAACCAACCCAGGTATAATAAAGAATGGAATAACAAAAGAAATCACCACGCATGCGGTCTTGCATGAGGCAGTTATTCCAATGAATAATAATAACGGGAACCGGTCGGGGTGAAATTCACAATCGGCTGGATGTTCCAATGTAATAATAAAGATGGAACCGATCCGGTAAGAAACACACGTATAATATATTCCATAGAATGATAAAAGACGGAACCAGTCCCGGTGTAAAACACACGCATGCGATGTTCCAATGTAATAATAAAAAGCGGAACAAGGTCCCGTTGTGTAAAACACATGCATGATGTTCCAATGTAATAATAGAAAGCGAACCAGTCCGGTGTAACACACGCATGTGGATGTTCCAATGTAGAATAATAGAAGAATGTCACCAAGATAGTAGAAATGGCAGATATATCTGAGTTATTCCAATGTAATAATAAGCGATGGAATAACATAAGGATTTCACCAAGTATAGGGTATCTGGCGTATCTGAGTTATGTATAGGGTATCTTACTTTTACAAGTTATTCCAACGTAATGATAATGAATGGAATAATGTAAGTTCTCTTCGAGAAGAAAGAATAACACCCTTACCGTAAAAAAGAATCAATATAAAGTAATGAAGTAGCGAGAATCTCTTTTCTTTTCTATAATAACTTCTCTATAAACTTCTCTATAATTCTCTCTGTAGTTTGAAATGAATTAAATGAAAATAATGAAGGAATGAAACTTTCATTTATAGGAAAATGGAATGATAAGAATTAATCCATGAACGGTCAGGATTGATTTACTTTAATCGACGGTCCATGTTTAAAGAAAAATCTTTTAAATAAAATATAATATATTCTATTTATATAAAAACATTTTACTATCTGAAACACTATCGCAAAAACACTACTGAAATACTACGATAATAAAATATAATATATTTTATTTATAAAATAACTTTAATAAAGTATTACATTTTATATAAAAGATGTTTACATTTTTATTACGTTAATAATACTGAATAAAACAAAACGTCATTATCGCTTATAATAATTCATATTATTAATCGATGATAATGGAATCAAACTAAGTGAAACTTCTCACATAAAGATCAATAATCAATACCGCGTCTTCTTGTCTACGCAACATTCGACATCGCATCTTTTTACTACTGAAGTAGTTCAATGAAAGATCAACCAGAAAACTTTCGCCAGTTATTTCAATAAAATATTTTTGTCTTTTTCCGATCCCGACAATAATTACATTGTGGGGTCCACCAACGATTGATTAGTAGTTATACGAATATTCCCTCGCTAAACCTAATATTCCCACCAATCGAATATAATATAAACCACTCAGATACTTTCAGCAAAATTTATAAATATTACCCACAACTATAACATTATATCAAATTATTCCATAATATTCAAAAATAATATTTATAGAAAATTCATCTTTATTTATAAAAACCTGGGTTTACTTGTTGATGGTGGTTTAAATGACGTTATGTATTTAAAATTTATTATAATAATTTTATTATTATACCCTATTATTAAATTAATAATTAATATTTTTAAAATATATATAAAATAAAATTGCGTTTTTTAAATATTCACAAATTTTGTAAATTAGACGACAGTCTGTTTGTAAATGGAGGGAGTATTTTAGAAGTAATAATACGAATTAATGGACGGAGATTCTTGAATATATTTTATTTAAAATGAAGAGGATTTTAATTCAAAAAAATGACAACCTCATGTGGCGTTTTTGATACTTGTAGCAAAAAGAATACATTGAAATTTAAATATGAATGGGAGTATAATGCTGAAACAGTAAAATAAATAAATAAATTGAGTGATTGAGTTGGGAATAATAATAATATGCGGAGAAGAGAATGGTAATCAATGAAAGCAAGGACCATGCCCATGCCCATGCCCACTTTGATTGGATTGTACTAGTAAAGTTATGGACCTCATTCATTCCTTTCTCTATAATTAAGAATAGAATATCATTTGTGTAATAAAATGAAATTAATTAATTTTATTAATACAATCAAAGAATAATGAAAAATAAGCAATAATGTGTCCTCACGAATTCAATTGTCCATAATATAAATGTGTGTATATATATTAAAAAGGTTGTAATTTATACATATAATTATATAAAGATCATATAATTTTTCAAAAGTAGAGTAACACCTCATATTTTTTATAATAATATTATTTTGAAAATTTATAAAAATATTTTTTTATAATAGGTAAGTTATTCGATTATATAGAACGGTGTTATTTTTGTATATATCTTCCTTTTTTTTTTAAGAGGAGTAATAGGTCCACATGGGTATTCTAATTCTCCCTCCACCGCCGTCTGTAGTTTCCCAGTAACCCGCCCTCTCGGCTTATCCTCTATAAATAAAATGCCAAACACCAGACTAAAAAAAATGTAAAGCAGCCAAACAAACAAAACCCCCTCTCAAACCCTACGATCCCCGTCTCTCTCCCCTCCACATTCTCATCACACCACCTCTCACCACACAATTCTGTCTTTAGATTAGAGATAATCTTTTGTCATTACTCTCTCCAAATCCTTTTCTTTCCCCCAAAAAGCTTTTCCTTTTAGATTTGTCCCTCCTTTCTCTCCTCATATATCCCCTTTCAACCCATCTCCTTTCTCTTCACACCTCAAAACCCTTATCTTTTTTCCCCTTCCTCATTTCCTATACAATGTTATAGCACCCTCCTAATCTAGAATCTAGATATTATTTGAATATTTTTTTAACGATAACAATTTTTTTTCTAGAATGGCTCTTGCTTACCCTCATTTTATTGGGTCTGACAATCCAAAAGTCGATTCTTCACTAATGGTATCTCCATCATCTCCTGTTATTCTGACCCAAGACGAATTAAAGAAAATTGCAGCTTACAAAGCCGTCGAATTCGTCGAATCGGGTATGGTTTTAGGTTTGGGAACCGGGTCCACTGCCTGCCACGCCGTGGCCCGAATCGGCGAACTTTTGCACCAAGGCAAGCTCAATAACATAATTGGAATACCCACCTCAAAGAAGACCCATGAGCAAGCAGTTTCAGTGGGAATCCCGTTATCGGATCTTGATACGTACCCGGTTATTGATCTTGCGATAGACGGGGCGGACGAGGTCGACCCGTATTTGAATTTGGTGAAGGGGAGAGGGGGATCCCTGTTAAGGGAAAAAATGGTGGAGGGTGCTTGCAAGAAATTTGTGGTGATTGTTGATGAAACAAAGTTGGTTAAGCATTTAGGGGGAAGTGGGTTGGCTATGCCAGTTGAGATTGTGCCTTTTTGTTGGAAATTTACTTCTCAAAGGCTTGAGTTGATGTTTGGGGAGGCGGGTTGTGTTGCCAAGCTTAGGAAGTTTAGCCAAAATGGTGAACCTTTTGTGACTGATAATGGTAATTATATTATTGATTTGTATTTCAAGAATGATATTGGGGATTTGAAGGCTGCAAGTGATGAAATTTTGAGGCTTGCAGGTGTTGTTGAGCATGGAATGTTTCTTGATATGGCCACTACATTGATTGTGGCAGGTGAGCTCGGTGTTACCGTGAAGAATAAGTAGTTCAACCAAGCAAGGAGGCAACTTTACTGATAACTTGTGTAGCTAACATTTTAGAATATGTAGGGGGTAGGGAAAGATTGATGGAATTGGGGGAGTTATGATTAGTTATAAATGTAATACTAAGATATCTTGGTGTTCTTGCATCAATTGATAGGATTGCTGGGATTCAGTTTTCCTCAAATTTTGCATGTCTCAAGGATAATTAATAATATTCCTTTAATTCTAGTCATTTGTCTCCGGTAGAATCATTTAATAAATTTCATTCTGAATTTTCACTTTTTTTTTTCATTTTCTTATCTATTATATGGCTTATGCATTATTCTGTCAAGCAGGTTTGGTGCCCCATTATGTAAATTGGTTAGTGTAGTTAAGTTTCATGTAAATCTTCTGTCAAGCAGTTTGTCATTTTGAGCGTCCACATCTTCTGTAATTGTTTTGATTTGTTTCTATAAGATGTTACAATGTGCCAGCCAAAATGCAAGGATCGTAGCCTCCTAAATATGCAGTTTATGCACCCAGAAAAGAGTTAATGGGCAAAATAGTTTAATTTGAAAGTCATTAGATTCTTAAGGAGTTGTCTCAGAGTAAGGATGTTTAGGATGAGGACTAACATACTCTATGCTAGGTTCATGCATGATTTTCCAGATTGCTGTTAGGAAACACTGGGTTGAATCGTGTATATAATGTTATTTATTCAAGTCATTATTTGTCCTTGGATCACCAATTTGGAGTTGTACCCTAGGCCTAATATACTAGCCATATTTAACTTACTCCCAGGGTGAACAATGTAACCTCTAGGGTTCTGAAGGGGTACTGAATAGGTTTGTCCTACAATACCTTCGGACATTGTTTTCTTCATAGAGTCCATTCAAACCACATTGTTTTTCCAAATCATTTATCATTTAGCTTAAAACCTTACTTTTAAATAGGAAAATAGGATTTCATGGAAATTACATGAAAGATACAGTAGACAACAGATATAAAATATGACCTATCAAAGTTAATAAATATTTATATTTAGGAAAAAATGGAGGTACAGCCGTGTAACTTTTAAAGTTACACGGTCTACGATCGTAGAGTGATTTCAATAGTATAGTGAATTCACAAATCGTGGAGTGACTACTCTACGATCGTATAATCGTAGAGTGAATTCACTCTACGATCGTAGACCGTATAATTTTAAAAGTTACACAACTGTGCACATCCATATTCCCCTTATATTTATATGGATAGATAAATAGATAGAATCCTTTTTTAAATACTCAGGTGAAGATTAATGTACATCCTTGAAACATATGGATATATATAGAGGGGGAATTAGACTCAAAACTTATATGTTTATCGTGACAAAGTTGTATGCTCTGTAGCAGAATTACATTTGGATTTGCACGGGTCCTGCCTAGTGCAACTGATTGTGGAACAAGAATTTGAGATGCCTCCCAATAGTGTTTGTGGATTTAGTTCATATGCAGAACAAAGCATACTCCATTAATCTTGGCTTTTCTGTTATAAGTTGCTTTATATGAGAAACGGGTATAACCTGCTCTAGATATCTGTGTGACTTTGTTGTTGTCCGAGCCTGCTTGAACTTGCATAACGCAAACTGGCAAATTCCAGATAGGAATGCAAGACAGCAAGAGCTTAGAGCCTGGTGCAATTTTATTCTATTTTTTAAGCCACTTCTCCGGTTTATCACCGATTTTTTTTATTATTATTATTATTTATATTTGCAAATTGTAGAGCCTCAATATAAACATACAAATCTAGGTGGCGATTCTGTTTTTGCTAAACTTATGAATAATAATATACAGATATTATGGTCGAAGTACTTCAAAACTATGTCATTATGATATGAGTTGGATCATGCTTAGTATACCTTCATTCCTTCAGCTTCTGGGGTAGGCGTGAATCGACTGGTTAGATTACTTTCTTGTTGGGCTTAACCTGGGTTAGGCTTGAGCTCCCAATCTGAAGGTTGGATACTATGAAGTATGAACCACTTTTTTAGACATTGTCAAGTGGTTTTCGAGCCAGTAGCTACAGAGTAACCCATTAAGTGGATTATTATTTAAGGAACCAATATTTGCAGTTGCTACATAAAAATCTAGCACAAAATATAAACATTTTTATTTGTAGAACATATGTAACTCTTCAAGTATTTAAATGATGTTCTTTTTCCCTTTTTCGAAAATTAGAAAAACTAACATATTTAGCCATATCGGATATTACCTTAAATTTGTTGTATGCACAGTGAGGCCCGGAGGAACACTTCATTAATAAATGCTCTACTTTATGTTTTTTGAATTTTATTTCTTGAATTAATTGGTAACCATAACCTCTCCTTAAAAAGCGCTCGTATCACTCAATACTCGTACTAATGTAAAAGAAGTGCACAAAATTAATTTTTGATTTTGAAAATATTTTAAATTAAATAATCCTTTATTTTTTTTCGAAACTTTGGTGCATTGTTGTGAAGTAATTAATGCATATAAGAATTGGAATATGTTGATTACACGAGTATTGACTAATTCTATTGTACTATTTCATGTCTTCTATGGGATGTTTTAGTTTAAGAATTTCTTTTTAATTTTATAAATCCACCCTACTTAAAATGTTTGATAAAAAATGAATTACTGCTTGTAGCCTAAAATTTGAATACGTTAATTCAAATCTGATGTGGATAAGACGCAGTAAATATGTTGTATTTAACAATTTCCCGTCGATAAGCAGAAGGAATGCATGGGAGTAGATTGAAGAATTGGGGAGTGGTTAGCATGAACATTTTTAGGTAAGTTGGTCAATTGGCCAATAGAGTGCTGAGACGCAGACGAGGTTTTGTACGTGTCAGCATTCTATTGGCCAGTATACATGTACTGTATGGCCTTTATATGTAGCTACTTCTAGAGTTCCTTCAACCTTGATGACTTTTTCTGTCATGTCCATTGAAATATGAATTTGTGTAATTGATTGGAGTTTGTCTTTATTGGCTTGGATTACATTTGCTAATTCATCATTTCACCTGTGTTCCGTTCTTCTTGTAGTTTCCACTGTCATAAATATTAAATATTAACATGTTCTATCACTTACTCTCTCGATTTGTTTCATAGCCTCAGACTAACAATACAACTAATCCTTTTGTCACACAGGATTGGATGTATACTTCTTTCAGTTGGACAGGATGAATTTCACGGTGAAGCACTGCATACTCTGAATTATGTAGTAAACCAGTCAGACTACACTGTTTAGACGCTGAGAAATGTCACTGGGTTTCTGTCATTTGCGAAGACGGTACACGTAGCCCAAGTTGTTCTACCTTTAGATGTCAAAGATGACATTGACAAGTTCAATGCTGACATAAATACAGCATCAGAAACACTTTGGGAGAAAACAAACGAAAATTCTGTCAAAATAAGAAGAGTCTTCGATGCCGTGTATGATCTTGTTAGCCTTCTTGATAGGCAGATGTTGCAGGAGATTAGCGTTGATTACTGTTGCAGCTGTGATGCTTCTTGTATCCATTCTGGGTCTCTGTATGTATTATTTAATCGCACTGACCATATCTTTGTATTGGTTATCCACTTTAGTCTTGCTCTTAAGAGCTTACTAATTTTGTTTATTGTATATTTGATTGCAGTTCTGTCTATCCTTGGGCATCAACATGCAATTTACATGTAATTTTCTTTGTGATTGTTCTGTTGTTAATTTTCATTCTAACAGGAAACCAATTGAGTATGTTGGTGTACGCTCTTCAATTTTCTTACTCGACCATCATATTGATGCAGATTCATTATTAGTGGATGGTTACTTGTAGCAGTTACATTCATTCTTTGTGGAGTTTTTGTGATCCTTAACAAGTGAGTTATTAAATTTATTTTTTGGACATTGGCATTATTTTCTTTTCCTCAATAGCAATTTTGTTGACAAGATCTATAAGTTGCGTTTCCAATCTTCTGCAGTGATATGCAATGCCAAAAAATATACTCCCTTAATCTGGAAAAAGTAGGACTCTTTTCCAGACAGAGGGAGTTCACATTATGGTTAATCGATGCATTTCTATGTCGATAAATTGCCTTTTGAATTGTCCATCCAGCTTTTATGATGCTTTATGGATTACGTATATTATTGTGGCTGCTTGTTTTTCTCTTTTTACTCCACCTTTTGAGAAAAACCATAGTCAACTATGCCATTTTTATATAAAAAACTGTCGTACCTATTATATTCTGTAATTCAGCATGGAAAGGATTTCTGTTTTGTATAAATTGCCTTCTTCAATTTATCATCCTAGTTTTGGATGAATATATTAAGCTTGAAGACAGTAAATTTTTCATGCTGACAAAATGGTAAATGAATTGTGTTCCGGTGCAGTTTCTGATACCTGCATGGCCATGGGAGAATGGGTGGATCATCCCCAAGCAGAAACTGCCCTTAGCAACATCCTTCCTTGTGTTGACCAGAGAACTACAAACCAGACACTGATCAGAAGTAAACAAGTCATTAATGATATTGTAAATATCGTGAATGGATTTATAGACAATTTTGCCAACTCAAATCTGCCTCCTGAGGCCTACCCTAATTATTTCAACCAGTCGGGGCCTTCAATGCCACATCTTTGCTATCCATATGACTCTTAACAGCTGCAAGGTCACCAGTGTGCATGTCAAGAGGTGTTTCTATGGAAAATACTTCTCTGGTACTTAATTAATGATAATTGTTTTATCAGTAAAGCTTTCTTTCCAGAATACTTTTCACACCTACTGTTAAGTAGTAAGCTGAAAACATCAAAATATTGTTTGAAGTAAGGAATAGCGGCAAGGATTAGATATGAAAAAACACTTTTTATCCAAAACTAAGAAACAATTAAGTTTTGAAAAAACACTGAATGTCCTACTAGTAGATGCATATATGGCTGACATCACTAATCTTTTATTGATATGAAACTATGTAATATGCTACTATGGTTTGCTGCCCAAGAAATTTGATTTAACTATATTATTTACTTAATAGCTGCGGTTGTATGTTTCTTTATACTCGTTGCTATAAAACTCTACACCACAGTAATATATGACATTTAAGTTTTAAATTAGTCTGTATTGTGATGGCTCTGCCACTCCAGGGATTTTGTACCCCCTTGGTCCCAAATTAAGTGAGCTGGTTTGACTGGCACATAGTTTAAGGAGTAGTAGTGATGCCTTTACTTTTATTGTAGCCCTTGGATAGAGAGACTGAATGATTTGGATATAATGAGTTCAGAAACTCCACGGTATCCCATTCAAGGTGCTCTCAATCAAAATGGGCTGGAGGGAATGGTATTCAAAAAGCTCATATTTGTCTTTGCTATGATGGGGCTAAATTCCTAGTTTCTTTTCCATTTTCCTTTCTTCCTCCTGACATTCTTTCCATGTTCCAGATCCTGCTAACAAGGAAGGTCTTCCTGATATGATTAGCAAACCAGTGAATAAAAACAATTAAGAATTTTGAGATGACTAAAAATTACAGAGTTGAACTCTTATTTTTTAGTATCATTTTAAAATTTAACTTCTTCGTGGGTCCATTGTTGGAATGAGTGTGAGTTATTATGTGACTATTTGGTTCATAGTTCCATTATTGAAATTCGATATGTTTGTAGTTAGAAAGAGGAACTGACACAACAGAACGCATAATTGAATTTCTTTTTAGTGATTGAATTCTTATTGATTTCTTTCTTTTGTTTATGAATTTTCAGGTTTGGCAGAACTACATTTGTACAGTATCAGGATATGGGATTTGCACCAGTGTTGGGAGGTTGGACACCAGAAATGTATGGGCAATTGGTAGCAGCAGTCAACATAAGCGCTGCCCTTGAACATTATGTGCCAATATTGCTTAGTCTTCAAGATTGTAATTTTGTACGTGATACATTCTGCTATATCACCAGCGAATACTGCCCTCCATTGGAGCACCATCTCCGAATTGTAGTTGCAGGGCTTGGCCTAATCTCGGTAGGAGTCATGCTCAGTCTTTTGGTCTGGATAATCTATGCAAAGCGCCCCGAATGGGAGGAAGTTTTTGTGAGGCTTTCTTTAGGAAATAAAGGAAGCAACAGTGATAAAGATATCAGCAAAGATGATGATGTATCATCAAGAACCAGCGGCCCAAAGAGTGAAGTTTAGGAATAGTAATATTGAGATTGTGTTTTGGCCGGCCCTTTTTAGCTCTTCTCAATCTGGTGCCAAGCGCCATTTTGGATTGTGGTTATCTTTGTAAGTATATTAGAATAATGTAATATAGTAGTAATTTAGGTAAGTTTGAAGCCCAAACATATGTTGGGACAGGGCAAATTGGTGGCTTAAATAATTGGGTTCTTTACATAAGTATACAACAAAAAGAAAGTAATTACAAGAATAGTGCATCAACCAAATAATTATAAAAGGAGTGTAAATATTACAAAAATAGTACAATACACATTAATAAGGAAACCTAAAATCAAGGAAAATAATCTATATAATTAATAATTCAAATTCAAATTCAAAGATTTGGGATCTAACAACAAAATAAATTCAAATTCAAAATAATAATGAACTATTTTCCAAAACCCAAAAACTACAACTATTTTGTAACAACAAGAGACATCCATTATCATTTTCTCTCTTCCTCCTCTAGTACCTTCTCTCTCTCCCAATTTTCATTTTTCTACTACAAACCATGACCACGTTTATACCAAGGTAACCAATAAAAATAGAACAACTTTGCATAAGGAAGAGAGAGATAAGAGACCGATGTGAAATATAATATTGATAACCAAACTTTCGTATCAAGGTAATGGCAAAACATTTATATCAAGGTAACCAAACCTTTATACCAAGGTAACCAAATCTACCTTCACACATGCAAGATAAATTTGTTACCTTGGTACAAAAGTTTAATGACCAATTCATGAAGGTAAATAAAAAATAGGACAACGTGCATAGAAAAGAGAGAGATAAAGAGAGTGATGTGTAATGTAATATTGATAATTAACCCTTCGTACCAAGGTAACCAAAAATTTATACCATGGTAACCAAACCTTTATACCAATGCGAATATGTAAATCAAAAAAGTAATAGAATATGTAATTATTGATAATTTCATGAGGGCACTTTTGTTGTAATTATTTTTAAAAATGTAATAGAATATGTAAATCTCCCTTTAAAATAACCCAATGCGACTAATCACTAACAGACAAATAAAAGTACCAAACTTGGCATTAACCTGGACTGGTTTGTCCGTATAGCAAATTTCCATCAAATTCCATCCGTATTATCGTATAGTAAAATTATTTAGGGAGATTTACATATTCTATTACATTTTTAAAAAAATATTACAACAAAAGTGCCCTCATAAAAATTTTACGCAACTAATATACTTCCATATTTATTTACAATTATAATGCATTTAGGATTCCTTAATTTAAGGAATTAGTATTCAATTAGGATTCCTTAATTTAAGGAATTAGTATTCAATTAAGTAATTAATATATCTACATATTAAAACAAACTAAAGTGGCGTATATATGAAACACGAATTGGTCATGCGATATATCTTTGCAAATACTCATTGTTTCTCTCTAATCAAAGCCTCTCCAAATACTGTCGTCTTCTTTCTCCGATCAAAGCCTCTCGCAAATACTCGTAATGCGTTCAAGGCTTCAAGAACAAGGGCACCACTACGAGAAGCGGTACTCAGCGTGATTGACTGCATCAAAAAAGTGTTTCAGCAAGAAGGCATCACTGGTTTTTACCGTGGTTGTGCCACCAACCTGCTCAGGACTACCCCAACCGCTATGATCACATTCACTAGCTTTGAGATGATTCCATCGAATTCACGCCGCCTCTTTTAGAACATTGATTAGAGTTGTACCCAGGTAAGGGCTTGTCATGTTATGTTTTTTATTGTAATTTTATGACTTCGTTATTTTTTTATGAATATTTGTTTACTCACAAAATTAAAATTGTTACTTTAGATGAACGTCGTTTGGCTACCAACTGCAATATATTCATAATAACCTTTTAAAAATAAAATTATTTTGAATATTGTGCAGTTGGTAGCCAAACCTTCATACAAAGGTAACCATTTTAGTTTTTATGGGTAACCAAATATTCATTAAAAAAAGGTTACCTTGGTATAAAGGTTTGGTTACCATGGTATAAATTTTTGTTACCTTAGTACGAAGGGTTAATTATCAATATTACATTACACATCACTCTCTTTATCTCTCTTTTCTATGCAAAGGTCCTATTTTTTATTTACCTTCATGAATTGGTTGCCAAACTTTTAGACCAAGGTAACAAATTTATACCGCATGTGTGAAGGTAGATTTGGTTACCTTTCAGTATAAAGGTTTGGTTACCTTGATATAAATGTTTGGTTACCTTTGCACGAAAGTTTGGTTATCAATATTATATTTCACATCGCCTCTTATCTCTCTCTTCCTTATGCGCAATTGTTTATTTTTATTGGTTACCTTGGTATAAACGCGTGGTCATGGTTGTAGTAGAAAAATGAGGTCGGAGCAGAGAAGGTACTAGAGGAGGAAGAGAGAGAAAATGATAATGGATGTCTACTGTTGTTACAAAATAGTTGTAGTTTTTGGGTTTTGAAAAATAGTTCTGTTATTATTTTGAATTTGAATTTATTTTTGTTGTTAGATCCCAAATCTTTGAATTTGAATTTGAATTATTAATTATAGCAGCTATTTTCCTTGATTTTAGGTTTCCTTATTAATGTGTATTGTACTATTTTTTTGTAATATTTACACTCCTTTTATAATTATTTGGTTGATGACTATTCTCATAATTACTTTCTTTTTGTTGTATACTTATGTAAAGAACCCTATTTTAAATGCATGTTTTAAGACATTTTATATTATTTTTGTTACTCTGATTTAAATGATTCGTATAAATTAGAAAATATTTTTTTAAATAATTTTATATTTTCGAGTATTATATTTGAGATTATAATTTATAGCTCAAACAATTTACTAATATTTGTCCAAACCTTTCGAGTTGTGGCATTGTGATATGTATGCAAAAATAGAATTCCAATTAGATTTTTTGAAATATATGTATATACATTTAAAACTATAATTGCGAAATAAATTTGTAACTCCCTCATTTGTTGGGAGTATTCATTTACTACTAGCTGCTATTGTTGGAGTGTGGAACAAAACACTTGAATTGAAATTGTAAATCAAAATATTATTTATGTATAGAACTTAAGTATAACAGTTTTACTGAAAGGGTAAAGTGGGTTAGGTACCTCACCGGTCCTACTCTTCTAAACTGCACGGGAAGCGTAATACGCACCTTTCCCCGCCGGTAAATTAAAATCCCCAAAACCGTCCTGTCATCTCTCCCGAAACCCCCGAATAAAAGGAAGGGCTTCAAATCTTTTCCCAAACCAAACGAGACTCACAAATCTCAGTAAAAGATTCAACCTTTATTTCAATCTTATCCGATGTATTCGTTCCTTATGCTTCTCGTTCTGATGCTTTTGATCTTCGAAGCATCATCAGTTTCCGTTGGATCTCGATCACTCCTTCGTGCTATTAATAACAAGCACGGCGACCAATCTGATTTTGCACTTGATTTAAACTCCACAAATTTCGATGCACTTCTCAGGGAAACACCAGCTGCTTACGCCATTGTTGAATTCTTTGCTCACTGGTATATAATTCTTACTCATTTTCGGTTATTATTTGGTTTTTGTTTTCGTATATTAATTGAGATCTTAACTGTGACTCAATCAATTACTCTCATTTGTGAACATTCAAGTTATTGGTTTTATATGTTGGATAGAGAAGTTGGAATTATTGTATTTAGAACAGGGATGAAAATATCTACCATATGGTAGGTTTCTCAAGTTAAACTTGTAAGTACTGGGGTATAAAATTTATAAATTATAAAATGTGGGTTATTGAGTGGTCTATAGAATTAAACTGCACCAACAATTTGAGTGTGATCAATAAACGGTAATACTTGGGCTATGAGACAGTTATTTTTAAATTATTCAATTATACAACTTTGAGGAGTTTTCATGCTTTGGATAAGAAAATGGTAGCACTATTTCTGTGTTTGATCAATGTAGAGATTGGAGAACTGTCCACTTTTGAGTGATTTCTTTTATTTCCACTTATTAAAGGGTGGGTGGACTCCTTTCCCCATGCTTGTATTCTCTCCTATTCATTTAATAAAATATATTCAATAAAAAAAATGTAATTGGTTGAGATTTGAGAGACTAAAAGCTATCCCAAAAAACAGGTGTAGAATGGACATGATTTCCTCTTACACAGCTTTGTTAGTGAAGAGAAAGTTAAATTCCAAAAGCATTGGCTGAGGATAGAAAATTTTGCATTGTAAAATGGAAATTTTATAATTAGGGGTGGTGCATTGTAAAAACTAAAAAGCATCTCTTGCTCGTCAATAATCTAGCACCCTACCCTTGTTGCTGAGGTGCTCCTGTTAATCTACTGGCTACCTTCTGGGTAATATTTAGGGTACGTCTTGGTTGGAGGGTACCTTTAGTTACTTTCATTTTTCAGCTTAACTTCTATAATAGTTGGGTTGGTGCATGATAATTTTGTGTTTGCCCATGTGGTACCTTTAGGCGTGACATGACATTATGAATTGGATGCATGTTAATTCTGAAAGCTGGTTCACAGCATGCAACATTAATAGGTGCTGTTCATGTCAATTGAAAGAGGATGTGTTGCACAAAATTGCCATCCATATGGATTGGGGGTTAACTTCCTGCAATACATGGAAAGAGAGATGTAGACTTATCCATAAACTATAGTTTGAACCTAAAAACCATAAAAGAAATTGAAAAGGAAGATATCAAAAAAGAATAATGCTTTTGGCATGAATTAGCTGAATTGAGGCCGCATTTTATATAACCAGGATTTATCACTTGCCAAAAGTGCAATCCACACCAGCTCGGATCTTCTCTTGAATAGGATGATATATTTTATATATGTGCATGTGTATAATTCACGTATGAGCCCTTTGAATTATACAGTTTGCCTCCCCCAATTTCTTTTACATTTTTACTAGTACCCATATTACATGCCCCCTTCCAAAGTAAAAGGTTCTAGTCGAGCCCTCCCCTGCTGGGTGGTTTATATATTTCCAAGAAAGCTGTCTGCCAAGAATGAAAGAGGAAACTGCTTCCTTCATCTAGTTAATTGTAAAGATTCATCGTCAGAGATAGTCCGACTAGACCTGCCCTTGTAACTTAACAGGTTAGCAGGTGAGTAAATTTCCCGCATCTCTCCTGATTCAAAACCAATTTAGAAAGTCTGGCCCTTTTTTATGAAGTTCATCAATTTTTAAATCTTTTCAAGGTCTGCCGTCCAATCCAAACAACAAATCCATGTTGGAAGTTGGATGAGACTTTCACCTTCTAGAAATCTATTAACACAATGAAGAAAGTTTTTCTTTTCTATTTATATTCGACTTTGAAGCCAATGAAGAAAGTGACTGGTTCTAACAAGCACTATACAAGCATTGGGAGCATCTAACTACCTGATTTAGCATCATTAATCACGGTAGGTTCAAAAGTAGAAAGTAAAATAAACCTTTTGATGAAGTACTCCGCAAGCCCGAAGGCAATGTGCTTGCTTTTGTCCTTCAGTGACTGAAGGTTATTCCAAACCTTTGGTCTTACAAGACCAAATTAACTATTGACGACACAAATCAGGAAAAAACGAGAAAAAGAGGGTAGAAGAAAAAAAGGCAAAAGAAACATGAGCATGATTACACATCATTATCCAAGCAGGCAACCGCCTCAGCAGTATAACAATACATTTGTGTTTCCATAAATTGCAAGAGTTGGGAAATAGAAACCATGCTGTCCATTGTTGTCAATCAAGTTCTGATGTAATATAGGTATTTTATATTCCTAATTATATGTTACAATCCTTCTCTTTATGAAGTTCTTTACACGCTATTACTGGTCTTGCAGGTGCCCGGCTTGCAGGAATTATAAGGTATGTATATGCTCATTTTGTATATTGATGCCTTACAATTATGTTTATTTGATTTCTTATTGCTCTTTTAACAATTTTGCAGCCCCACTATGAAAGGGTTGCAAGACTTTTCAATGGAGCTAACGCTGTTCATCCAGGGCTAATATTGATGACGAGGGTAGACTGTGCAGAAAAGGTATTGCTGCTATGCTTTCTTGATTTTCCTTCTTTAGAGAATGCTTATACAGCCATATTTCTAATGTCACTTGCTCTTTATGAAAAACTTTGTTTTTACATTTTCTCTAACCATTAGGAGAAGAGACATAAAAGCTAGAAGGTTTAGATATCCTTTTTATCCTAAGTCAGTAATTTTAGATAGGTGAATCCAAGATATTGAAATACATATACTCCAAAATAACCTTGATGTATATCATTTAGTTGGTTGTCTACGTGGTTTCTTTTTTCTTACTCATACCAACAATAATTAGGCATACCAAACTAAATATACATTCTGATCAGAAGAATATAAATATTTCAGTATTGTCTTTAAAATGATAACCTGATGCAAATGTGTGCTCCAAATAAACTCTGTAACAACTTGTCGAACTAAGGGAGTTGACAAGCAATTATACTGCTTGGAGCTGAAGCAAGGCTCCAATAATGATGAATTTATCATCATTTACAGGAGAGATTTGGTTGCTTGATTTATTTCCTCTGGGAAGACAAATAAAAGATCTTGATTAAGCTGGAAATGAAAAAGTTATTAATCCAACTATATTGTGGTTGTGATTTTCTGAGCTTACAATTTTTCTTTTCAACTCTAGCCAGCACCACCAACAACTTGCTGTTGGAAATTGCTGATTGCTTGAAACTTACATAGACATAATGATGAAGTCTGACTTGTTTTATATAATCTTTATACTATTTGTTGTGGTATATCAGATTACCCCTAATATGGAACTTATTTTTTCATTTTTAAATTCTTTTGTTTATTCTTAATAGTGTATTATCACTCATTCCCTTTTCCAATCCCATAAAATGATAAAAACATACCGAGGGAGGGATCCTTCTATTTTTCACTCGTATCCGTGTTCATTAATTTATTAAATTATAGAATCGGTTGCTCCCTCTTTTCTAGTATTTATAATCTTCCTATTTACTTGTAACTTCTACATTGTATTGATCCTCCTTATGAAAATATAGCTTAGTGATCAGTCCTCCCCTTTTCACATGTTTGGCAGCACAGATAAATACCAATCTTTGTGATAGGTTCTCTGTGGGTCATTACCCCATGCTTTTTTGGGGTCCACCCTCTAAATTTGTCTCCAGTAGTTCGGAATCCAAAAAGGAGAAAATTGATATAATTTCTATTGATGATGGAAGGACAGCTGATCGATTGCTCAATTGGATCAATAAGCAAATGGGCAGGTAAAACATCTTCACCCATTGCTTTTAGCCTATTCATTTCTAATGTATATATTCCCTCAGAATTGAGTCAGGTTGAACTTTAAGTAAATCATTTAACTTCTCTCCCTTGTTCATGTAAGTTTTAATTCATGTGTGTCACTGAATTTGTTGGTTAATGGTGAAAAGAAAACTCTCAAAACTTTCATTATTTTAAAGAGTTCCAAAAGTAAATATTTAGTCCTTTGTGCTTCACAGGAATTCAAGGATTTGCAGTTTGCGTGTTCTACCAACTTTCTGCAAATAAAATGCATTTAAAGAATGGGTTTTATAAGAGAGACAAATATTGGAATTATGGGACCATGGATTTTGTATTAAATGTTCTTGAGATAGTGAAAAGATCTATTAGCAGAGGATAGTTTACTATAAATATGTCCCCGAATAGTCTTAAATATAGTATCCTGAGATATTAAATGGTAATTTTGACTTTTATTTTTAATATACAACTTACGTCGCAATAAAAGATGTCAATATGGGTATCAAACTGTTGAAAATATGGAAAGTTACAACCAAAGAGGCTACATATAATATTGAGGTGTTTTAGTATACATACTGGAGAGTGGAAACATGTTTTTATTGTATCAGAAGATAACCACTAAATACAAACACTAAGCTAAGCAAGCCTTTTTAGATAGTTATATCACCTGTCAGATATTGAGCTGCCAGTACTACTATCTTTGGGAGCAACCGGAGCGTGTAAATTTGTCATCCTCTTTACGTGTTTTTTTCTTTTTTTTTTTTTTTTTTTGGGGGAGGTGGGGGGTATGTTGGCACTTTTTCTTACTAGTCTTCCTACCACCAACAGTGACAGCAAAAGTTTGAGTTTTTATTTTTATTTTTTAAATAATTATTTTCAATTCATTTTCTATATCCTCATCTCTGTGATTGTACATCAATATCTGTAAATGTGTATATATATATATATATATATATATATATATATATATATATATATATATATATATATAGATGTCTTATGCAATACATTATACAGCAGCTAGCTTTTATTATTGTTGATTGTTTTGTTTCTTCATTATAGCTCATACAGCTTGGATGATGAGAGATATGAAAATGAGCATGTTCACTCAAATGTCTCGGACCCTGGACAGGTCCTTGTGAATTTATAATTTGCTTCATGTCTTTTTTTTTTCTTTTTCTTTTCTTCCAAATTATATGGCTCTTCTTTTAGGATATTAACTTTTTTATTGTCTGCATTGAAAAAGATTGCGCAAGCTATATATGATGTTGAGGAAGCAACGTCCACAGCCTTTGACATAATCTTGAAACACAAGGTGAACATCCGTTTCTTTTTTGCCCATTATTGTTGTTTCAGTCGTCTTAATGTTTCAGCTTTCTTAAATTACAGATGATCAAATCTGAGACTCGAGCATCAATTATAAAATTCCTTCAACTTTTGGTGGCTCATCACCCTTCTAGGAGGTTAGTGCCAACACTTTTTGTGTCCATAATAAATTTGCAACTGCGCTTAATTGTTTGGTTCTGGATTTTTGTATCAGGTGCCGGAATGGAAGTGCTAATATACTTGTAAACTTCGATGGTTTGTGCCCATCAGATATGTTGTTAGCCGAGAGACAAGAGTGTGTTATTGGTAGTGGAAAGGACGTTAGTAATTTCCAGATTTGTGGAAAAGAAGTTCCTCGTGGATATTGGGTGAGTATACGAAAGTCATTGTTTTGCGAAAAAATATTATAGAAATTGTGTCTTGTTACAGCTCTGTATTGCTATATTATATTAGAGAATATGAACCAGTTTTTCAGTATAGGCGATGGATATAGAGATTGTCTAGTGCTTTGCGTAGCATTAGCTGTTGAAGTTTAGATTGTTTAGTTTCCATTTTCTCCTTGCTCCTCAAAAAAAGAGGGGGGTATATCGTGTACATTCCACTAAAAAGTTATAGATGACTCTGTTTTGGTTTTGTCACCCAAGGGTTTATTTCATCCGTTTTAAATTAATTTGCATATTTGAAAATCACAATTGCAATTTAGCAATATTATCTTCATCAGAAAATTTTAATTAGGAGAGCATGTACTTTCTATGTTTTTCCATAAAATTCCACCCCTTCCTTTCACACATCAAGTAACACTCCATTGTTATTAACACTAGAAAGTAGTTTCATTTTTGTTTTTAATGCAGAACTAGTTATGTGTTTGAAACCTTTTTACTTGTTTCAGTCTAAATATGATTTACTTCGATATAATATAGATGAAATTTCTGCTCTGGGTTTTTTATTGCAGATGTTTTGTCGTGGCAGCAAGAATGATACTAGGGGCTTTAGGTAACAATACAATTTTATTTTCTGCTACCTATAAATTAGCTTTAGTCAATTTATTCTCATGTCTTCATTTGAATTTATGATGATCGGGTGTATAAATTATTGGATGGTTTGCATGTTTCAAAAGAAAACTTTCAAATGTCAAGAAAAACTCTAGAAAGGGAAATTCTAAGTAAATGTACTCCATTCATCCTAAATTGAAAGTCTACTTTCTCTTTTGGTGATGTCTCATTGAAGAGCCCAGTTTCAAAATCAGGGTAATACTTCAATTAACCCCTTCCAAAATTATTGATACATTTCTACATTAGAACTATAAAAGGACATGATATTCCTAATTTTATTACCTTTTTTACTATCATTTTTAGTATTACACCACCGCTACTAAATTCTTAGCTAATATTAAGGGTACGTACATTTGGAACATAAAATTATTGTTAGAAGTTTTATAAATGCATCTCTAATTTTGGAATGGAGGGAGTATTATTCAAATAAGTTTAAATCTTGATCATTAGTTATGGTAAACAGGGAGAGGTAATTTTCGTTAAAAAAAATTGATTTCAAACATGAACTCTTAATTTGGAAGAGGTGATATAGGATTCGATGCTTTTATCAAACACAAGTATCGCACCCTTCAACCTTCTACTGTTCCCATCCTACATAAACCTCAAGTAATTACTAGCAAAATCTGATGCAGACAATGGATATCTACTGTCATTAGATGTAGTTTGTAGAAGTACCAGATTGTGTGTTTATTGGAGAGGATTTGGTCCAGCAGTTCACTCTTAACTGCTTTCTTCCTTTTTGCAGTTGTGGGTTGTGGGTCTTACTACATTCACTTTCTGTGAGGATTGAAGACGGAGAGAGCCACATGGCATTTGCAGCTGTATGTGATTTTATTCACAATTTCTTCATCTGTGAGGAGTGTCGCCAACATTTCTATGAGATGTGTTCGAGGTAAATGAGCAACTGCAAGTTGTCTTCTTATTCTTCAAGGTCAAATGTTCTGACTATTAAAATACTTTGCAGTGTGTCTAGTCCTTTCAACAGAACCCATGATTTTGTCCTTTGGTTGTGGACTGCACATAACAAAGTCAATGAGAGAGTAATGAAAGAAGAAGCCTCTCTAGGAACCGGTGATCCTAAGTTTCCAAAGAGTATTTGGCCTGCAAAACAGCTTTGTCCTTCTTGCTATCTTTCTCAGAACCAGAAGAGGGATGAAAACAGCCAGATTGATTGGGACCATGATGAGGTCTTCAGATTCTTGGTTAGCTACTATGGGAAGACACTTGTGACACTGTACAAGGACAAGGACCTTCTTGGTGATGCTGGGACCAATACTGCACTTGCTGAAGATTTGGCTGCATCAAGTGCGCTTGTGGTGCCTCTGGGGGCTGCATTGGCAATTGCTGTAGCGAGCTGTGCATTTGGGGCACTTGCTTGCTTCTGGCGTTCACAGCAAAAGAATCGGAAGTATAAACATCAACTACACTCTTTAAAGAACATATGATTGTTAGGAAGTTTATAAGCTCTTTCAAAACAGATTAGAAGAGCAAAACGATTACTTAAGAGAAGAAAGCAAAAAAATTAGAGCGAGAGGGAAAATAGTTGAAATAAGAAAAATTAAAGAAGGGGTGTTGGAGTTTGTAAAAGGTCGGTGTAGAATGGTATTCTTATATGTTTTTTCTTCGGCAAACATTTCAGGCCAAGGAGAAGCTGGAGCTGAGAGGAACTACTACCTTTTTGACACAATCATTTAAGGTGGAGAAGCAAGTGAAAAAACAGTCCCCGAATAGGGAACAACTACATGGCAGCCTTTTTATCCCTTTCTGTACTATTTATAGCTTTTGTATTCTGATATTAATTTAGAGTGTACAGGTTTATATAATTTTGGAATACAGTCCCCTCTGCACTTGCTAGTATTTGTTTTCTTTGCCATCAATTTTTGTGTTGTGTCTGTTAACAGTAAATGAAATCTTGATGAGTGCGACTATAATATTTGATTGCATCCAGCTTATTGTTATTACCATTGTTAAGTGGGGGACTTTGCGAAAATAGCTACTGCCATACAAATATTTGCTTTGCTGGAGGTCGGTAATTTGTGTATGGGAAATAATGATTTATATGTTGATATAAGGACTTTTTGGAGTTTATTCTGGCAAAAGTACCCAGAAAGAAGCTTGGTTTTAAACCCTCAAAAGAGATCAATACACGAGTAATAAAGAAAATGGTTACTCCAATTTTCTATTTTTTAGAAAGGAAAAAACGTGATTGAATTCCATAAAGGTGTGCTCGAAGAAATTCTCCTAACCTTTTACGTACTTTCTATCAAGAGACCTACTGAGTAACCTTTACAGCTACTTATCTTTTTTTGGTCATTTTAATTTTTATAATAAAGTAGTAATTCTTATAACAAGAATGCAGTAAACCCCAGAGAGAAGAATAAATACAAAGGGAATCATCTTATTAGCTTTATATATAACTAAGATATTCCATTGCCTGCCTGCCTGCCTGTTCTGTATGGTTCTGTAAACTTGTTATATTTACAACTCAAGTAGGATATTTACCGACACTGCATAGATTTTTTTGAAGGTGTCCGCATATATAAACATTTTATATATAAATAAACTTGAAGGGTGCGTGTTATACGAGAGCATGCCTGATATAGGATCATCTATTTGTTCGTAAATCTCTAATTACAACCACAACTTGACCATTTTGATCCAAGTTGGAGCACCACTTTCACACAGCCTTAATAGTGTAGTAACTGAATTCTGAGCCAACTTTCCTCGGAAGGAAATTCACTTTGAGATTACTTTTCTTTGCAGCCAGTCACTGAAGATGATCAATGTGAGGTTGATGCTGCAAAGTTATCGGGCTGACGTCAGCTTCTTCATCATCAGATGAAGCGAGGGATACGTTGGTGACCTGCAAAAGGAGGATATTAATTAAACATGTTACAGTAATGGGCTGTTCATGTTTATCCAGATTTATTGTAATTTTTGTTATGTTTTATAAGCAGAGCCTACAAGACTAGTGTGAACTCAAGGAAACCGGGCCAACTAAAATTTAGCTAGTTATAAATAATAATTTTGTTCTAAGGTCTGCCAAACAGGCATTAAAGCAAATGTCTGTCAAAATGGTAAAGTTAGAATACCTGTTGTCGTCGGCGACGGTGTACAGCAGTCACTGCTCTGAGTATAATGTAGATTGGCACAATAATCCCTGAAGTTCGTAGGAGTAATAACTGAGAACACAAAATTGACAAAAGGTTAATATTCCAAAAGAGTAGTAGCTCAACTGTCGTTGCTAACTTTTTGAACTACTTTATCTCACCAAGAACAATGGGAAAGAGTAACTATCTGATCCACCAATGATGACGGGAAGAGTGTGTCTTAAAATTAATAGAACCATGAACTGCACAGAAAAGGAGAAAAAACTTGAGACAAAATTTCCACTGAAATGCTAGCAGTGGACAATTGCCCTCAGATACATATTTTGAGTTGCACCGCAGATCTTAATTCAATTCAAAACCATCATACTCCAATTTGATTTCCACTGACTGGATAAATCCCTCCTATATATTAATTTAGATTGTGAATCTGAACTTGCCAACTTTACATTTCCTCAGGTCATTGATAACTTTCCACTTAAAAGTTTTGGAGTGATCTTACCAATTACTGATTAGAATACTATAATTTCAGAAAATCAGTGATTTATGAAACTGGAGTCTTTCATTGATATGTTGAGGTTTAGAATGAAAGAAAGAGAGAAATTTTACAATTGCAGCTACTGAACGACAGCACATCAAGCTTCTTGAAGTGGAATCTGCATATTCATCATAGGTAGTACCAAGGAAATTACGATCAGTAGAAACCATTGCTATAAAGCGAGGATTATTCAAGTCCCGCCTGGCAATCTCCCAGTTTCCTCTGACACAGACAGCAAAGTGATTATTCTTCAAGTGTTCTAGTGACAGAATTTGTGCGATTACAGATGAGATGCATTTATGGTAGAGGAAAAATATATAAAGTGTTCAAAAATGAAAACCACAAATGAAAGTACCTCAAGTTCATTGGAATACTGCCAAGTCGAAATTGAGGAGGTGGTGCTGTATAATTTGGCTTGAATTGCTGAAATATCATGCATATTCAACATTGAAAATATTTACAATCTGATAAGTTACAGGGTCAAATAGAGTAAAAAATAAACAGGAAGAAATAATAGATAAGTTGATACTAGCACAACAACATTAAAAAACTAAAAGAGACACACCTGGTGGCATATCTCACACATAGTGTTACCCTTCTCATTACACCACCTTTGTACACATCTGCGATGAGCGTACTACAAAAACAAATAGCCATGAACATGTGCAAGTCACAAAATCATGATTCTTGAGGAGTCACAAGTAGATTAAGGAATTGGTTAAAGATATAGACATAAACAAGAGCGAGCGTGCGCTGCTTGGGGGGGTTGGTTCATAATCAATATAGACACAGATACAGATATTATACAAGAATCATCATGAAAAACAAGGCCCTGGTCTTTCCCCACAAATGCTTTTAGTATTTATCTACACTTTGTCCAAGAAACATAGAGAAGCCACGTAATACTGAACACCACCTCAACAATCAGTCAATTAGGATAATTAAAGCTAGAATTTGGTCAATGATACATTAGATAACAGCTAAGACAAAATGGAAAAGTTTTCAGAGTTTGTACAGACCAAGTACGAAAAAAATTATAGGACTAACTCAACAGTTCTAGTAAACATATTTTGATGCAAAGCAGGACTGTGGTGAGATGCATTGTAAGCACAAATAACTAATTCTGGGACTATACAGAATCATCATTATACAACTATAAACTTTTTCTAAATGGAAAAGGCAATACAGTAATTGATGTGTAACTAACCTTCAAGCTGCCACAGCATGAGCAAGGTGTCTCCATTTTTGAATCAAAATCCTCATCCTGACATATCCTGCATTCGACCACTTTCCTAGGAGATAAACCAGTTTCAGACTCTAAATGAGAAGAGCAATCAATCATCACGTCATTATTCTCTGGGGGTATTGATTGTTTTGAAGGGTTCCTGCTTTCAATTGCAGCCTCCAAAGTGGATTCAGTAAGCAAACGATCAACCAGCAACACAAAGTGATCCCCCATCCTCAAATAACACCACCTAAAAAGTAAGTTGACTATACTCGAGCAAGCCTACAGCAGAAGTCTTGAACTAGCACTATTACCCCGTTCACCACAACAACTGAAAATCCAAACCCAGTGCCAAGTAAAATAAGCAATACACAAACCAAAGTAATAACAATAAATATAGTATAGTAACACGTTTGTGTACTATGGATACGCAGACGGGGAACTTCTATAAGGTAAAACCTATCATGCAAATCAGCGGTCACTATAGGAAAGTGGAGGATGTGGAGCTTTAGTATATAATGAAATTGGAGAACAAAAAAGTCTGACAGACAGATGAAAGCTGAAAATAAAAATTACCTTAAACAAAACAAGATCAATTCAAATAGAATTGAATAGCAGGTATTTTTTTTTTCAAATCACACAGTAAGAAAACCTCTTCCAGGAGAAGAACAATGAGTTGAAAATATCATACAAATCAAAAGTACAACTCTAGCTTCACCCAGAAACAAGATCAAAGCAATAAAACAAACAAAATGTTTGAAATAAAGGAGGGAAAAGGGAGGAATAAACTTATTAAAGTGGGGTACTTTTTCTTTTTACCAAATAACAAAATCTGTTTACCGAAGAAACTTTCAAGTAAACCAGAATCTCCAACAATCAAAGGAAAATGGCAAATACCCAATTCAGAATAACACCTCCAGGAAAATTCTAAAGCTAAAAAAGAAGTATCCAGTAAAGATATACAAGGAAAGAAAGAGAGGAAATGATACAGACCCAGATGGCAAAAAGTGAACTTTTAATCAATTCGAGCTTATAAGCAAACAAAGATCATCAAAGAAGGAGAATTTAACAGAAGAAAGTGATGTAGGAAGATAAAAGAAGCAAATAAAGACTTACAAGAAGGGGATCGGATATTTTCAAGCTACGAAACCTCTCTCTCTATCTCATAAGTGGGTTTTTCTTTCTTATTCTTCTTCCTTGGTAGAAATCTCTGTTTTCGAATGAAGCAACAGATTGAGTGTCGCTATTCTCAGCACGTAATTTGCATATAAATATCCTAAAAAAGGAAGCAAAACGCTCCTAGAAACAACACTATGCATAAGTCTGGCTCCCTAATCCTCGCTAGCATATATATAACTTTAATTATGTATTATTTTTCATATGTATATGTAGTATATGTGCAAATAATTTATAATTAACCCTCAAAAATTATATTTTAAGGTAAGACTTTATATATACTACTTGAATTTACTACCCGTGTTTCACTGTAAATTTAAATTGAACTAATTATATAGCGTAACTTTTATAAGAGCATATATAAAATTATATATATAGTTTAGTTCTATCCAGCGAGACACTCATAACAGGAGAATTTAATGGCAAAGTCACTCACAATTATCAGAATTTCATTTTTTAACTTCCCCTATCGTTGCTCTCTCTATTTATCCTTCACTCCCAATAAATAAAGTAGCTTCCATTAATTCTTAATCTTGTTAGAACTAACTATCATTATACAACTTACCGTTTAATAAGTCCACTTTCTAAATAGGAGTTATTATATAGCATTTTTATTATCATTAAATAAACTCTTTCAACGTTTAATACCCAGCAAAGCAAAGGTTATTCATTATTAATTGGCGAAAAAGATTGTTCCCACTACTTTGGATTTCATTTAGAAAAAAGTTGCTGCAATAAGTGTAATTTCTAAATTTTGAAATAGGACACAATTATCCATTGTTGTAATAAACAATAATACTATATATAATGACTAAAGAATAATTATAAAAAAGATATATAAAATAATGTGATTGAACTGAAATATATTCATGGATTTTCTAATTAATAAACATACCATATATATAAGCTTTAAACAAGAACATGAATCCGTATATACGTTTAGTTTAGCAACTCCTCCTACTTTGAATAATTATATCAGATTTTACGAGTATAACTGCCCTTTGATTGTGAGTGCAGACAGTTGGTCAAACAGTAAATTGAGGTTTATTTTTATTTTTTAAATAAATGAAAACTGCCAATATACTACTGAATAAGCTCTCGTCCAAAATTAGTTGTGCACATCTATCTATCGATACTATAGACTGAAAAAAAGCTTCACCTCCCGATGTACGTATAATCATCATATCCTAACAAATAAATTTTACTTTTATAATTTACTTTTATAACAATGTTTTTTTTCTTTCGCTATAATATAAAAGGCCGATGACATAATTATAGTGACGATTTGAGCCGTTGCTATAATTCAAAAAATTATCACTATAGCTTTTTTTAAAGTACTTTAAATTATATAGTTGGATTCGTATATGACTTATCTCAAATATACATGTCAAAATCTCAGTTAAAATTCATGCACGTGTATAATGTATAATCCGTTTGAATCATCTCTTAAGCTATAAATTATTAAATTTCCCTTCTTTTTCGCCTCATCTTATTATCTAAACTGTGTTAGAGATATAGAGAGACGTGTATCAATTGATTTAAGTCAATATATAGGTGCCTAGCTAGCTAGCTAGCTAGCTAATTTTGGTGCTCCTACATGTTTGGCTGACGAGAAAATTTATGAGAAGTCAAACAAATATTATCAGTATATTATGTTTCATTGGTTTGGTTGGTGATCTTCCCAAACGTACCCAATCAAGAAGGTATCTATCTATCTCTAGCACTCTAGTTTGCATCATGTACGTAGTCAAATTCATCGTTCTCTATTGAATTATTTTTTCATCATTTTCTTGGCTCATGCATGATGGAAGGAAAATTGCCTCGAAATATATTAATAAAATAAATAATTAACATTTATTTGTATGCTAATGAAGTCGCTTAATTGATTAATAAACAGAAATTTTATAAATATTAATTAATGATGTAGTTTTGTTTCGCTTTTATCTTTACTACTAATATATTTTTAATTTAATAGTGATCGAATGACAATAAAATTAGAATAACGAATTTGAGAATATTATATTATTTATACTAATATAAAAAATATGATTTTTTTTTTTAACAAATGAGAGTGTTTTGTGAAAGAGAGTAATTAAATTAATATGTTTAGTAAGTTTACGTAAGATAACACTTTAAATTTAGTTATATTATTAAGAAATTGACATTCCATATATAGGTAGGGGCGGACCTATGCTTGGGCATCATAGGCTCCGGTCTATGCTGAGATTTTTTTAATAAGTATTGTGAAGGGGTAGATATGTAATTTAATAAATTTAAAGGGGGCATATTAATAGAAGAGTTATACTTAGAGGAGACAAAAAATTTATATATTTTGCTATTAAAAGTTATCGTCTACAAATAATCAACTGGAAATTAAGGACTAGCAATAAATCAGTTAACAAATTCTGTAACTTGTTATAAAGTTACAAATTCATGGCGATAGAGTGATTTGAAATTGATGTCATGCAACTTGCATCTTTTAAGTTAATTAAATTATTTATGCATGTTTGTTATAATTAGTTTTTAAACTTATTGAGTTCTCGCTTTTATAGCGTACATATTACCTCCATTTATTTAATTAACTATTAGTTTTTTATTCATATTAAAATTTTGTGACTAAATAATTTACATCGATATATAAATTGATTTGTTACCAAGTACATGTTGTTGCAAATCAATTGCAATATTTGTTTCAACATCAAAATAAGTCACTAATTTTTTTAAAAAAAATAGATAAAGACAAAAAATTAAAGAATCATATTTGTACATAAACTAAGCGAATATCAAAGTGGTAATGAGACCAGTGACGAATCTATTAAGAGGGAAGAGTAAATAGTGCCTATGTTGGGATTTTTTTAATTTTTTTTTATAGATATAAGGACAAGGGCAAAAATAAAACTTGATAAACTTAAACTTATAGAGGGAAGAAAAAAATTAAACTACTACTACACTAAAAAAAACTAAACACACGGATATATAATGTATTCAAACTCTCGCTATCTAACTTGTTAAGTTTTAGCTCTTCACTTTAATTTTGGGCTTAAAAAAATTCGTCCTTGCTGATAAAGAATCTTAGATCCACCCCTGTATATAGGAGTTGTTATATTTTATTCTTAATGTCCTCAATATGTATAAAAAAAAACTTTTAAATTGGTGAAAGTGAGAAAAATATGGCAAATAAATGAATCGAACACACCACATGGGGCCGGGGTGCTTCCAATTATTAGAAAAATATAGGGTTCATCTCCATCTTCAGTCAGTCAGAATGCATCATTATTAATATATTCTAATAATTAATTCGTATAAGTACAGTTAAATTGATGTAGGTTTTTCATTTAATATTAGTAAGAGGGGACAAATATAAATATTAATTAAGAAAGCTAAGTAAGGATTAAGGTGTAGTTGAACAACCATTTTTCAGTTTTGCATATAAAATTGGGGGTTGGGGGTGGGGGGTGGGGGTGGGGTTCAAAGTAGATAAATTAGATCATAAGTACAATTTAGTTTAATTATTCAAGATTTGTTATTAGAATATTGTTTACTTGCTTTGTTGAGGAACTAGGTTATAAAGTACACCATAGATATGTTGATTCACTTCAAAGACGATTAAAAAAAGATAGGTGATGACCCATGCATAATTAATGGAGTTGAGTAGGTGATTTAATGATCTAATTAATATAATTAGCTATAACTAAATCAAATTTTCTTTTGCCACTACTGAGGTTGATGCTTATTACTCCTAGCTTGTTTTTTCCTTTCCAAATATGTTCGTTCACTTCTATGTATAATCATAATATACCCCATGCAAACTTTGATATTAAAAAATTAAAATAAAAATGTACTCTATATGCTCTACAAAATTCATAATTTTAGTAAGGAATTGATATTTTTACAAACAAAAATGATAGTTCTACAAGGTCCCTCTCACATTAATAATAAATAAACCCCACACTCAAGTAAGTGAAAAATTGTGAAAATATCAATTTCTTTTTAGTATCATATTATTACTACTAAACTAACAAACTATACTAAGTAGTGCTATGTTATTAATGAATGAAAAATGATATATACGGTAAAATTTATATCAATTTTTTTATTATTCGTGAACAAGTATTAGTGATAATTTTTTAGAGAGATGCTTAATAAGTGGAATGCCCTATAATTTTTACCAAATACTCTCTAGCCTGTCTCTACAAAATATTTTGAAAGTGTTTTGGGCTGGGCTCTTATCAAGATTCTATAGGGATTTATGTATAGGCTTTCTTCTCATTGAAGATTGGATTATGTGGACTACGTCTTTCTTATAATAATAAGTCTATTATTACATAAAAATCGTTCACATATACTCATATGTATATTAATATGACTTACATGAGAGCAGATTCTCTGTCCTCAATTTCCTGTCCCCTTGTGTCCTTCCACTTAAATTTTGACACATAATCTCTTATTTAACACTAATTAATTCTAAAATTAAATAAAAAGACATGTGTCAAAATAATCTGCTTTCAACCCATGTATACAATAAGTAATGTGGGTCATACTAATATGTACGTTAGTATATATGTGAACGGTTTTATAGTTTTATGTGATAAAAACATTACTCATTATTATAACGCTCCACTTTAATTTTTAACGGCTCACATAACCACAGGCATAACATCTGACAAAACAGAGAAAACGGAATATTCGAATTTTAGAGCTATTTATCTTATTATTACAGCTTTATACTTATCCGAAATGTCTATAGAAGAAAGAGAAGACCGGTTTAAGTCAAGTACACCAAATTACTAAAGCGCTGCAACTCATTTCTCCCAAGGTACTCTTCCTTTTCAATTTAAACTTCATCATGTATATTTTCTCATCAGGTAAACTTCTTTAATGTTCTGTTACTAAGATTGGTTCAGTAATGAGTAATTTATTTGGTAGTACGCACTTGTATGTAGATCTGAGAGTATTTCACCTTTTGTTCTTGTTTCTGATGTTCTGAAAATGTTAGGGTTCAAAAAGCAATCATTTAGAAGTTTGGATTGGAGATAGTTCATCTATTCAGATATAAAATTTACCTTCTTGTCGTACTAGGGAATTTGAGCATTTTTTGGGGGACGTGAATCTCTGAATTTGGTTGTATTTGGATTTTCTGCAATGTGCAGGCGAATTTATAACGCCGAAATATTAAGTTGAATTATGATATAAGAAAATTCATTATTTATCTAATCATTTTAACATTTAAATAAATTTAAGGATATTAGTTCATGTTTGACATGGTTAAGTAAAAACAATAGAAAAGCAGAATATATGTTAGCCCAGTCGTAACTAGCGCCATCACAGACGTGACGACTATGATAGGTTTTGTTGATTGTTGCAATTTGTTGCTCAGCTGCCCCTTCCCTCAACTATTTGTTTTTAGCTAAATTGTGTTCCTGTTTGGAATTAAAGCTTGGGGTAATGAGCACTTTTAGCAATGGAGCAATACAGTTTATTTGTCAGCGTCCTATCCTGAGTGGAAACATGTACTGTTCTTTCTAGAGTGTTCTAACTGTAAGCTTTTTCTGTATTGTTTATCTTGATGATTCCCTAGTAATTTTCTGAATCGGCGATGCCTTGGGATTTTTTGAGGAAGCAACAAATGCCGCAGCAGAATTTAATAATCACATTTCTGTTTACAATTGAACAGTATTCAAAAGAATTATGTTAACCTAACTGTTTTTTATACTTTTAAAAGAAAGTGAATTTAACTGTTTCCTTCACATTTTTGAAAAGTTGGCCATGCATTTAAATATATATATATATATATATATTAAGTTAATGGCACCAAAAGGATGGATTTATTTAATTACTTGTGCCTTTAGTGGAGAGTGATGTTTTTGTTTGGGGAATCTAGCTAGGAATGTGTTATACTATTAAAAATAAAAATAAAAATAAAAATAAAATAGGAATAAGTTATATCATGTATATTGATGGGATGTTTTAACGTAAGTAAAAAAAAAGAAAAGAAAAGAAAATTGAATTACTCCATCAATATGCAATAAACTCTGTTGTTATGCTAAAGTTTGCCAATCTGAGGCAAATAGGCAATATTTGATTTGGCTATTGAACAATGCAACAACTTGTAGTCTTGAACGCTTACGGTGTTTATGTTTTGGTGCATGAACTCCAGATAGATCTTTCGTGCAGACACCTCCAGCCACATTGAAGCCTTTTCTATTTAATACCCGTAATGAAGTACTTGGAATACACTCCGCTTGACCGGTAATCATCAAAATTGCTTTATAATGAAATAGATATGATTTAGTCCTTTTTGCTATGTAAATTGGTAATAAGTATTGATTTGCTATGTGTTATAGTATAAATGATTTTCTAAGTCATGTGAATTTCGGAGAGCGTACTATCAAAGGATGCCTTGAAGCTTACTCTTGTAAGTAGGATTTGTGGTCTATCTGATATACTATAAATTCTCTATTTGGAATTTAAGGACTTGGAATTTGCTTTACTTTCTATTTGCTAGGCAAACATACTGGAACAGATAAGAAGCTATCCTTCAGTTTGGAGAATGAGGTAACTACATTTTGAAGTAATTGTTTTATCTTGTCATTAGTGTGCAGTTTTCCAAAGAACAAAAATACAACATATAAAAGTTAATTTCATGCAGGGTGTTTCAATAAATTCTTTCCCATTGTTGTGGTTTGTACTTTGCTTTTCTTAATGGAGCAATACTCTACAATTTTGCTGGTGGAGTTTCTATTGTCATTGCTTCAGTTACAAATAGTTTCTAAAAAATACTGGATTTGTTATTTATGTTGACATTAATATTTTAACTTTTGGTATTCCATATATTTTTTTGATCCAGATTCTTGATTATCTTGGAAAAGCCTCGGATAGTGACTCTTCCTCACCAGCTGAATATCTGTCTTGTAGATCAAGGTCATCAATGTAACTATAATTAGCCTACAAAGTATATTATCCTTTTATGGTTTTCAACATTCTTTTATTTATGTCATTTTGCAGCCGGAAGATGTTGATATATCTCATTCTTACACTCTATCACATGTATCCGGACTATGACTTCAGGTAACCATACTTTACAGAGCTTAGAAGGGTGGTTATGGGTAATGTCATTATGAGCTTCCTGGCGACATGGCAACCCGCTATATAACCCTCCCCTAATCACATTGGGAGTGTTGTCAAAAGGTTTGACAGACAGTTTAGAGGACTGTTGCTCTTTTAGGAGCTGAGAGTTCAAGTCTCTCCATTTCCCAAAATAGATTTGTGTTGGCATGTTAAGTACTGAAATCTTAGTACTTCTACCTATTGTGCTGCTGATTTATTTATGAGGACATATATTTTCTTTACTCACGACGCAACATTGTGAACATCTTTGGCGGTTTATTAGTGCAGTGAAAGCTCACCAGTTTTTCACAGAGGAAACTTGGGACAGTTTTAAGCAGATTTTTGATGCTTACATGTTTGATGCATCCAAGGTATTGACTTATTTATTTGATATGCAGCATAATGCTGTTCTTAGTGAATTTCCAATTTTCTCTCTGCAACGGTAAATAAGAACTGTAGAACTAGATTGAATGCCATTTTTCGGTTCTCTACTTGTTTATTGGATAAACCACTTAAAAGTTATGGAGCATTCTTTTCAATATGATTTAGTAGTGAATGCAGAATCTGATAACCATGGTACTTAGTTTCTACAGAAAAATGATAAAAGATTCATCACATAAGAAAGTAAATAAATGTGATCAGATTTCGTATGCTGACTCCTGAGTTTATTAGAGATTTTTATTAGATTTGTTTTTATGTTGTGGTTGCAGAACTGGGCTCAGGAAAATGAGGGCAGTTCCTTGTTGGATACCTTGTACAAGGCTTTAGATGAGGTGAGCTTACTTGGAATGAAAAATAGTACTGATAAATGTGGAGGGTCAGTTCATTAACATTTAGTCATTCAGGTTGTGAAACTAGCAGAATGCGAAATCTACAGTTACAATCCCGACTCTGATGCAGATCCATTTCTAAAGAGAGGGGCCATGTAAGGTTTTTGTTACCATCACTTAACTTGCTAGACATGTTACTACCATTGAGACAAACATCTTTGTAATTTTCCAGATGGGCGTTCAATTTCTTCTTCTATAATAGAAAGCTCAAGCGCGTCGTTTGTTTCTGTTTTAGCTGTATAAGGTGATCTTTCTGATGATTCCTATTAATAAATGTGATTTTCTCACGGACCTGCCAGTGTCTAACTTGATCAATTGCTTTACAGCAACTTAGTAGCTGAGGGTTTTCCTATGGATGGGATATGTTACGAGGAAGATGGTGAAATATTTGATGAGATGGACATGTGAAGTGTCAAATGCTGTTCATACAATGTTAATACTGTATAGCTGTTTGTGCAACTCGGTATTTCCATTTGTATAAAGTACCAACCCTTGTGTAGTTAGCACGGTAAATGCTCGTTACTTCCTGACCACCTTACGGTCATGCAGTCAAATGGGTGTTGAGGCCAGTGGACAACTTTGTAGACGAATCCATGTATTATTTCTACTCATCTTTACGGATCGTGTATTCTCACATTTCCTTTTTCTAGAAATACTATGTTGCTCTTTCCTCTTTTAACTTTACTTCTTTATCAGAGTCCCGAGTTTATTATTCAGTTACATAATTATTTAAAAAGTTTATTAGTAATTCGGAAAAGAAAATAAAGTTGTATCCAGAAAAGTTATATTGACAAAAATAAATGTTAATTTTTATTACGAGTTAAGACATCAATTAATTATTATGTATTTATATTAATTTATAAGTATAGTACTACTCCTCAATAACAATCTGCACACAAATTTTAAAAAAAAGAATAAAAAGTTTATTCTTAATAAGAAAATTATATAGTATATAACATGTTAAACTTTAGTTATAATTAAGCCCTTGCACGGTACGATTCATTAAACTGTTCCAATTCCTTACTATTCATGCACCGTCCCGATTATAAAAGAAAAACAATATTTGTTGAATATATATAAATACACACCGTCATATATATATATATATATATATATACATATATATATACTAATACACACCAACACAACACAACCTCCACCCATAAAAGAAGAAAAAAACATGAAAACAAAAACAAAGCAAAATAAAAGCCAACAAAAACAAAGTAGGGTACTCCATAACCATATGTACGTCTACCCAGATCCAGCTAGTTAGTCTAGGATTTATTTAGCCTTTCCAGAAGCATGCAAATCCGAAAAATAGCCCTGAGGGTTACTTTCAAAACCGGACCTCGAAATGTATGAGCCATCTCCTCCTGGAGCCTTCATCTCTCCTGAGCCTCCTCCAACGCCGCCGCTCCCTTTAGAAGAGCTACTTCCACTACCTCCTTTAGCTGGTCCTCCACCGCCACCACCTTTAGAGGAGCTGCCCCCACCTCCACCTTTGCCAACTCCGCCTCCTCCTTTTCCGCCCCCACCGCCTCCACCTTTGCCACCCGCCATTTACAAGATTTTTAATAGATACTACCCGCCGACCGAGCACTAAAATTTCTTTAAAAGATGATGATCCATAAGAATTAAGATGGACGAGTATTTATAAAGACTAATGGATAAGCTCTGTCTCGACTCTCGATAATGAATTGATGATCACTGCCTCCTAAACTTCTTTAATTTTAACTCGCTCGTTTTTCTATGCATGGGGATATGCATGGATAGATATTCTGAAGAGACGCACAGATCAATTACGTACTCCACCACTAGGTAGATACGGTCCATACGGATCGATATGGGTGAAATATTCTTGGCCACGTAATTGCCATCTCACCGAAAGTATTCATGGTTTTACTGCCATGTGGTATGTATTCCATGGTTGCATGTCTTTTTTGCAACTGAATAATGAATAAAATTTTTGAATACAGCATAAAGTAATGTGATTGATAATTATCTATTAAAAGTATTTAAATATTTGTATTATTTTATTTTAATAATAAATTTTATTATTTTAAGTTATTATGAATAAATTTATTATATAATTATAAATAAATAATATTATTTAAAAATATATTTTTGAACAATTTTTTATAAAGTATACTGTTAAAAATTATAATTTTAAGAATAAAATATTAATTAAAAATATTAATACCATTTTATAGTACATAAAATAAAATAAAAAAATCTACAACAACATTCATTAAATTGGTTATCTAATTTTTTGTTAAATAAAAATTAAAACAATTTGTACATAACAAACTTTGTTTATAATAATAAATAAGATGGATATTGAATGTAAATTTTAATTGTATATGAGAGAATGTAAGTTTTTTTGGCCGAAAGAGTTTTTGGGGTCATTTTTGTTTACTTGAGTATATTTGGAATATGTTAATGTAAGGTTTTAAATATTAAGAAGGGTGAAAAGGGTCATACTTCGAAGGAAAAAAATATATTTAACCCTTAATTTTAATATTAAAAAGAATAGGAACAAAAAAAAATATTAAAAAATAATTTAAAACCAGGCCAAATACAACCGATAGTCAACGGGTTGTATCAATTGTTGACCAAATTAATTGAACCGGGCTAAATATTGAACCGATTAAACTGGCCGATTCAATACGAATTTCAAAATAGTGCTCCCCACCTCAATGAAACTAAAATATACAATAATTTAGTAGTAACAAATACTATCATTATTTCAAGCTCTTGTAGTTGCATGATTGCAAATGGTGGTAGCATGTAGTAGTGTTACTTTTAACTTTACCCTAACTTAACACTGTTAGTTATAATTAAGTCTATTAGTGGCAGTAATGTCATAAGAGGCCGCAGACTTAATTACTCGTACTCCTTAGATTAAAAATAGATGTAATTTTATTATTTTATTCTTAATTAATATTTAATCTTATTTAAATTAAAAAAAACACTATAGAATATCAGATATAATAAAATGGAGGGAGTACTAATTAATAAAGCTTATAATTGATTGTTAATCATTAATTTTCATAATATCCCAAACTAAACCGCTTTTATATAATATGCCTAACTAATGAAAAGTGCACTAGGTTGGTACATTACACTACACTACACTACACTTGTTCATAAGTCATAACTCATGATTTAATTAATATGTGAATAAAGCAAAAATTACATGACAGACAGACAGACACTAGCTAATTATATATGGATCATTTTCCGCCACCTTTATCTAACCAGTTAACATCTGGACTACTAATATATACTACCTTTTCTTCCCTTATTATAATAATAATAATAATTAATAATTAATAATAATGAAGTAAATAATTGGTTTCATGTGGCCACACATGCATGCCCATGGATCCATTCGACTTTTTCCCGCTTCCTTTTTTCCATATTTTATATTTATTTATATTATTATAATTATAAATTAACAAATATATTAAAATAACTTTAAAATGCCAGATTGATCATTCTTATGCATGATTTGAAATGGATCTAGAATGATTTGAATTATATATATGCCACTTGTTTTACAGAATGTGGCTGCTTTACAATATGATCATATATATATATATATATATATATATATATATATATATATATTCGACTTATCCCACCTCATCACAATATAATATATATTGCTCATGTATTATCAAGCTAGCAAAACTGATCATCATATGAACATGTTTCTATATACATATATAGTTACATACATGTTGTACATTGTATGATACTCTAATGACCATATGATGATCATGTCTTATACATGCATATATGATGACCATATATGATCATGTCTTATGCGTTTTTTGTAAATTCGGACCGAAAAGAAAAAATAAAAAATAAGATAGAAAAATAAATAAAAAATTAAAAATTTGTAAATTTTCTTGCATGCATGTTCTGAGCTGAGTTTATAAACAAAAGATTTACATTTAAATTATTATTTTCTTCTTATAATTAGGTTATATTAATTTGTAACATAGAGGGTATAGTAAGGATTATACAAAATTTGCTTGTATGGTTTATTTTTTCGTTCAAATCCCTCTATTTTTGAACCAAAAATTTGTGGCAAAAAAATGGCCAAGTTTTTGTCTCTTTTCTTTTAATTTCTAGTTCATTAAAAAACTTAATAATAAAAAAATTAGACATAAAACAAACTTTCCCTCGTTTTCTTCTCTTTTCCCGTTCATTTTAAAACTCAAAGTTATGTTATAGAAGTTTTAATTCTCGGCCTTCTTCTATTTTCATATTTTCTATACTAAGAACACTTTCTATATTTAGAGAATCTTATTAGATCTTAGTTAATAATGTCATAAATGAAATTAAAATGAAAAGTACTTAGCCAAATATATAATTTTTTATTGTAAATTAAATTCTTTATAAATATATTTATTAAGTTAATAAAAGTTCCACTAGATATGAACTTCCCCTCATACTTACTTCACTATAAATCCATCAAAGTTGAAAGGTAAAAGGATCCATCATATCATCAATTCTAATCATATGGCTTCCTCTCTACCTTCTTTCTGCAGTTTAAGCAAACCATTTTGCAAGCATAAGATAAGAAAATACTCTCTTCAACTGGTCATATCCCAAAGCTTCCGAGACGAAGGTATATATATATATATACTTCTCCTTAATTTGATCTTCTAATCAAATTACCAATATATATATATATATATATATATATATATATATATATATATATATGACATTAAATTTAAAAGTTAAAACCTTTATTAATATCCAAGGAACATTTCCCAGATATATAAATTAGAGAAACAAGAAAATCATAGTCATCAGTACACTTTCACTTGTAATTTCACTTTAGTTTTCAAAGAAAATCCTAATGTAAAATTAACATTAGAAACTTGCAAAGATCATAATTAATACTTGTAAATTAAATTTTGACTTGAAATACTATCTAACATGCATGATTCTGACCCCTTGGTTTGAATTATATGTAGGAAACCCGACAAATATTGTGGATGCCAACTTGAGAGTTCTTGGGGAGAGAATAGAAGCTTTGCGTAGGAAGGAGAGATCCAACACAAGTTGCAGGCTGGATAATGGTTGGACTTATAAATCTGGATATATTGATAAAAAACACAATATCAATGCTATCCTATCGATTTCGATAAAGGTTGTAGGCATAATCAGCAGTGCACTTGGCCTTGTCTTCCTCACTGGCTCTCTTTCCATCTTTCTTGTTTCATTTCTCGTTCATTTATATGCATAAAACTGCAGCTTTCATTTCTTGTTAGCTAAATTAGTCTATCTCCGAAAAATTGAAGTTATTTTGTGTGGATGAAGGAAAATACTATATATGCTAGTAGAATATGTTTTATATCAATGCATCTTTAAAGATAACAATTGTTTAAGATCGAATATTGCAAACAATCTCACATAAATTAAAGAAAAAGGAAAAGAAAATGACATAAGATATAAATCAAATTCATCAAATTTTGACTAATTTTATTTATCTGATTTATTTATGTATGTGCCTCAAACTATATTTATATATTAACTAAAAAGCTCAAACTTAATAAATTTTCAAGCTCAAATACACATAACGCTCGACTTCGAGAGATGTTACCACTTAAAATATTCATGTTGTAGTGGTCATTAGATCAGCTAATCCGAACAACAATTAAAGAGAAAATTTTCTTCTGCATATTAGGCTAGCTTGATGGTCTGGAATTTCTAATTCAAGGTAAACGTTAGATAAGTAATGACAAAGGTTAAGAGACACTTGTCATTTCATTCTACAAGGACACATGATCATCTATTACATGGAGCTGCATGCAGAGAAAGCTGATAGAATTAATGGAATAATTAATTTTCAAAGTAACACACATATATAATTAATCGCACATGCATTCCAATAATAATCAGGTTCACGTGAAACACGACCAATATGATGAAGCCAATCTTAGCTAACACCACAAATTTATTGGCACTTATCCTGGTTTTAACCTCTTATCTATATTATAATTTTTTTAACCAATCGATTCATCTAAAAATTTAAAAACTTAAGTTTAAACCCAAAATTTTGCATATCCAAAATTTTGATCATACCATATTATTCATCTAAGAGACTAAACAATCAATTAACTCATTTAAAAGTTTAAAATATTAAAAAGAGACTAAAAATATATATCATATGCATGCTAGCTAATAATAACATAATCGGAGTGTTTATTTTTAACCCCTTCCGTTTTTGACAGAGATCTCGCGCGATCGGTACTAGTACAAAAGAATTACATACATAATCAATATCTAAATCATTGAATTATAATTGTGGGCCCAAGTTCAAAATTAACTTCACATGACCTAATTGAATGAAGACGAAAAAGTCAAAAATAAATGTACTAGACTCGAGAGAAGCCTCCACATGTCCCGAGGCAGAAGACTCGTGGAGGCGGCTCGTTTTGGGAATTGATTGAGGGATTAAATTGGTGGCTAGAAGGACAGGGCAATATGGATATTATTCTAATGACTAAAGGGTATTTCTGGAATTTTTCTGAAAACATGTGCCTAACATGTGACTATTTAATTCCAGGAAACTCTATAAATACCCCTTCCATTCTAGGGAGGAGGAGGACTCTTTTGGTGACTTAAGGCTTGGATTTTCCACCTAAAAGCACTAAAGGGTTTGGACTTCTCTTCAGACTCAAGACTTGGACTCTTGGAAGATCAAAGGACTCTTTTAGTGACTTAAAGGCTTGGAGATTCCACCTAAAGGAACTAAAGGGGTTTGGACATTCTCTCAACTCGAATGACTCAAGAAGGCTCTTGGAATCCCTGCTACCCTAACACGATTCCCAGATTCTAGGAGTTCTGCCACGCGTCGTTGAAGTAATTGCCCACCTGTCGTTCTCTCATATTCAATCAACCAATCAATTCCATGCTCTTCGTGGATTTCTCTCCTCCTCAGCCAACACGAAACCCTAACTAGCAAGGTACGATTTCCTTGCCCACATTTATTGGCGCGACTGCTGGGGGTTTAAAATTAAATGAAGGGTATGCCCACAACTCGAAGTGGGAGAACTACAGGAAGAGCTGCTTTACCAACAAATAGCATTACCTCACCGGATCCAGTTCTAAGGCAAGCTACTCAAGCTTTCCAAGGCAAAAACCTGGATTTTGACCAACCACTTATTGAAGACGCTTCAGAAGGGAGCTCAACATCACCACATATTGCCAATCAACAACACACAAGCGCGGGAAGGCAAGGCGAGGATGCAAGCGGAGAGCAGACCAATGTTGTACAATTGGAGATGCTTAAGGCATTAAAGAAAGCACGGGAAGCACAAGGGATGATGATGGTCATGATGCTGGAGATGCAGAGGAAGCAAGATGAGATGGGGAACTTCCGTCAGCAGTTGATGCAGATCCCTACCTTCAAGGCCATGTTCCCAGGCAGTTCGCAGGGAGAACAAGCAGGAGTAGAGGACAACAACAATGGCAGCAACAACAAGGAGAACCAGATTGTACCTCCATTGATGGAAAGTCAATCGGTTCCAATAATCAACCTGGAGCCCCAGAACAGTGGTGACGTGCCACAACCTAGGTTGGAAGCAAGCCAACCTGTGAGACCCCAGATTTTATGAATAAATATTTAATTATCTCGATTTTTTTTTAAAATTTGAGATAATGTTATAGTTGTGGGTAATATTTATAAATTTTACAAAGTATGCAAGTTGTCATATTATATTCGATTGGTCGGAAAATATTCTTTTTGTCAAGGAATATCCGTACAACGGTACAATCATTGGTGGACCCCATAACTGAATTATTGTCGAATTGAGAAAACGACAAAAATATTTTATTAAAAATAACGGCGGAAGTTTTACCGTTAATCTTGTTGAACTACTCAGTAGTAAAAGTACGATAGAATACGCGTGGTTCGCGTAGTAAGAAGCATACTGGTATTGATTATTGATGTTTATGTGAGAAGTCACTCGCTTTTGTTCAATTGTTGTTGCAGACAGATCTCACATTATTTGATTCAATTATTGTTGATTTATAAGTTTTGTTTTATTAGTATTATTAATGTAATAAAATGTAAACATCTTTTATATAAAAAATGTAATACTTTATTAAAGTTATTCTATAAATAGAATATATTATATTCTATTATGCATAGTGTTTTGCATAGTAAAATCTTTTTATATAAAATGTAAAACTTTATTAAAATTATTCTATAAATATAATATATTATATTTTATTATGCATGTTGTTTACATAGTGCTCTAGATAGTTTTCAGATAGTAAAAATCTTTTTATATAAAATAGAATATATTATATTTTATTTAAAAGATTTTGCTTTAAATATGGACCGTCAGATTAAAGTAAATCAATACTGACCGCTTCATAAATTAAGTTACTTATGCAGATCCATTTTCCTATAAATAGAAGCTTAGTTAGAATTGAAATCACACCGAAGTTCAAATTGAATTCTCCTTCTATAATCTTGAACGTATTTCCTTAAGAGTTTTAAGAAACTTTGAAAGCGAAGAACATAGTATAAGTTTTCTTTAAGAAAATCCTCACCCTATCAGTCGGAATATTCTTCTTTTTACTGTAGTGGGTGTTATTTCTTTTGTATTCAAGAAGAGAACTTCATTATTCCATTTTTTATTGTTCATTGGAATAACTCAGATACGCTGGCTACCCTATACTTGGTGACATTCTTCTATTATTCTATCTTTATTATTCATTTGGAATATCATGTTCATGTATTTTACACCTGACTGGTTCCGCTTTTTATTATTCTGCTGGAATATCATGTCTATACTGTGTTTTTTACTGGACTGGGGTTCCGCTTTATTATTACATTGGATATATCACATACATGTGTTTTACACCGGACCGGTTCCGCTCTTTATTATTCTCGTCTTTATTATTCATTGGAATATCTTGTCGTATGTTTTATACCGGACTGGTTCCGCTCTTTATTATTATTGGAATAACTCGCCTACATGCCAAGTACTCGCATGCATGGTGATTTTTGTTGTTATTCCATTCTTTATTATTCTGTTGGAACATCCTGTCGGTGTGAATTTCACCTGACCTGGTTCCGTTATTATTATTCTGTTAGAATAACCTGTCTATGCGAAGTACCACATGCATGGTGATTTTTGTTGTTATTCCATTCCTTATTATTTTCAGTTGGTTAAAATTTTGACTTCTATACTCCATGAAATTAGTGGAATATCCTTGATATTTGCGCTTCATCCAGTATCTTTTCATGAAAATATTCTTCTGAGCATTCTTGAATTTTACTCTACAAAGCAATATTATGTTGACAATTTGGACATTATTGGTTCTTGGATAAATTAATTCTTGAACTTGTTTTATTGAATTAGTATGTCATTGTCATCATCCTCATGTTTATATTATGTTGAAAGTCTTCTGTGGCCTGTAGTGAATAGATGGACTTGGTATGATTATGACCAGAGATTATTCGGTATAATCATGACCGTAATGCTACAAATGATGTGGTAAAAGTCCTCATTGGCCCGTAGTGCATTGATGGACAGTTTTTGTTATGATTATGGCTATGGATTCTCTTCGGCCAAGGGAGCAAAGATGAATTATTTTACGGCATGATCATGACCGTTGATGAAAACACGATTATCTTCGGCCCGTAGTGCATGGATAATTCGTGGTCGTGATACTAAAGAATATCCTTGGCCTGTAATGCATGGATGATTTAATGATGTGGATTATTTATTGAATCGAGTCTCAAATAAAAAGTGATGAAAACTTTTTAAATCATAAAAGATAGTAGATTTTATTCTCTACTGACTCTTTTAATGGATTGCTTGATCCGCCGCAGCTTAAACTTGATGTCTATTGTATTTTATCGCTTTAACATTGTTGAAGACTAACGATAATTTATTCTCGCATTATCTTAGTCATAATATTTCTTCGAAGCTAGTTGAGCTCACCTTTCTTTCACCGTTTCTCTTCGTGAAATGAGAACGTAGTTAGGATTTAGCCTGGGAACGGAGTGATGGTCCTGATGATAGTATTAGCTAGTAGTCCTCACTATTCTCATTAAATAGTGTGACAATAAATGTAATGAGGACTTATTCTCGAGAGTGGATATTGTCTGAAGACAATATTTGTATTTAAACTCACAAAGATATGATTTGTCGTATTTTACACGATCGTCAGACATTATTAGTTTGTATTTGCATTTTGTACCATGTATTTGGCGACTCAAGATGGGTGATGTATACCTATTTTGGGGGCGTCACAGTTGGTATCAAAGCTTAGGGATATGATCCCTGGCTAAAATATGAGACAAGAACTATGAGGGGAGAGACGGGGAATTCCTTCGCTAGTATGACCTACATAAGTTTATTTGGTATTTAATTGGTCGGTCAGAGTATAGGGATAATATGTGATATGTTATTTAACCTTTGTTTCGTGGCAGTGTTTGAAAATGGCATCCGAGAATGTTGAGAACATCAATGGAGTACAGGAGACCGTTGAGTCTCTACAGATCAATAATCAGGACAATGAGCAACAGGATGGCGATAATCCTCTTGTAAACAACAACACTGATCAATTGACGAACGACGGTACGTTTAGGAGCTTTTTAGAATTCATGCAATATCAGGCGAAGGCGACTCCTGTTCATAATGCAGGTGAAAATAATGGCAACCCACGGTTGGTCATCGCTAAGCAGTTCAAGGAGCTGGGACCACCAGAGTTTTTGGGAAAGCCAGAACCACTTAAGGCGGAGACGTGGTTAAAGCAGATCACCAAGATATTTGATGTCTTGGGATGCTCCGAGGAGCAAAAGGTTTCCTTTGCCACCTTTATGTTGCGTGAAGAGGAAGATTACTGGTGGGAATCTGTAAAATGTACCTAGACTGACACACTTAAGATGTCTTGGGAGAAATTCCAAGAGTTGTTCAACGACAAGTACTTTCCCGAAAGTATTCGTCACATGAAAGAGGTGGAGTTCATCAAGCTGGAGCAAAACAATATGACCGTGTCGCAGTACGAGGCTAAGTTTGTGGAGTTATCTCGGTTTGCATCCCATTTGGTCGATAATGAGGAGAGAATGACGCGGATGTTTCTGCGAGGTTTGAAACCCAATATACGTCAATACCTCATTTCTCACAAACTTTGTTTATATTCAGATGTTGTGAATAGGGCTCAGTTATTGGAGCGCGATAATGAGTCAGCACAACCAAAAGACAACGACCAACAACAAGATAATAATCATACCAGTGGCAACGGTCATCGGAACAATGATAACCATCGTGGGGGAATTTATCATGCCAAGAATGGTAACCACTTCGGTGGTAATCATGGCCAAGATAATAAGAATAGACATTTCAAGAAGAGAAGGTTCAACAATGATGTGAAGACGCTTCAAGACCAAAGACCCGTTTCAAAGGAAGAAGAACGACCACTGGTCGTATGTTTCAAATGCGGACAGGAGGGACACATCCGTCCAAACTGTACGCAACAATCCAAAGCGTGTTTTAATTGCAGAAGAGAAGGTCACCTAGCTCGATTTTGTTGTATGGTAAAGTCAAGTCCAGCTGGGATAGTGATGCCAAAGGATGTCCGAGACAAGCTAAAGCCGGTAGTTTAAGAGAGAGCGTTTTTTCGTGACGAGAAACCTAAATAAAATTATCACGGGTATGTTAGTCATAAACTCTTGTGAAGTCTATACCGTGTTACATACCGGTTCTACTCACTCTTTTATTCCACCTAGTTGTGTTCAATGTTAGAAGTTAACTCCGGAGAAGTTAGACTTTGATATATCTGTTTAAACTCCGTTGGGAGAAACCTTCGTTACCTCCACTATTTATAAATCTTGTTCAAATCGACACTTTCACGTTACCTGCCGATCTTATCTCTTTGAAATTACTTGCCTTTGATGTGATTTTAGGAATCGATTGGTTAACTACTCATCATTCTTTTTGTAAGGTTGTTAGCTTTCATACTCCTAACCAACCTGTTATGCGAATTCAAAGTAACCAAACCACTAAAGTCAATCATTGTCATATCAAGCCATAAGTAAAGAGCCCCGATCCTTTCATTGCTTGACTTCCTTGTGTGGAATGCACCGAAGCCAGACTTTCTATAGGCGACGTCGTGAACGAAGATGACAAGTTGATAGGTATCAATGTGATGTGCTATCCAAGTCAGGGATGAGAGTCACAGTTTTGAATGATATTTCTATTGTTAATAAATTTCTTGACGTATTCTTGAAGACTTCTTAGCCTACCCTTAGAGTGTGAAATCGAATTTTGTATTGACCCTAGTAAAAAACCCATTTCTTAAACCCTCAAATATTTCTTCAACTAAAACGAACGTAACATACGCCAAAGACGTTGACTCGAGCTGTTGAAGATTACGATCGAACTATTCAATATCATCGTGGAAGAGCGAACGTGGTAGCTGACGTGTTGAGTAGAAGATCGTATGCGTTTACAAGTGCGATGTTGTTAACACAAAGACTCATTTCGTATAACTTGTAAATGATGAAGATAGAGTTAAAGACTCTAGGGACCCACGCGAAGATAACAAATATACGATTAGAATCGACTTTAATCGATAAAGTTAAAGCCGCTCAAGCTACGCACCCGGAGCTGATGAATGTGAAGAATTAAGAAGGTTCAAGAGGGCGTTATTCTAGAAGCAAGAATCGACGAAGACAGGAAATCTCAACCCTCGATTTAATTGGCCCATTTGAAATCCTCGATCGAGTAGGAACTGTAGCTTATAGACTTGTTTTACCGCCAAGCCTGTCGCGTGTTCATAACGTTTTCAACGTATCGATGTTACGTAAATATGTGGACGACCCGAACCACATTATTAATTTAGAACCGGACGAGATAGCGGATGATTTAACGTTTGAGGAGATACGTGTTAAAATCTTGGATAAGAAGAATCGTATTCAACACTCAAGGTTTATACCTCAAGAGTTAGAATTTGAAATGAGGTCGAGGTGTCCTCACCTATTCGGCATACCAGGTACGTACGTAAATTTCGAGGGCGAAATTCCATAAGGAGGGGAGATTGTGAGACCCCAGATTTTATGAATAAATATTTAATTATCTCGAAATATTTTTTTTTTTAAATTTGAGATAATGTTATAGTTGTGGGTAATATTTATAAATTTTGCAAAGTATGCAAGTTGTCATATTATATTCGATTGGTCGGGAAATATTCTTTTTGTCAGGGAATATCCGTACAACTGTACAATCATTGGTGGACCCCACAACTGAATTATTGTCGGATTGAGAAAACGACAAAAATATTTTATTAAAAATAACGGCGGAAGTTTTACCGTTATTACTGTTGAACTACTCGGTAGTAAAAGTACAGTAATATGCGTGGTGGCATAGTAGCACACGGTATTGATTATTGATGTTTATGTGAGAAGTCACTCAGTTTTGTTTAATTGTTGTTGCATAGTATCTCACATTATGTGATTCAATTATTGTTGATTTATAAGTTTTGTTTTATTAGTATTATTAATGTAATAAAACAGAAACATCTTTTTATATAAAATAGAATACTTTATTAAAGTTATTCTATAAATAGAATATATTATATTCTATTATGCATAGTATTTTGTATAGTAAAATCTTTTTATATAAAATGTAAAACTTTATTAAAGTTATTCTATAAATAGAATATATTATATTTTATTATGCATGTGTTTGCATATAGTGTACAGATAGTGTTTGCATAGTAATAATCTTTTTATGTAAAATAGAATATATTATATTTTATTTAAAAGATTTTACTTTAAATATGGACCGTCAGATTAAAGTAAATTAATCTAGACCGTTCATGGATTGGTTACTATGCAGTCCATTTTCCTATAAATAGGAAGCTTAGTTAGAATTGAAATCACACCAGAAGTTCAGTGAATTTTCATTCTATAATCTTGAGCGTATTTCCTTAAGAGTTTTAAGAAACTTTGAGTGAAGAACATAGTATAAGTTTTCTTTAAGAAAATCCTCACCCTATCAGTCGGAATATTCTTCTTTTACGGTAAGGGGTGTTATTTCTTTTGTATTCAAGAAGAGAACTTCTGTTATTCTATTTCTTTATTGTTACTCATTGGAATAACTCAGATACGCTGCTACCCTACCTATACTTGGTGACATTCTTCTATTATTCTGTCTTTATTATTCTCGCTGGAATATCCTGCATCATGTTTTTGCACCCGGACCGGGTTCCGCTTTTATTATTCTGCTGAATATCCTGTCATGTGTTTTACACCCGACTGGTTCCGCTCTTTATTATTTTGTCTTTATTATTCTGTTGGAATATCCTGTCTGTGTGTTTTACACTGGACCTGGTTCCGTCTTTATTATTCTATCTTTATTATTCTGTTGGAATAACTTTGTATGCGGCAAGTACCGCATGCATGGTGATTTCTGTTGTTATTCCATTCTTTATTATTCTGTTGGAACATCCTGTCGGTGTGAATTTCACCTGACCTGGTTCCGTTATTATTATTCTGTTGGAATAACCTGTTTATGCGAAGTATCGCATGCATGGTGATTTCTGTTGTTATTCCATTCCTTATTATTCTCAGTTGGTTAAAATTTTGACTTCTATACTCAATGAAATTAGTGGAATATCCTTGATATTTGCGCTTCATCCAGTATCTTTTCATGGAAATATTCTTCTGAGCATTTTTGAATTTACTCTACAAAGCAATATCATGTTGACAATTTGGACATTATTAGTTCTTGGATAAATTAATTCTTGAACTTGTTTTATTGAATTAGTATGTCATTGTCATCATCCTCATGTTTATATTATGTTGAAAGTCATCTGTGGCCTGTAGTGAATAGATGGACTTGGTATGATTATGACCAGAGATTATTCGGTATAATCATGACCGTAATGTTACAAATGATGTGGTAAAAGCCCTCATTGGCCTGTAGTGCATTGATGGACAGTTTTTGGTATGATTATGGCTATGGATTCTCTTCGGCCAAGGGAGCAAAGATGAATTGTTTTATGGCATGATCAGGACCGTTGATGAAAACACGATTATCTTTGGCCCGTAGTGCATGGATAATTCGTGGTCGTGATACTAAAGAATATCCTCGGCCTCAGAGTGCAGGGATGATTTAATGATGTGGATTATTTATTGAAATGAGTCTCAAATGATAAAAGTGATGAAAAACTTTTTAAATCATAAAAGATAGTAGATTTTATTCGCTACTTGACTCTTTTAATGTATTGCTTGATCCGCTGCAGTTAAACTTGATGTCTATTGTATTTTATCAGTTTAACATTGTTGAAGACTAACGATAATTTATTCTGCATTATCTTAGTCATAATATTTCTTACTGAGCTAGTTGAGCTCACCCTTTCTTTCACTGTTCTCTTCAAGAAATGAGAACGTGGCTGGGACGAGTCGGGGAACGGAGTGATGGTCCGGATGATAGTATTAGCTAGTAGTCCTCACTATTCTGTTAAATAGTGTGACAATAAATGTAATGAGGACTTATTCTGAGAGTGGATATTGTCTAGAAGACAATATTTCTATTTAAACTCAGAGCATATGTTTTGTCGTATTTTACACGACTGCTGTATTATTAGTTTGTATTTGAATTTTGTACCATGTATTTGGCGACTCAAGATGGGTGATGTATATCTATTTTGGGGGCGTCACACAACCTCAGACACACATCATCCCAACCACTCTTCTAGCATTCTCACAAGTGCAAATGTCAATCATTCCAAGCCATGTTCAGCGAGTGAGCCAACATCTGCCACAAGTGCCAGCTTTACACGATGCAAGTGTGCATCAACCATACACACCGCCGGTACAGCAGTATATCGCAACACCCCAGAGAGTTCATGCCACGAGCCAGTACGTGACGAAGGATGATATGATCGATGTGATCAATCAACTTCGCAGGCAGACATCCCGACCCTCAGAGTTAGACTTTACTCCACCTTACCCGGCACACATTCAGAGGCAACCTTACCCGACAGGGTATATTGAGCATCCCCCACAATTTCCAAAATACAATGGGAAAAAAGGAAATGCTAGGGAACATATTTCCAGGTTCGTAGAGTCGATGTGTCCGTGGCTAGGATATGACGAAGTGAACAACCACAACTTGTTGATGTGAGAATTCAACAAGACTTTGACAGATAGTGCCTTCAGTTGGTAATATAATTTGGAGAAGGGGTCAGTCCATGATTGGGATGACTTAAAATTATAATTTTTTAAGAAGTTTTTCTATGTGCAGAAACAGGTAACCATTGTAGAGCTCATGCGGTTTAAGCAGAAACCGAATGAGGAGCTGTCTGATTACGTTGACAGGTTCAGGTCCCAAGCACAGAAGTGCGCAGAGCCGATTGAAGAAAAGAACTTGGTCAACATTTGCAACAATGGTGCCTTAGATAACTTCAAGCCCCATCTCATTACCAAGGCTTGTGATTCCTTTGCGACCCTCTCATCTTTTGCACAAGACTTGCGAGGAATCATGACATTGCCCACTAGCCATGCGACGATTACATGTAAGGGCAAGAGGATAGCAACTGTGGCTTTGGCGGATTCTCAATCAAAACCACAAGGGAGAAAGAGGAAAAGAATGAGAAATTTGAGCAAAGCAGAGAAAAACATGGGGACAAGTATACCAGAATGCCAGTTCCGGAGGCTATTACATGCAACAAAAAGGCATTCAGGAGCCTGTACGAATAATGGGTTGAACATGGAGTGGTGAAGCCTCCAAGGCCCCGGTTGGTTGTAATGGAAGAGATGAAAAGAAGATCGGACTTCTGTGTATACCACCAATACGCAGGGCACTCCACTATGGACTATTACAGTCTGCGGAGGATATACCATGAGAAGCTGGCTGCCGGGGAGATTGAACTAGGAGAAGAAATATGCAACAATATCACCCATGGTGCAGTCCTGAAAGTCAAGAACCAAAATACTAGCTCTACCATCGAAAGAACTCTAAATTATAGATGAATTAAAAATCCACCCAAGATGGGGGTCCACCAAAAATGGTGGTTTAAGTCCTCAGGAATATCCCTTGCCAAGTAATTGGATGACCAAGGGAGGAGGCACAAGAATTGACGAAATAAAAAAAAATCCACCCAAGATGGTGGTCCACTCTAAATGGTGGTCAAGTCCTCGTAGACTGCACTTGCCAAGAAATTGGACGACTCAAGTGACGAGGCACCCGATTTCAAGTCCTCGTAGACTGCACTTGCCAAGAAATTGGACGACCCAAGTGACGAGGCACCCGAGTATTACACTTTATCATCAAAAGTGAACGAGGCACCTGACTATAAGTCCTCGTAAGTTATACTTTCACCTTCAAAAGTAATCGAGGCACCTGACTAACAGCCCTCGGAAGTTACACTTTCAACTTCAAAAGTGATTGAGGCACCTGAGTATAAGCTCTCAACCCCGAAGGTTACACTTTATCTTTAAAAGTGGCGAATGTTATGCTTTATTCGACAAAAGCAAGAAAGTTGCACTTTATCTCTAAAAGTGGTGAACGTTATGCTTTTTTCGATAAAAGCAAGATTTATTATATGAAACGTTATGATTTTCGTTAAAAGCAATTTGATTATCAATAAATTTGTCAAACTTTCATTTATACTTGATTATTTCTTCTGATTTATTAAAAAAAAGTATGGATTCAAGTGTTAGTTTGCATGAAATATATGTACATGAATTTTCTGATACAGGAAATGGAAAAAACTATGAAAGCCATGATCTAGAAGCCATGACCTGTCGAACTGAAGAGAGGGGAATAACTAATGCCTCCAAGTCGACAATGGTGGTTCCCTGAGCCTTCGTATTGGAGGCTATCGAGCTTTCAAGGTCTTGGGTAGCTGACTCAATTTTTTAAAAGCTTGGTCTTCAATTTATCTATGGCATCTTGAAGCTCCTAAAGTTTACATAAAGTAAGTCATTCTCATGAAGACGTGAAGTTACTTCCGAACGAAGTGTAACAACATGGTGATTGAAAATAAAGAGACCCAACCTAGCATGGAAGGGAGACATGTCTAAGGAAAACTAGGAGATACCTAAATGCCCTTGAAGAGCTCCTCTAGGGCTTGCCCTCCTAGGGTTTGCTCCTCTAGAGGTTCGCTCTCCTAGGACTTTCATTTTCAAGGCTTGCAAAACATCAAGCTTCAAGAAGTGAAGACTTCAACACTTAAAAATATTCTGCGAGATCATCTCACCAAAGGCGTGACTCACGCGCAGGGGGTAAATGCATACTGATAGATGACATAGGCATCCTCCAGAGTAGAGGTGCATTCCCCCCAAGAAGTGATGAATATGCATGTAAAGGAGCACCATGGTCTTGTTGGATACGAATGTCCCTGCATAGCTGGAGGCAACGAAGAAGGTTAGCCTTCTCTTTAGTATATCCACATAATCAGCATTCCCAAGTATCTCGCCGGTCCAATGTTGTCATTCTTGAAGATGGTTAGATGAATAATACAAGAATTGAAGGAGAATGCGATCAGAATGGGGAAAGTCATCCCAACTTCCACTAGCCGCTGGATATAGAAACAAGCCTTCCTTCTCTGATGGAGGAAAAGTTGTACGGTCATAAGTTTGGACTTGCTTCCAAAAGATGGCGAAAAGACTAAAGGAGGGGAGCCCTTCCCCAATCATTGAGAAACGGCGCCTCCTTGGTTGTTCCCTTTGGCCATGTAGGCTTCGGCCCCCTAGGCTATGTAGGCTTAGGCCACCCAGGGGTTGTTCCTTTCCCCCTTAAAAAAAATCCTCTATAGGGTTGGTCCCCCTAGGGTGCGACCATGTTGGCTTCTACTTTGTGGTTCTACCATGTTGGCTTTTACCTAGGGGTTGTTCCCCTTCATTCCTCCTAGGTCCTATTGCTCTACAATTCAACTGCTTGGAACAAATTCTCTTTCGTGAAAAATTATAACCTTCACGATCGATGAATTCCGAGGAAAAAACAAGATATGATCAAGGTAATGGGGATCGAAAAAATGTAAGAAAAGCTACAATTACATATAAATATATATATATATATATATATATATATATATATATATATGAAATAATTATGAGGAGTTCGGAAAATCAAGGTCTTCCAATCCAAGGAACAAGATAATTTTTTGTAACCTCACAAAATTATTCTTGATCCTCGATCCAAGGCGTCTGCAAGAAAGGTTCGGAGTGGAGGCTTATAATGTGGCAATTTATATAAGTTGCATATATATCACAAGAAGTTTACAAGCCCAACTATTGGATAATTACATGCAAGCAGGACTTGGCCTAATCATGTATACATATGAAGGAGCGTTAAACTTTGTTGCCTAGTAGGGGAGTAGTATGTACAGCTTCAATGGGGGTCCCTTCTTATTGCAAATAACACCCAAGTAATGCGGTATCAGAACTGCCCACTGCAATTCGGATGCAAGACGTACATTTGACCGTGGATTATGAATATCGACTTCTTACTTCTCCAAAATAAGATAAGTAAAGATTTTATTTATTTTTTTCGAAAAAAAATAATAATAAATAAGATTTTATTTTATTTTCAAAAAAAAAATTATAAGATTTGATTTAATTTGATTAAAAAATCTCTCTTTTCAAGATCAAATTAAGAAAGATTTGATTCTATTTCTACAATAAAGAAATATTTCATTTCATTTCCAAAATAAAGAAAGATTTGATTTCATTTCCAAAATAAAGAAAGATTTGATTTTATCTCCAAAATAAAGAGAGATTTGATTTTATTTCCAAAATAAAGTTAAGATTTGACTTTATTTTCAAAATAAAAATTAAGATTTGATTTGGTAAAAGAGGAAGATTTGATTTACCAAAAGAAGGATTTTATTAGATTGAATTTTATTTGGTGATATTTGATTATTTTTTCTTGTTTTCAATTTTCATAAAAAACTAAGGAAACAAATCTTGGGCAAGTTATGGAAATATTTTTGGAGGATTTTCCAATATGTCCAAGGAAGAGCCCTGCTAGGTTTTGCCTCCCTAGGGTTTAACCCTAAGGGTTTGGCTCCCTGAGGGTCTCCCTCTTTAGACCATTGTCTTCAAGACCTGTAAAGTGAAGTCCCGCAAAATCGCTCAAAGGCTTGAAATATTCTTGCACGATCGTCTATTTAGAAATACGACTCTCGCGCAGGGGGCAAATGTGGGCCCAAGTGCAAAATTAGCTTCACATGACCTAATTGAATGAAGACAAAAAAGTCAAAAATAAATGTGCTAGACCCGAGAGAAGCCTCCACGTGTCCTGAGGCAGAAGACTCGTGGAGGCGGCTCGTTTTGGAAATTGATTAAGGGATTAGATTGGTGGCTAGAAGGACAGGGCAATATGGGCATTATTCTAATGACTAAAGGGTATTTTTGAAATTTTCCTAAAAACATGTGCCTAACATGTGACTATTTAATTCCAGGAAACTCTATTAATACCCCTTCCATTCTAGGGAGGAGGAGGACTCTTTTGGTGACTTAAGGCTTGGATTTTCCACCTAAAAGCACTAAACGGTTTGGACTTCTCTTCAGACTCAAGACTTGGACTCTTGGAAGATCAAAGGACTCTTTTAGTGACTTAAAGGCTTGGAGATTCTACCTAAAAGCACTAAAGGGGTTTGGACATTCTCTCAACTCGAATGACTCAAGAAGGATCTTGGAATCCCTGCTACCCTAACACGGTTCCCGGATTCTAGGAGTTCTGCCATGCGTTGTTGAAGTAATTGCCCATCTGTCGTTCTCTCCTATTCAATCAACCAATCAATTCCGTGCTGTTCGTGGATTTCTCTCTTCCTCAGCCAACACGAAACCCTAACTAGCAAGGTATGATTTCCTTGCACACAATAATAATATCAGATAATCTCACAAGACCTACAATGAAGTGAGTTCTTTCTGGGCAAATTAAAACTGGGTTTTCTGGGCTTTATAGAAATGATGATGAATGTAAAATGAAGTGAGTTCTTGCTCTATATATGTCGGCATTTAGGAACGGATAATTAAAGACCTCAAATTAATGAGCGTTGATATGATCGATCTTAGGATAAAAAGTAACGTGTGAAATCTATATTTTTTAACTTTATTTAGATTTTATGTGCTACGCTGTGAATGTTAACTCGGTTTAAGCTCTTGAATTTTTGACTCAGACTTGTTATGCTATGTGAGAACCCAGATTTTATGAATAAATATTTAATTTTCTCGAAATATTTTTTTTAATATTATGGTGTGAAATTGATATAATGTTATAGTTGTGGGAGTATTTATAAATGCTGCAAAGTATGCAAGTTGTTATATAATATTCATTTGGCCGGGGAATATTCTTTTTATCGGGGAATATTCGTACGACGGCATAATCATTGGTGGACCCCACAACGGAAGTACTGTCGTAGTTAGAAAACTACAAATATTTTATGAAAATAACTACGGAAGTTTTACTGCTTAATCTTTGTTGAACTACTCGGTAGTAAAAGTACAATGTCTATGCGCGTGGTTGCGTAGTAGCACTTACAGATTGATTATTGATGCTTACGTGAGAAGTCACCGGTTATACCGCATTATTACTACAATAATTGCGATCATATCTCTCTCATATTATTGATCCAATTATTGTCACGGTATCATGTGCATAATATGTTATATTATTAAATCAATAATTGAGACGACAAAGTTATTCATATTATTAAATTGAAATATTTACAATGTCTAGAAGTTCTGTCAAGGAGAGGTTTGGTCACCTAATTGCACGCCAATAAGGAGAAATCTTTATTGGAAAGCCCCCTCTTTCCTGGGAACGACCTGGTTGATAAATATTATGAGTTATAATATTAATGATGAATGTTATTAAATTGAAGTTGTGCTCAAATTCGAATTTGGAGACGCAGACATGATATTTGAGTCCGGAGCGATGAAATTAGTAAAAATAGACTATAAGCACAAAATTTTCCGATTTTTACTATTTTGTCAAAAAGTCAACAGTGACTTTTTTGGGAAAAGTCAAACTTCGAAATTTCAAAATTTATATTTTTGATAAAAATAGTTTCATCATGTTGGAATTGTTTGTGTTAGTGAAAATTGACATTTATTTCGATAAAAATTGATGTCTGGAGGTTATATTGACCAATCGGGTATTTAACCGGATAAATGAGCAATTGATTGCTATTATTTCACATGATTATAACTATTTGTTCACATGTTATACTATTGATTCACATTCTTGTTACTATTAGGGGAGTTGGTGCAAGATTGATAATACTTGCATGATTAAGTTAAAAAAGGAGGTATAGATGGAGGTACCATACTGTAATTCGTATTTTTACATGTCTAGAACTATTGATTCACATGATTTACTATTTAGTCACATGATTTACTATTAGGGGAGGTGGTGCAAGTTTGATAATACTTGCAGGACTAAATTAAAAAGGAAGAAAAAGAGGAAGGTATTGTACTGTAATATTTCAAGCCCCAAAACGTGCAATTATCGAAACTATATTTTCCTATAAATAGAAGTTCATTCTTCTTCATTTCTCACCAATTCACTAAAGCTATAGAGCATTTATTATAGAGAGAAATTATAGAGAAAAGCTATAGAGAGAAAGTCTATAGAGAAAAGAAGAAGAGAAGTCTCTTTTCTACTACTCCTATATCCATTTTTTCAAAGGTAAGGGATATTATTTGTTGTACTTCGTAAAGGGTGTTATTCTTTCTTATTCATGAAAAGAACTTCATTATTCCATTCTTTATTATTTCGTTGAATAACTTGTAAAAGTGGCATACCCTATACATAACTTTTGTGATACGCCAGATACCCTATATTTGTGAAATCTTATGTTATTCCATTCTTTATTATTTTGTTGAATAACTTTGATGCGTAGCTTTACCCCTATACTTGGTGGAATGACCAGATATGTGGTTTACCCAATACTTGGTGATCTTCTTCTCATTATTCCATTCTTTATTATTATGTTGAATAACTTTTGCTTATGCAATCCGCATACACGGTGAAATTCTTTTATTATTCCATTCTATATTATTATATTGAATAACTCGTTTATGCTAAGTATCGCATACATGGTGAAATTCTTCTATTATTCCATTCTATATTATTATGTTGAATAACTTTGCTTATGCTAAGTACCGCATACATGGTGAAATTCTCCTATTATTCCATTCTTTACTATTCTCGTTTAATATCACGCTTGGTGTGATTTTCACCGACCGGTTCCATTACTTATTATTCTCGCATTTAATATTCTCGTCGAAATATCCTCGCCCGCATGCTTTACAATTCGACCGGTTCCACCATTTACTATTCCGCATTTATTATTCTGTTGGAACATCCTGTCGGTGTGATTTTCACCTGACCTGGTTCCGCATTTATTATTCTGTTGGAACATCCCGCTTGCAGTGTGATTTTCACCGACCGGTTCCGCATTTATTATTCTCTCATTGGAATAACACCGTCGTGGTCTCTCTATCGTATGCATGATGAATCCTTCATTTATTCCATTCTTTATTATTCATTTGAATAACTCGTCATGTGGATTGCCACACGCACGGTGAATGATCCTTTGTATTCATTCCTTATTAAATTATGGAAATGATCTCAGATATCGTAGATTATCGCATTTACGGTGAAAATCCATTTGCAGTTTCATATATTCTTTATTATACTCAGTTGGTTAAAGTTTTGACTTCTATACTCCATGAAATTAGTGGAATATCCTTGATATTTGCGCTTTATCCAGTATCTTTTCATGGAAATATTCTTCTAAACATTCTTGACTTTTACTTTATAAAGAAGTATCATGTTGACAGTTTGGATATTATTAGTTCCTGGATAAATTAATTCTTGAACTTGTTTAATTGAATTCCAATAACTTTGTCATTATCCTCACGTTTATGTTATATTGGAAGTCATCTTTGGCTTACGTGCATAGATGGACTTAGTATATCGAATGAACTGTGATGTTATAAGTGATATGGTAAAAGTCCTCAGTGGCCTGTAATGCATTGATGAACAGTATTTGGTATGATTATGACCAGGGATTATTCGGTATAGTCATGACCATTGATGATTTAATGAATATCCTTGGCTCGTAGTATAGGGATGATTAGAAGATGTGGGTTATTTATTAAACTGAGTCTCAGCGATAAACATTGATGAAAACATTTTTTTTAAATCATAGAAGGCATGAGGTTTTATTCTCTACTGACTCTTCTAATGGATCATGTATTCCATGCAGCTTAAACTTGATGTCTATTGTATTTTATTAGTTTAACATTGTTGAAGACTATTGATAATTTATTATGTATTATCTTAGTCATAATATTTCTTACTGGGCTAGTTGAGCTCACCCTTTATTTCATTGTTCTCTTCAGAAAATGAGAATATAGCTGGTACGAGTCGGGGAAATGAGTGATGGTCCAGAAGATAACATTAGTAGTCCTCACTATTCTGTTAAATAGTGTGACAATAAATGTAATGAGGACACCTTTGAGAATGGATATTGTCTAGATAACAATATTCCTATTAGAACTCTCAGTTTATGTATTGCCATATGTTACATGACAGTTGTATAATTAAGTTGTATCTGTATTTTGTACCATGTATTTGGCGACTCAAAATGGATGATGAATATCTATTTTGGGGGCGTCACATGCTAACTCTATATTGTATACTAGGGTTAAGCCGTACCTCCGGCACTACGTACTAATACTCGTGTAATTATTTAATACCTAAAGATGAATCTAAATGAAAAATGTGAGTTACAATGTTTAAAGAGTATATATTTGATAAAAATTAGAAAATTTCGTAATTATTTGTTGTAAATACAAAAATTTCTAATCATGATAGACATCCCACCCAAAAAATAAAGAAGTCAAGAATTTTGCCACAAATTGTATCTACATACTCATTATTTACAAATCGAGACTGGCAAGAAAAAATGAATTTGTTAAGGAAACAACTAAAGCTAACATCCACATTCACTCAACAATAAATTTGACCTAGGCCAGTTAACTACATTTATTAAATTCGAAACAATCCCAATGCCAATAACCTTCATATTTTCTTCAAGCATATTTAAAAGCACTTCTCTTCACGTATATGTTATTAATTCCCTTCATTTAATTTGCAATTTTAGATGGAACATGAATTAATTAGTAAAACTATTTTAAGCATAATACATCATACAAATGTGTCCATTGAATACCAGTCACTGATACATTAACAGGTAAAAGCATTGTAGTTTTGAAATAGCATAATGATGCCCACTTGCTTAAAAGGTTCATGTGCACCAAATTGGTTTGGAACTCCTTTGCCTGATTAAATAAAAATTAAAATAAAATAAGAACTTCAAAAATAATTGACCCAACCGCAAAAAAAGATAAATTTGGTCAAACATATAGCCAAACAAATCATCTGGGCCATCGCAAATTTGGGCAAGCTAGTCGCTACTGATTTTAAAAATTTTTGGCAAAGTTTCGTTTAAAAATAGATATCCAGACAAATCTAAACCTGTCTATAAAACTTATAATCATCCATACATATCCAAACCACAAAAAAAAAACCATCATTTTATACCCAAAATCATCATACCATGCAGAAATTAATACATATTCAATAATCAACACATATCCAACCACCAAAATATCAAGCTAGTAGCTACTAATTTCAAGAAATTTCGGCAAAATTTCCTTTAAAAAAAGATATCCAGAAAAATCTAAACATGTTTAAAAAACTTACAATCATCCATACATATCCAAACCACCTAAAAAAACATCATTCCATACTCAAAATCGTCATAACCATGTATAATTACCCAACTTTACAAAAGACGGAGAACAAAAATACATATATGCAGAAAATAGAGAAACAACATGTTGAGCACCACCCTTTACTTTACATCTTACACCAAATTTATTCTTTACAGCTTACACCAAGTATCCTTCAATATATACCCGAAAATACATATAATAACATTTACCTTGTAGATCTGTCAAGCTCTACCATGTCTTTGGTACATAAACCTTTGAAAAGAAAGGCTATCAATCGACAACGTCCACGACCAACAAATATTGTTTGTAACAAAAATCTGTTATTTATAAGAGAAAGCAAAATGTTAGTAGTATCGCAAGAACGAAACAATTGACACGTGATTACTTGAATACGATTTAAGAATTGCAATGATGTTCAAGCGGATAGTTCAGCCTATATAGAAATGTTATTGTATTTCTTCTAGATTGTTCGCTCTCTCTAGAGATAAAGTCATTTATTTATTTTTCCAATACATGAAAGGATAAACAATAAGTTTAACAGCAAAAAAACTTGTGAACTTGATAAATTACCGACGTGTCTGCTTATTTAAGCTTATAATTAAATAACTGTACAATGTAACTTAGAATTGATCAAATGGAATTACTCATGAATGCATGTTTTGTCATTTTTCCATACTTAACAATAAGTGATATGGCATTTATTTGATTTTTTTAGGGGATTTTTTCTCCTTTATTTACCGTCAATTAATCCCCAATCTATCTATACAGAAAATTACACTTGTACATGTTATATAGTCTGAAAAATTACATCCATCGGCATTAATGGCTCAAATATATGGGGAATATGGACAATTACAATGATGTTCAAGCGGATAGTTCAGCCTATATAGCAATGCTATTGTATTTCTTCTAGATTGTTCGCTCTCTCTAGAGATAAAGTCATTTATTTATTTTTCCAATACAGAGAGGATAATAGCAATAAGTTCGATAAAGAAAAAACTTGTGAACTTGATAAATTAATCGATGTGTCTGCTTATTTAAGCTTATAATTAGATAACTGCACACTGAAGTAGAAATATTTTCACAATCAAGAATTTATTCCTAACGTAGCAGTAAGTTTCTCCACAAATGTCAATTAATCCACAATAAAATAGTTTTGAAGCAATCAACCACGTTAGAGGTATGCAAATATTTTTGAAGCAAAATCAATACAAATTAATGTTGAAATCAAAATGGCAGTTAAAATGGCACTTGAATCAAGATGACTCTACACAGAAGGTATAGATAATAGGCCTTAAGTTTGGTAATAATCAAAATCTACATATATGCAATCTATCTATCCCACATTATGCACAATTTGAGGACAAAATCAGAGATATCACAGCTTAGTTTAGGGTTTGGTACCTTCCAGTAATCGCAGGAGTAGCAGGAGATGGCCACGGAGGGAGCGAGAAGTCGGCAGACACAGAGGGAGGAAGAAAAGCACCAGTGCTGCAATAAGAGATCAAATGTTCTATAAGCACCGTCCAAAATTTGAGATTCCTTGTTTACTATATGTAGGATCCACTATGGGTAAAAATGGAATATATTTGATACTCTCCTCAAAAGGGATTATTTCTTAATGACATCAAAAGAAATTTCTTAATGAAGGGAGTATTTCGTAATGACATCAAAAGTAATTTGAGTATTTTATTTTTGGGTGCAACATATTCATGAGTGATATCGCAACTTTTGAATAGTGATCTTATAAAAGATTAGGCGGATTTACATCATTTTACTCCATATATTAACTATTTTTATAGTATCTAATGAGCTATATACTTTTTCTTAATTATTATGGTAAAATCTTCTTTCCTTATCCCGAAAGAATTTGTAAAAAATAATATTTTAATGACAAAAAACTTTTGAGGAAAAAAAAATCCAAGGATCCTAGAATGATTGTGAATGACTGAATTTTTAAGATGAGGGCTACTTAAGGTCTTTCTTACTTGACTTTCACACTTAATAAAGTCTCTATATATAGGTTTAATTTCATTCTAATAAGTATTGGTAAAATTTTTATAATTATCTCACATTCTAAAGAATATTTTTCTAGAAAAATGTAGTATTAGTAATTGGTCTATTTAGACTCCTTTCATGTTTTTCAATAATTTGATTGGGTCATTGGGTTTTTTATGGGTTAATAAGTGAACCAAAAATAATACTATGATTTCAATAAAGATATTCATTATTATATGCAATCAAAGGGAAGCAAGATGATAATAAGCACCACTTAAACAAGTTAATGCAAAAAAAGGACTTGGTATTGAATTTCACCATCAATTTCATACGCAGTAATTTAAAACGGGATAAAGTACTAATTTTTCTACAAAATTTGGCATCAATATCATCCTCGGGGATAATTTCAGTGACATCATATTCCAGTTACATCAATATATACTTTTTAATTTAATTAACACAATAACACATATTAAATATCTATTTTATTACCAAGAAACGGGTTACATCAAAAAAAGGAAGAGAGAGCACAAAGACACAAAATTACAGTCTAGTGTGACACAAACACAAAAACTAAATCTTTATTTTTAAAAAGATAAGTACGAAGGAATTGATGATCAATTCAAAGGCGAAATCCAGCAAAACCAACAAAATGAATGTGGAAAGCAATCTACCGACAATATAAATGCATGCAGTTAGATAAAGAATCAAACTAAGTATCAGTTATGCAGAAAATAGATAAAACAACATAATTAGGTAACCTTTCTTAATTCACTCCTTTTTAGTTACATAATTAAAACGATAACTTTTAAGAATAATTTTATGTTTCGAAGTATTTCCTAATATTTGCTGAGAAGTTAATAGTGATAGTGTGTTGCATAACTTGATTACATAAAAATAATGACAAATTAAGAATTAATATCATGTCATTTTATAAATTAGGAATTAATATCATGTCACAAAAGCAAACGCCTTCTTAGTTACTTCTGCTGCCTGTTATTTCAATCACCAGCTCTCATTTTTCTTTCCTCTAGGTTCTTTTTATCTGAAAGGCCAAGGCTACTTTAAAGATTAAAGCTATCTTCATACTTAATTCTCTACAAACTCTTAGTAAATATGCTTCAAAATTGCAGCAAATTTGAAACCTCATCCTTGTATTGATGTGTGATTTGGGTTTACTGAATTTCATGGAGGAAATTTTACTAATTACATTTCATGGCTTTGGTTGGAGGGAGGACACTAAAATTGTTTGGAATTTTGGTCGGAGGGAGGAATTTTTGCTAATTAGGTTTCATGGTCAAGACGGAATGCTCAGATCTTTAGTGAGCATGTTTTATTTTACCAGTGCCTTTTACATGGATAGAGTTTACTTTCTCGCTTTTTTATTTCTTCAGTTTTGGGTTCTTTTAGAATTGTCTTGTGGGAGATTGAGATCATAGTGATTTGGCAGAATGTCCTTCATTAAGGACATTGCATTCTGGTTTTTTTTGCGGATGTCTGTCCTCCCTCTTGTAATTCTATGTATGTGCACACCTAGAGGGAGGGTGAATAGATGTTTTAGCTTAAAGTGATAAATAGTGAAAACTTTTTTAAAACTTTATGCTACAGGTTTAATTCAGACAGTTGTGCCTGTCTGTTTTGGTGTTTGGATTAGTGGCGTGAATAACAAGAAGTACAGAACGTGAATGACAGTTAAAGAGAGAAACAAAAGTAAAAATCACACCAAGATTTTTACGTGGTTCTGCCCTTATCCTCTAATCTAGTGGCCTAATCCACGTCCAATCTCAACTAGGATTGGAGACACTTTTTATTAAACTTAATATTCAATTAAATATAATAAAAAGAACTCCCTGTTACAAAGAAGCTTCAATTCTGATGATGGACACCAATGTCCCCTTTGCACCTTTGCAACTTGTACACCTCTACACCTGTTCTCACGTCTGAGACCTTTGAAGCCTTCTATGAACAGACTAACTAAAACAGAAAATCTCAAGCAAAAACTATGCTTACTTTTCGGTTTAAGGAATGAAATTTCCAAAGATAAAAGAATATAATAGATAAAAATATATGGCTGGAATAAAACAATTGATAAGCTCTGAAATAATCTCTCAATTTGATTGCCTGCTCTCCTGTCATTGCGCATTGTTTAGCCAAGAGAAGGAGTATATATAACGAGAATGTGCAACGGCTATAAAATCATTAGCTAAGACATCTCTCGTCCGTTGACAACCGGCCCATGATCTCAAAGACTTTTGAATCACAAGCAGATATGCGCCAACTATTAAGTTTTGAAGAGCTGAAATCAAGGAGTGACACTCTACCCACAATCAACTGTGTTAAACCGGAACAAAATAAGATAACTAAAGATAATACTCAAAAGCTTCAGTAGGACTCCTTTTTAAAATTGACTACTAAATAATGTGGGCTCCACTAAGCAGGATAACATCCTTAATTAAATTATCACCCACGAGATACACTGATGAAACAGAGGAGCCAATTTGGGCTAGCAACAAATCTTCCTTGATAATATCAGTTATTATAAATACCAACAACATACCTTAATAAACTCCAATCCAAAACTTCCTTGATATCCCCCAAAATAAATAGATCATGCAATACCCATAACTTATGCATATCAATTATAATATTATAACCTATTTATAATCCATGCATATTAATTATAATATTATAAACCTTTTATAAACCATAATCCATGCATATTTAATAATATAATAACAAATCATGAACTATGCACATGTCTAATATACTTAAATTAGTCATCATTCAAAATATCATAAAATCAAAAACCAACATTCTCTCCCTTTTTGATGATGACAATTTATGCACCAACATGCTCCCCCAAAGTATATGGCTCCCCCTAAATTTATGCATATTAAGGAGAAAATTACTTTATCCAAATAACCATCATTGCATATTCTAGCATAATATAGTATCTCAATATCAACATGAATACCAATTCAAACCAATTTAAAAATACCCAAATATCTCTTTGTGACGCCCCCAAAATAGGTATACATCACCTATTTTGAGTTGTCAATACATGGTACAGAAACAACTACAACTTTATTATTACAACCGTAAAACTGTGAGTTTGAATACAAATATTATCTTCTAGACAATATCTATACTCAAATAAATCCTCATCACATTTATTGATACATTATTTTACAAAATGGTGAGGACTACTAAACAATTCTTTCTAAAACCTTCATTCCATACCCCACTGTACTTTCGCTTATATTCTCGCCTCCCGAGAAGAAAAAATGGAACAAAAGGAAAAGGGTGAGCTCAACTAGCCCAAGAAAGAATATTATGACTAAGATAATATACAACAAATTACCGTTAGTCTTCAACAGGAAAAATCTAATAGAATCAATGTAGAAACAAATTTTAAATCAATATTCGCAATGAAATAATAATTCATTAGAAGAGTTAAGTAGAGAATGCAAACTACTATCTTCTATGTATGAATTTAAAAGTTCATCGTCTCATCTTTTATCCCTCAGAACATCAATCAATATACATCCGAATCAAATATTCATCTTTGCACTACGGTGCCAAAGATATTCATCATCACCGTCATGTTCATCTAAACACTGCTCATCTTTGCACTACTACCAAAGATATTCTTCAAATCATTCATCTTTGCACTACAGAGCCAAAAAGATATTCAATAACATCATCATTTAAGACCGAGGATGATGAAAAATATTTTTAAAGAAAATGAATCCAAAGAAACAAAATGACAAGGATTAAGGATTAAGGATTCAGTACTTTGTTTTATCCATGTTCAAAAATACCTAAAAATAATCACAATTGGTGTAAAATTCAAGAATGATCAAAACATGGATACAATCAAAGCTAGTATCCGAATAGATATTTTGGACGAAAAAGAAAATTTTTTCATTTTCGATGAATAATGTCGTATTCGTGAATAAGATCAAGATATCGTGAATAAAGGCCTTGATATGTGAATAAGAATCTCACAACCAAAAAGTTCCAAATTTGATAAAAACTTCAGATCAATATTTCAACATAATGATATTGAAGAAATAATATCATTACTGAAAAAATAATATCCCTTACCTCGAAAGATCAAGATTTCTAAATTTAAAACACCTGGATATAGTCTTTGAAGGAACTTGCCAGCACCGCCTAACAATACTCAAAATATACTCAAAATACTCACAAGAATACGCCGATAATATAGAGAAAACTTCAGGGTTCGTGTGATTTTCAATTCTAACCTAAGACCCTATTTATAGAAAAATGCTTAGAACACCAAAGCGTAAAATTTAATATAATATTAATATATATATTAAGATTTCTACGCCCACCTTCCTAGATCTGATCTTAGCTCATTATGCACATGTTGTAGCCCACAAAACAAACAAAAACGTTTTTTATTATTTAAAATATTTTAAACTTCCAAAAATCAATTATTTTGAGCTTGAACTTCAATAATTCATAATAAATAGCCTTTTCATCGTAAAATTGAATCTCGCGTATTTTTATAGGAAATTCAATTCTCTACAACTTTACGTAAGAAAGTTTTCCCAAATTCCAAATAGAAATTGACCAAATCCACAAACTGACGATTTTACAAAGCTATAATCAAATTTCACAATTGATAAATGGGGTCCACCGACATGTTTAACATGTTTTAAACATTTATTGCAACAAAAATACTCTTCCTCCTCGTATACTCATATATCCCACATTCGTTGTAAAATATCACCATTATTATATTATTAAAATATAATAATATATTTAAATAATTATTTTATCGTAAAAGATAAAATTTCAATTTTCAACAATTGTCACATTAAAATTTTTCTCCATCTATATCCACAAAAAATCAATATTTTTCTCATCATATGAATCAATAATTAATTATTCACAAATAATATTACAGAATCACAATATCGACAACCGTGCGCCTTCTGGAAGAGGGGGCTTTCAATAAGAATTTCTTCATCATGCCGCAATTAGGTGACCAAACCTCTCCTTAGATGTAACTTTCTAGACATTGCCAATAATGTTATCTAATAATATTATTCGGATAATATGAATTATTGCTTCGATAATAAAAAATATCGTAGTAATGACAATTATCAAACAACAATAATATAAAATATCAACGCAAAGAATTATTAACTCAATAAAATCTTCGAATAAGAATTATCAGAACCATTATTGAGTAGTGCCTTCTTACGTAAGAATCAATAATTGGTGCAATACTGCAGCTACTTGTGTTTTAACCACCGGTATTTTAACAAGATAATTGTGAATAACTACGCCTGCTTATTTTTAAACCACTTATATTTGTCGTTTTCTTCATCCAATCGCTTTTCCACATGGGGCCCACACATGGTCACTACCATGCCGTCATTTAATATTCCCCGACAAAGATTTAATATTCCACGACCAAACGAATATTCCCCGACAACAATGAATATTTTATAACCACTTGCTTATTTTGAGGTATTTGCAGATTTTACCCCTAACTATCAACATTAATCAAATCAACCCTTAAAATAATAAATAGAAAATTAAATTTCATTAATAATAAGTTGGAGTCTTACAACCTCCCTCCTTATGAAATTTCGTCCCTCTAAATTGGACGAGGTACCGGTGTTTCAAAAGGTGAGGATACCTCGCTTTCATTTCCGCTTCCAATTCCTGTGTCATTTCTCTATAGTATGATTCCTCCACAAAACTTTAACTTGTGGTATGACCTTTCATGGCGTAGGACATGCTCCTTCCTATCCAAAATCTTGACAGTACCTCCTCATACGTTAAGTCTTCTGCTATCTCGTCCTGTTTCTAACTCTATAACGTGGTTCGGGTCTTTCACATATTTACGAAGTATGATATGTGAAACACATTATGAACACGAGACATACTTCGGAGGTAACGCGAGTCTATAGGCTACATTTCCTACTCCTGGTCAAGAATTTGAAATGGACCAATAAATCGTGGATTGAGCTTTCCTCTCTTCCCAAATCTTGTAACTCCCTTCCATGGAGCAACTCGCAATAATACATGATCCCTCACACTAAATTCCACGTCTTTCGATGAAGATCCGCATAACTCTTTTGTCGATCTTGTTGCCGCTTTGTTTACGTTGTCAATCATTTGGATCTTTTTCGTAGTTATACGCATTTCCAACTCGGTCCCAACAAAGTTTGCCACCCACCCACCTCGGGTCCCAACATACCGGGAGAAATCGACACTTTCGTCCCATATAATGCTTCAAATGGAGCTACACCTATACTTGCTGATAACTATTGTTGTAGGAGAATTCCACCAATGGTAAATACTTATCCCAACCGCCTCTTGAAGTCTAGGACACGAGTCTTAATAAATCTTCAAGAGTTTGAATAGTCCTTTCGATTGTCCGTCTGCTTTGAGGATGGTATGCCGAATCAATCAGAACTGCGTCCATAGCTTTTTGCATGCTAACCCAAAATCTTGAAGTGAATCTTGGGTCACGATCTAAAACTATGGATACAGGGCATGCCATGCAACCTCACAATCTCATTCACGTATATACTAGCAAGAGACGTTCAAGTGAATAAGTCTCCCGTGATCGGCAAGAAATGAGCGGACTTGGTTAATCTATCAACAATAACCCAAATAGCATTGATGCCCCGAGAAACCGTAGGAAGACCCGTGAACGAAATCCATGGTAATGTGTTCCCACTTCCATTTCGGAATCTCAAGTGGTTGCAACGGACCCTTAGGTACTAGATGCTCCGCTTTTACACGCCGACAAGTTAAACACATTGAGATAAACTTTGCAATCTCTCTCTTCATATTGTTCCACCAAAATGTATGTCAAGATCACGATACATTTTAGTACTTCCGTGATGGATCGCAAATGGTGTATTGTGTGCCTCCATCATAATCTTGTACTTCAAATCGTAGTCGTTAGGAACACAAAGTCTAGAGTGGACTCAAGTATTCCTTCTTCATCAATTCTCGCTTAGGAATAGCTCCTTCTTGTACTTTCTTCTTCATACGCATCACCTCCGGCCTGTGGCTTGAGCAACCTTAACCTTTTCTATTAAAGTTGGCTCTACGCGTATACTTGACATCATCGCACTCGTTCCTCGTGATATGATCTTTCTACTCAACGCGTTACTTACCACGCTCGCTTTCGAGGATGGTATTGAATAGTGTGGTCGTAGTCTTCAATAGCTCGAGCCAACGTCATTGCCGCATGTTGAGTTCTTTTTTGAGTGAAGAAATATTTAAGGCTTTTTATGGTCCGAATATATCTCCACTTTCTCCCCATATAGATAGTGCCTCCATATCTTTAGCGCGAAAACGATCACCGCTAACTCTAGATCATGAGTAGGATAATTCCTCTCATACTCTTTAAGTTATCGCGAGGCATAGGCTATGACTTTCCCACGCTGCATGAGAACACATCCTAACCCTTTGCTCGAAGCATCGTCAGAGATAACAAATCCATCCGAACCGGATGGTATTGTTAGAAACAGTGCCGAAATAAGTCTCCTCTTAAGCTCTTGAAACTCTTCTCGCATTCTTCGCTTCCAAACGAATTTTTGTATCCTTCCGAAGTTAATGAAAGTTAATGGAGTAGCGATTCGAGAAAACCCTTCCACGAATCTCCGATAATAACCAAATAAGCCCAAAAAGCTACATACTTCAACTTGATCGACTTTGCTTGCTTCCCAACTTTGTATTGCTTCAATCTTCACGGATCAATGAGATACTCCATGTTTCGACACCACGCGCCCAAGGAATGCTACTTCCTCGCCGTAACTCGCATTTCTTTAATTTGGCATATAGTTTGTTTTCACGAAGCCTTTGAGTACCAAATTCAAATGGTGCTCATGATCTTCACGACTTTTGGAATATATAAGGATGTCATCAATAAAGACAACAACAAACCGATCCAAATATTCCTTGAATACTTGGTTCATCATATCCATGAAAGTTTGCGAGGAGCATTAGTCAATCCGAAAGACATGACTAAGAATTCATAATGCCCGCATCGAAGTTCTAAAGCGCCTTTGGAATATCCCCGGCCTCTAATCTTCACCGATGATATCCGTAATCGAAGATCGATTTTTGAAAAGAATTGTGACCTTTGCAATCGGTCAAACAAGTCATCAATACGAGGTAGAGGATACCTATTCTTGATGGTGACATCGCTCAATTCCTCGATAGTCAATACAAAGTCGCATACTCCCATCTTTCTTCTTTACAAATAAAACAAGAGCACCCCAAGGAGATGTACTTGGATCTAATGAAACCGATGTCCAACAATTCTCGTAGTTGGACCTTTAACTCCTGAAGTTCAATAGAGCCATTCGACATGGGGTTTAGAAATGGGCTTTGTACTGTGTTCAAGATCAATAAAGAATTTAACTTCACGCTCGGGGTAGGCCGGAAGTTCTTCGAAATACGTCGGAAAGTCAATAACAGAATATTATTCAAATTTGACGTGTCTTTATTCAAATCCATAACATGGGCTAAGAAAGCTTAGGTAGGACACACTAGCGAAGGATTTACTCGTCTCTCCCTCCTAGTTCTATTCCCCGATCTCCGCCAGAGATCATATCCTAAGCTCGATACTAAATCATGACGCCCCCAAAATAGTATACATCACCTATTTTGAGTTGTCAATACATGGTACGAAACAACTACAACTTTATTATTACAACCAGAAAAACGTGAGTTTGAATACAAATATTATCTTCTGATAATATCTATACTCAAATAAATCCTCATCACATTTATTGATACAATATTTTACAAAAATGGTGAGGACTACTAAACAATTCTTTCTAAAACCTTCATTCTATACCCCGACTGCATCGCTTATATTCTCGCCTCCCGAGAAGAAAAATGGAATAAAAAGGAAAAGGGTGAGCTCAACTAGCCCAAAGAAAGAATATTATGACTAAGATAATATACAACAAATTACCGTTAGTCTTCAACAGGGAAAAATCTAATAGAATACAATAGACAACAAATTTTAAATCAATATTCGTAAGCGGAAATAATAATTCATTAGAAGAGTTAAGTAGAGAATGCAAACTACTATCTTGTATGTATGAATTTAAAATTTCATCGCTCATCTTTTATCCTCAGTAATATCAATCAATATACATCCGAATTTAATATTCATCTTTGCACTACAGCCAAAGATATTCATCACCGGGTCATGTTCATCTAAACACTGCTCATCTTTGCACTACTACCAAAGATATTCTTCAGAAATCATTCATCTTTTTGCCTACAGCCAAAGATATTCAATAATATCATCATTTAAGACTGAGGATGATGAAAATATTTTTAAAGAAACGAATCCAAAGAAACAAAATGACAAGGATTAAGGATTAAGGATTCGTACTTTGTTTTATCCATGTTCAAAAATACCTCAAAAATAATCACAAAGTGGTGTAAAATTCAAGAATGATCAAAACATGGATACAATCAAAGTTAGTATCCGAATAGATATTTTGGACGAAAAGAAAATTTTCATTTTTCGATGAATAAAGGTCAGATTCGTGAATAAAGGCCAGATCGTGCGAATAAGAATCTACACCAAAAGTTTCAAATTTGATAAAACTTCAGATCAATATTTCAACATAATGATATTGAAGAAATAATATCATTACTGAAAAAATAATATCCCTTTACCTCGAAAGATCAAGATTTCTAAATTTAAACACCTGGATATAAGGTCTTTGAAAGAAACTTCAGACCGCCTAACAATACTCAAAATATACTCAAAATACTCACAAGAATACACCGATAATATAGAGAGAGAAACTTCAGCTACGTGTGATTTTCAATTCTAACCCAAGACCCTATTTATGTAAAAAATGCTAGAACACCAAAGTTGTAAAATTTAATATAATATTAATATATATATTAAGATTTCTACGCCCACCTTCCTAGATCTGATCTCAGCTCATTATGCACATGTTGTAGCCCACAAAACAAACAAAAAACGTTTTTATTATTTAAAATATTTTAAACTTACAAAAATCAATTATTTTGAGTTTGGAACTTCAATAATTCATAATAAATAGCCCTTTCATCAGAAAATTCGAATCTCGCGAGTTTTTATAGGAAATTCAATTCTCTACAACTTTGCAGAAAAAAGTTTTTCCAAATTCCAAATAGAAATTGACCAAAATCCACAAACCAAGCGATTTTACGTGCTATAATCAAATTTCACCAATAAATGGGGTCCACCGACATGTTTAACATGTTTTAAACATTTATTGTAACAAAAATACTCTTCTCCTCGTATACTCATATATCCTACATTCGTTGTAAAATATCACCATTATTATATTATTAAAATATAATAATATATTTAAATGAATTATTTTATCGTAAAAGATAAAATTTCAATTTTCAACAATTGTCACATTAAAATTTTTCTCCATCTATATCCACAAAAAAATCAATATTTTTCTCATCATATGAATCAATAATTAATTATTCACAAATAATATTACGAATCACAATATCGACAACCGTGCAGCCTTTGTGAAAGAGGGCTTTCCAATAAGAATTTCTTCTTCTTGCCGCAAGCAATTAAGTGACCAAACCTCTCCTTGATGTAACTTTCTAGACATTGCCAATAATGTTATCTAATAATATTATTCAGATAATATGAATTATTGCTTCGATAATGAAAAATACCGTAAACGACAATTATCAAACAACAAAGAATATAAAATATCAACGCAACAATTATTAACTCAATAAAATAATTTGAGCGGAATTATCGTAACCATTATTGAGTAGTGCCTTCACGTAAGAATCAATAATTGGTGCAATACCGCTACATTGTGTTTTAACCACCGGGTATTTTAACAAGATTAATCTGTAAATAACTACGCCATTATTTTTAAACCACTTATATTTGTCGCTTTTCTTCATCCAATCGCTTTCCATTATGGGGCCCACACACGGTCAAGTCACACTGTCAGCATTTAATATTCCCGACAAAGCGATTTAATATTCCACGACCAAACGAATATTCCCAACAACAATGAATATTTTATAACCACTTGCTTATTTTGAGGTATTTATGATTTTACCCCTAACTATCAACATTAATCAAATCAACCCTTAAAATAATAAATAGAGAAAATTAAATTTCATTAATAATAAGTTGGGGTCTTACACTCTCCCTCTTTTTCATTATCATATTAAAAAAATAAATCATCAAGTTATATATCTCCCCCTTTGTCATCAACAAAAAATAATTCATTTCAATTTAGTTGAAGTTAGTTATCTCACCCCATTTGCCAAATTAAGAAAATAAGCATAAAGAATGACAATAGAACAAAGTTATAACAAAATCACATATAGCAAGTAAACAATATAATCATACCTTTAAAATTTGTTACCTATATATCAACCTTTTATCAATATTATCATGTGTATTAAATATGGAGCATTTGACATAATAAATGATGTTATGAACCCTTGAAATTCATAGAGTTTTTATAATAATATATCTAATTAAAACTCTATTTAAAAAATAACATGAGGTACTTACAGATTCCGCCAAATAATTTATAGGTAACTTACTCTCTCAAAGTAAAGAATCATCCATCTCCTTTTTGATCTTGAGACACCTACAAACAAATAGTCTCTATCTTTTTGGTACCCAAATCTTCTTGGGTCCTTTTGGGTTAGTAACATTTAAATCACTTTTCTTTATCCAAATTTGTTTTATTCTAATTTTATTGCAATTAGAATCAAAATGACCTTTAAAATCACATTTTTTACAAGTAACAAATGGTGAACAATAAAGTGGTTTATGCCTTGATTTACTATTAATCATTCTAATATTATTATTAGTCCTATTTTCCACAGTTTTAATAGGATTATACCCAATCTCTTGTTTATCAAGACTGGACCTTTGTGCCCCTAACATAACATTTAGGTTCTCTTCTCCTTGCACAAATTTAGCAAGATCATTTTTTAAAGATACTATTTCAGCATTTGTTACATTATCAACATGTTGCATATTCATCTATGCACACATCTCTCATTTTTAAATTTTCTTTTAAAATTTGATTTTCATTTTTAAGATATTCATTTTCTTTTCTTTCTTCAATAAGTGACTCAGCTTCATTCATTAGCTCATTTACGCAGTTCTTAAAATAAGCAGTTTTCTTTTTAAGCATTTGATTTTCATTTTGTAAAGCAATATAATCAGGCATAGATATTTCAAAATTTTCATGAAAATTCGTTACCTTAAGTTGATCATCATCTTCTACTCCCATGAAACATAATTGGTCAATTTCTCCATCTTGTTCTGTTTTGGACTTGTTCATTGGAGTTGAGATACCTTCTTGATTCTTCCTTTGTTTTTTTCTTTGAAGTAGTCTCTCGAGTTTTCTTGAGAGCATTTCAATTTCTTCATCAAAATCTTCATCATTGCCTTCTATGTAGCTTTCAGCTTGTAGAGCCAAGGTCTTATTCTTAGGTGCCTCATCTTCTTCATCATACAATTTTAATTGGTTTTCAAACTCTTCAAGTTCTCCAAATAAGGTAAGAGTTTCCATTGTGCTAATTGTGACTGAGTCTTGAAGTGTAGTAACCTTTGGAGCGAATCGCTTTGGCATGACTCTAAGAAGCTTTCGGTTGATTTCCTTTTGATCAATCTTTCATCCGAGCATGCTTAGAGAATTCATTAGAGAAAGGAATCTTGCTTGGGCATCTCTAATTGATTCATTTTTTTCCAATTTGAATAGTTCGTATTCGTGCAATAACATGCTCAGCTTGACCTCCTTCACTTTAGTATTTCCCTCGTGGCTCATGATGATTGTATCCCACATTTCTTTTGTTGTGTTGCACGATGATACTTTATCAATTTCAGCTTGGACCATTCCTGTGACGCCCCCAAAATTAGATATTCATCACCCAATTTTGAGTCGCCAAATACATGGTACAAAATACAAATAAAACTTAATTATACAGCTGTAGTGTAAAATACGATCACAGTTAACTGTGAGTTTTAATACAATGTATGTAACTCTCAGGTGCCTCGACCACAACCTTACAATGGTACTTTACATAAAAGTATAGTCAAATACTGTTTTTGGAATTAAAATCTTTGGGAATTGCTCAATGAAACCTTCATACAAGGGAGGCCATGCATCTAGGTTATTGTAGATATCATATGTCCACATAATTATCCTTGGTTGACCCAATAGACCCCAAAGAAAAATGAGAAGATTACTATCATCTTCTTTCAAATGGTGAGTCTTTTCTTGGCATATAACTATCTCCACTGTCTTCAAGTGGAAATTATGTTTCAAATAAACTCCAAGATCATATAGGTAGTGCTCGTAGATATACTCAGGAAGTGGATGTGCACAACCCTGTCTTATGATAACACGAGGTTGTATGTCTTTAGACATCTTGTATGATAGTGACAAAACACCCTTCCAAAGTTGGGTTCACCTCACCCTATTTGGTTCACCAAAGTTAAATATTAAATGACATATACAATACGACATACTTATCTAAAGTTCTCAATAAAATTATTTCCATACTATTTAGGGAGAACCTCAACAGCTATAGACCACCGTTCTATTTCCCTATTATCCCCACTCAATTTGGCCACACTCTTATTACCCGAAAGGATTTGTGAAGAAAAGGGTGAGCACAAACTAGCCCAGTAAAGAATATCATGACTAAAGATAATTACATTATCAATAGTATTAATTAATAATAACTCAGAGATTTAGAACATATGGTAGATGATAAAACTTTTCAACCATAGTTGCAGCGGAACGAGCAATCCATTAAAAGAGTCAAATAGACCATCAGGTCTGTTATCTTCTCCATGTTAAAAGTCCACGGATAATGTTTTATCCCTATAAATGAACCGCATCATCGAATCATCCCTGCACTACGGGCCAAGGATATTCATTAAATCATCAATGGTCATGACTATACCGAATAATCCCTGATCATAATCATACCCAGTCCATGTAAGCCAAAGATATACAACAATAAAACCAATAATCAACAATCCATCTTTGCACGTAAGCCAAAGATATACAACAATAAAACCAATAATCAATAATCCATCTTTGCACGTAAGCCAAAGATATACAATTCAATAATAAATAAATCCATCTTCGCATCGTAAAGCGAAAGATAACTTTTATCACCATATAAGCATGAGGATGATGACAATGATATAAACATTAATCAATCAAAACAAGGATAAATATTAAAGACTTTAAATTTATCCAATTATTATCAATCACATAATAAATTCATAATCTAATATTGTTAATATCATAACAATGTTTTAATCACTTCTTAAACTTATAAACAATTTATTTCAATTATTTACACTTTACCAAATAATGCATTTAATCATTCAAGAATGCCATACTCATAAGATTTCATCACCAATGATCAAATCCCTCATCAACAATATGCATATACCTTACATAGGATTTCCAAGCCATAAAATTCTATTTTTCAACTTTGTTACTTCACATAACATATTTAACTCATTTACTCATAACTAGATCATTTTCATGAAAAATACCAAATCAGTTCCATAAATATTTCTTTTCTGGGATTTATCATAATATAGTCCCATAATGAAAATATATTTTTCTCGGAATTTTTTTAAATTCATTTACTATTTTTCAAAAATTAATTTCTAATTAATTCCTTAAGAAATTAGCTACCTCAAGGTTAACTCCAAAAATTCCCAAATCTTGGCAAGATCTTACACATGTTAATGTGAGCTTCCAGTTTAAATTTCATGGTCATCGGAGTTATAGAACTCCGGTTAGAGCGTTTTTCGTCAGAAAAACCTAAATATTAAAACGGTCATAACTTGCTCATTTTAAGTCAGAATGAGCTCATTTTTGGACAGGAGGTTCTTTATATCATATACTTTCATGTCCCAAAAGGCTAGAATTTTCTCATAAATTAAGTAGCCGAAAATACCCTTTTAAAAATAAGATCAGTAGCTTTTTCGGTTTTTTTTGCAGCTTTGCACTCCTTTGCTAAAATCAGTCCACACGAAAATCTACAACACCTTTTCCAGTGATTCCACTTGGAGATGCTACAAAACTCATAGATCTAACTCTAAAACTTGACCTCACTTAAAAATTCGAAATATACCAGGAGATATGGTCAATTGAATTTCGTGTTCTATTTTCACCAAAATCTAATTTTCAACCCTTTGTGATTTATAAGAAATTTTCATGTTTTCACATAATAACCACTATAACTCATAATGAAAATGACATAATAATTCAATAAAACAAGTTCAAGAATTAATTTATCTAGGAACCAATAACGTCCAAATTGTCAACATGATACTTATTTGTAGAGTAAAATTGAAGAATGCTCAGAAGAATATTGTGACGCCCCCAAAATAGGTATACAACACCCATTCTGAGTCGCCAAATACATGGTACATAAAGCAAACTACAACTTCAATAATACAAATGTCGTGTGAAATACGACAATACATACTGTGTAAGACCCCAAATTATTAATAAATGAAATTTATTTTCCTCTATTTATTATTTTGAAATAGTAAGGGTTGATTTGATTAATGTGGATAGTTATGGGTAAAATACGCAAATATTTCGAATAAGCAAGTGGTTATAAAATATTCATTATTGTCGGAGAATATTCGTTTGGTCGTGGAATATTCAATGATCGTCGGGGAATATTAAATGCATTTGCTATGAGTCTTTTGTGGGCCCCATAACTGGAAAGAGATTGGATGAAGAAAACGACAAATATAAGTTGTTTATAAATAACTAGTTAGTTACTACCAATATCTTGTTGGAATACCCTTGGTTAAAACACACTAATACGCTGTTGTTGAAACAAGAAGACACCAGGTATTGCACCAATTATTGATTCTTACGTAAGAAGGCACTACTCAATAATGGTTACAGAATTATCGCTCAAAGATTTTATTAATTTAATAATTCTTTGCATTGATATTTTATATTATCGTTGTTTCAATAAATTGTCATTACACAAGATTTTCCATTATCGAAGCTAATAATTCATATTATCTGAATAATATTATTAGAAAACATTATTGGCAATGTCTAGAAAGTTCTGTCTCAAGGAGAGGTTTGGTCACCTAATCATTGCGCCAAGAAGAGAAATCTTTATTGGAAAGCCCCTCTTTCCTGAACTACCGATTACCAAGATCTTTGTGATTCGTAATATTATTTGTGAATAATTAATTATTGATTTATATGATGAGGAAAATATTAATTTTATGTGGATATAGATGGAGAAAATTTTTAAAATGACAATTGTTGAAAATTAATATTTTATCTTTTTCTGATAAAATAATTCATTTAAATATATTATTTTAATAATATATTAACGGTGATATTTTTATAATAAATATGGGATATATGAGTATATGAGGAGGAAGAGTATTTTTGTGGCATTAAATGTTTAACACATATTTTGTGTGTTGGTGGACACAATTATTGACCGAAATTTGATTATAGCCTGTAAAATCGCCCGTTTGTGGATTTCGATTAATTTCTGTTTGGAATTTGGAAAAACTTCCTTCTGCAAAGTTGTAGATAATGGAATTTCCTATGGAAAGTCGCGAGTTTCGAATTTTTCTGATAAAAGAACTATTTATTATGAATTATTTAAGTTCCGAAGCTCCGAAATAATTAATTTTTGGAAGTTTTAATTATGTTTTTTAAGAAAAACGTTTTTCAAATGTTGGTGGCCATCTTTAACATGTGCTTGGTGGCTGAAATCAGATTTCAAAGTGGGCGTAGGAATGTGTTTTGTAAATATTAATATTATATTAAATTTTCTGCTTTGGTGTTCTAAGCATTTTCTTATAAATAGGGTGCTTAGGTTAGAATTGAAAATCACACTAGAAACTGAAGTTTTCTCTCTCTATATTATCGAGCGTATTCTTGTGAGTATTTTGAGTATACTTTGAGTATTGCTATAAGGTGCAAGTTCAAGTCATAGCCTATATCCTGTTTCAACTAAAGTATCGTCTTTTCGAGGTAAGGGATGTTATTTTATTCGAAAATGATATTATTTTTTCAATATCATTATGCCGAAATATTGGTTGGAAATTTTTATCAAATTTGGAACTTTTTATGTCGGGGTTACTATTCATGAGTTACTATTCACGAGTTACTATTCATGAGTTACTAATCACGATTTACTATTCACGAGTACTATTCACGAAGCGTGATGATGTTTTTTGTGAAATTTCTATATTTTGGTGTCGGAGTTACTATTCATGTATACGGCACTATTCACGTATACGGCACTATTCACGAATATGGCACTATTCACCGAAAAATAAAATTTCTTCTTTTTCGTCCAAAATATCTATTATGGATACTAGCTTTGATTGTATCCATGTTTTGATCATTCTTGAATTTTACACCACAATGATTACTTATGAAGTATTTTTGAACTTGGATTGTTTAAAATACGAATCCTTAATAATTGTTCTTTTGTTTCACTGGATTCGTTTCCTTTAAAATATTTTTTATCATCCTCACCCTAAATGATGATATTATCGAATATCTTTGGCACTCGTAGTAGTGCAAATGAATGATTTCTTGATGAATATCTTTGGCCCGTAGTGCAAAGATGAATGTGTGTTGAGATGAACACGACTCTTCGATTAATATCTTTGGCCCGTAGTGCAAAGATGAACAGTGTTTAGGCGAACATGACCAATCGATGAATATCTTTGGCTCAGTGGTGCAAAGATGAATATTTGATTCCAGATATATATTGATTGATGTTACAGGGATAAAATATCGACGATGAACTTTTAAATTCATACATAGAAGATAGTAGTTTGCATTCTCTACTTAACTCTTCTAATGAATTATTATTTCCGCTGCGAATATTGATTTAAAATTTGTTGTCTATTGTATTCTATTAGATTAAACAAATTAACATATCACATGATATCCCTATATTATGACCAACCAACAAATAAGCTTAGATAGGACACACTAGCGAAGGATTTACTAATCTCTCCCCTCCTAATTATATTCCCCGATCTCTGCCAGAGACCATATCCCTAAGCTTTGATACCAACTGTGACGCCCCCAAAATAGGTATACAACACCCATTCTGAGTCGCGAAATACATGTTACATAAAGCAAACTACAACTTCAATAATACAAATGTCGTGTGAAATACGACAATACATACTATGAGTTTAAATACAAATATTGTCTTCTAGACAATATCCACACGCAAATAAGTCCTCATTACAATTATTCAAACACTATTTTATAGAAATAGTGAGGACTGCTAAAACGTCTTTCTAGAACCATCACTCCATACCCTGACTCGATCCTATTATGTTCTCACCTCTTGAGAAGAAAAATGGAACAAAAAGGAAAGGGTGAGCTCAACTAGCCCAGTAAAGAACATTATGACTAAGATAATATACAACAAATTATCGTTAGTCTTCAACAGGGAAAAATCTGATAGAATATAATGGACAACAAGTTTTAGATCAATAAATACAGCGGAAACAGCAATCCATTAGAAGAGTCACGTAGAGAATGAGTTCTACTATCTTCTAATGTTTAAAAGTCCATCGTCAATATTTTATCCCTGTAACAGCAATCGATATACATCTTTAATCAAATATTCATCTTTGCACTACAGGCCAAAGATATTCATTTGTATCACCAGTTGGTCATGTTCATCTCAACACCTGTTCATCTTTGCACTAAGGGCCAAAGATATTCATCAGTTAATCATTCATATTTGCACTACAGGCCAAAGATATTCAGTAATATCATCATTAAGGACTGAGGATGATGAAAAACATTTTTAAGAACGAATCCAGTGAGATAGAAGGACAAATATTAGGGATTTGTATAACAGTTTATCCAATATTAATAATACTTCATAATAACCGATTTTGAAGCAGAATTCAAAAATAACGATCAAAACATGGATACAATCAAAGATAGTAGCCAAAATAGACATCTTGGACAAAAAGGAAAATTTTTATTTTTCGGTGAATAGTGTCGTATACGTGAATAGTGTCGTATACGTGAATAGTAACTCCGACATAAAAAGTTCCAAATTTGATTAAAAAGTTCATCAATATTTCGACATAATGATATTGAAGAAAATAATATCATTTGAGAAAAAAATAACATCCCTTACCTCAAAATAACCGCATTTACAATCAATTTCTGTATAAAAGTCGATGAAAACTTGAAATCTTAATGGCAACTCTCAAAGTATCAAAATACTCACTAAAATATACTAAACAATATAGAGAGAAAGAAAACTTGTTTCTGGTGTGATTTTCAACTCTAACCTAAGCGTCTATTTATAGGAAAATGGTAGAACGCCAAAAGAGACTAAAATAATAAATTAATAGTTTCTTATTTTCCTTACGCATGTCAAGACCAAGACTTGTCAAGGCATGCCAATTCTGAAATTCATCCCAGCAGCCCACATGTTTAATCCACCAACCAAAAATGGGGTCCCGCAATTTAATAAAAATCATTTTATTTTCCAAAACTTCAACAATTCATAGAAAATAGACCGTTTATCAGAAAAATACGAATTTTATGTCCATTCTGCCTGAAATCAAATTCTCTACAACTTTGTAGTTTTGAGTTTTTCCAAATTCCAAACCAAAAAATATACGAAATCCAGAAACGGATGATTTTTAATACTTCCAGTCCGACCAAAAATTGATAAAACACCTCAGCATTAATTCCTTCAATTATATCCATATAAAATAAATAAATCTATCATTTTTATCAAATAAATATTTCATTATCATATAAATAAATAATTAATTATTCACAAATAATATTACGAATCACAATTATGATAACCAGTAGTTCCCGAAGAAAGAGGGGTTTTCCAATAAGGATTTCTCTCTTCATGGCCAAGCAATTAGATGACCTAACCTCTCCTCGATGTAACTTTCTAGACATTGCCAATAATTTTATCTAATAATATTATTCAAATAATATGAATTATTGATCCGATAATGGAAAATATCGCATCTTGATGACAATTATTGAAACAATAATAATATAAACTAACAACGCAACAATTATTGAATCAATAAAATATTGAATAAAGAATTCATCGTAATAATTATTGAGTAGTTTCTTCACGCATTTAATCAATAATTTAACAATATCATGCAATACCGGTGTCTATCTTGTCAACCACGTATATTCAGATATTTTAACCACCGTGTAACCCAACAAAGATTAATTCTGTAACAATTTACGCTGTTATTTATAAAACTCAATCTTTGTCATTTTCTTTCATCCAACTGTTTTCCGTTATGGGCCCCACAAATGACTGCGCCGTTGTACGGAGATTCCCGACAAAAAGAATATTCCACGACCAAACGAATATTCCCCGACAGAAATGAATATTTTATAACCACTTGCTTATTTTGTAAACTTTGTACATTTCACCCATAACCAAAGCATTATATCAAATTAACCCTTTATTAATTTAGAATAATGAATAGAGGAAAATTTAATTTATTTATAATAAGTTGGGGTCTTACAACCTCCCCTCCTTACAAAATTTCGTCCTCGAAATTGACGTACGTACCTGGTGTTTCGAAAAGGTGAGGGTACCTCGCTTTCATTTCCGATTCCAACTCCCAGGTCATTTCTTCAATAGCATGGTTCCTCCACAAAACCTTAACTTGTGGTATAACCTTGGTGCGTAGGACATGTTCTTTCTTATCCAAGATCTTAACAGGTACCTCCTCGTATGTTAAATCTTCGGTTATCTCGTCTGGTTCTAACGTAATAATGTGGTTCGGGTCTTTCACATATTTACGAAGCATAGATATATGAAAAACATTATGAACACGAGACATGTTTGGAGGTAATGCGAGTCTATAGGCCACGTTTCCTATTCGGTCAAGAATCTCAAATGGACCAACAAATCTTGGATTGAGCTTTCCTCTCTTTCCAAATCTTGTAACTCCCTTCCATGGAGTAACACGTAACAATACATGATCTCCAATAATAAACTCCACGTCCTTTCTATGAAGATCAGCATAACTCTTTTGTCGATCTTGTGAAGTTTGAATACATTGTCGAATCATTTGGATCTTTTCTCAGTAGTCATGCGTATTAATTCGGTCCCAACAACGTTGCTTCTCCCCCACCTCGTCCCCAACATACCGAGAATCCACACTTTCTTCCATACAACGCCTCGAATGGAGCCATGCCTATACTTGCTTGATAACTGTTGTTATAGGAAAATTCCACCAGAGGCAAGTACTTATCCCAAATTCCTTTGAAATCTAGGACACGTAGTCTTAATAGATCTTCAAGGGTTTGAATAGTCCTCTCGATTGTCCAATCCATTTGAGGATGGTATGTTGAATCAATCAGAATCCGCGCTCCATAGCTTTCTCGCAAGCTAACCCAAAATCTTTGAAGTGAATCTTGGGTCACGATCCAAACTATGGATACCGGCATGCCATGCAATCTCACAATCTCATCCACGTCATATACGAGAAAGAAGTTCAAGGGAATAAGTCTCACGACGGCAAAGAAATGGGCGACTTGGTTAATCTATCAACAATAACCCAAATAGCATCTATGCTTTGAGAAACTTTGGGAAGACACATAATCTTGAAATCCATGGTAATGTGTTCCCACTTCCATTCCGTAATCTCAAGTGGTTGCAATGGACCTTTTGGCACTTGATGCTCCGCCTTTACACGCCGACAAGTTAAACACCTCGAGATAAACTCTGCGATCTCTCTCTTCATATTGTTCCACCAAAATGTATGTCAATATCATGATACATTTTGGTACTCCTGTGATGGATTGCAAAAGGTGTTGTGTGCCTCCATCATGATTCTATGCTTCAAGTCGAATCGTTAGAACGCAAAGTCTAAAGTTGACTCAAGTATTCCTTCTTCATCGATTCTTGCTTCTCGAATAGCTCCTTCTTGACTTTCTTCTTCATACGCATCGCCCTGTGTCCGTAGCTTGAGCGAGCATCTTTAACTTTATCGATTAAAGTCTCTGCTCTACTCATATATTCGCCATCATCACGCTGGTCTCTCGAGTCTTTAATTCTACCTCCATCCTTTGCAAGTCATACAGAATGGGCCTCAGCATTGACAATATCGCACTCAGATTGCATATATGATCTTCTACTCAATCGTTAAGCTACTACGCTTCGCTTTTCCGGATGATATTGAATAGTGTGATCGTAATCTTTCAATGAGTTCAAGCCAACGTCGTTCTTGCATGTTGAGTTCTTTTTGGGTGAAGAAATATTTGAGGCTTTTATGGTCCGTATAAATCTCCACTTTCTCCCCATACGGTAGTGTCTCCAGTTTTCAACGCGAAACGATCGCTGCTTAACTCTAGATCATGAGTAGGATAATTCCTCTCATATTCTTTGAGTTATCGTGAGGCATAAAGGCTATGACTTTCCCATGTTGCATGAGAACACATCCTAACCCTTTGCCAGAAGCATCGCTGTAGATAACAAATCCATCCATACCAGATGGTATTGCCAGAACAAGTGCCGAAATGAGTCTCCTCTTAAACTCTTAGAAACTCTTCTCGCATTTTTTGCTCCATACGAATTTTGTATCTTTCCGAGTCAGCTGAGTTAACGGAGTAGCGATTCGAGAAAATCCTTCCACGAATCTCCGATAATAACCAATTAAGCCCGAAAAGTCACGTATTTGATCCACCGACTTCGAGTTGCTCCCAACTTTGTATTGCTTCAATCTTCGCTGGGTCAACAGATACTCCATGTTTTGACACCACATGCCCAAGGAATGCTACTTCCTCAAGCCAGAACTCATATTTCTTCAGCTTGGCATAAAGCTTATTTTCACGAAGCCTTTTAAGTATCAGCTTCAAATGGTGCTCATGATCTTCACGGCTTTTGGAATAGATGAGGATGTCATCAATAAAGACAACAACGAACTGATCCAAATATTCCTTGAATACACGGTTCATCATATCCATGAAAGCAGCAGGAACATTAGTCAATCCAAAAGACATAACTAAGAATTCATAATGCCCATACCGAGTTCTGAAGGCATTCTTTGGAATATCCTCAGTTTTAATCTTCAGCTGATGATATCCAGAACGAAGATCGATCTTTGAAAAGAATTTTGCTCCTTGCAACTGATCGAACAGGTCATCGATGCGAGGTAGCGGATACCTATTCTTGATGGTGACATGGTTCTATTCTCGGTAGTCAATATAAAGTCGCATACTCCCGTCTTTCTTTTTTACGAATAAAACAAGAGCACCCCAAGGAGATGTACTATGACGAATGAAACTGATGTCTAACAATTCCTGTAGTTGGACTTTTAACTCCTGAAGTTCAATAGGAGCCATTCGATATGGGGTTTTAGAAATGGGTTTTGTACTCGGTTTAAGGTCAATAAAGAATTCAACATCACGTTCTGGCGGTAAACCGGGAAGCTCTTCAGGAAATACATCAGGAAATTCTCTAACCATAGAAATATTATTCAAGTCTGACTTGTCTTTATTCAAATCCATAACATGGGCTAAGAAAGCTTGACATCCGTTTTTCAATAAACGAATAACTTTGTGGCTTGATATGACAGTGACTACTTTTAGTGGTTTAGTAGTTTGAATTCGTATGACAGGTTAGTTAGGAATATGAAAACTAACAACCTTACGAAAATAATCAATTTTGGCATGATGAGTGGTTAACCAATCAATTCCTAAAATCACATCAAAAGCAAGTATCTTTAAAGAGATAAGATCAACAGGTAATGTGATAGTGCCAACTTGGATTATGCAAGATTTATAAACTGTAGATGTAACGAAGGTTTCACCCAACGGAATTTCAACAGATAAATCAAAGTCTAATTTCTCTGGAGTCAAGTTTAAACGTTGAGTACAAGCAAGGGAGATAAAAGAATGGGTAGAACCGGTATCTAGTAGGGTATAGACTTCGTAAGAATTCAAGATTAGCTTACCCGTGATCACCTCGTTCGGGTTCCTCACGTTTTGGCCAGTCACGACAAACGCTCTTCCAGGAACCGCTGATTTTGACTTATCCGGATGACCTTTCCCTTGGTGTGGCGCCTAAAATTAGGTATACGCCACCCATCTTGGGTCGCCACATACATGGTACATAAATTCAAATACAACTTACTAATATAACTCGTAGTATACAATACGACATAAACCGTGAGTTTGAATACAAATATTATCTACTAGATATTATACAAACTCAAAAGGAGTCCTCATTACAACTATTATCACACTATTTCACGTAATAGTGAGGACTACTAATGCTATCCTCCTCGACCATTACTCCGCTCCCCGACTCGTCTCAAATATGTTCTCATTTCCCAAGAGAATAAAGAAAGAAAGGGTGAGCTCAACTAGCCCAAGAAGAAATATTAGGACTAAGATAATGCGTAATAAATTATCATTAGCCTTCAACAATGTTAAACCGATAAAATACAATAGACAACCCGCTTTAATCTGCGGTGAATAAGCAATCCATTAAAAGAGTCAAGTAGAGAATAAAGTCTACTATCTTTTAGGTTTTAAAAGGTTTTCATCAATTTTTATCACCGAGACTCACTTTAATAAATAAACCACCACATCTAATCATCCCCAGCATTACTACCCAAGGATTTTCATCAAATTATCAATGGTCATGACTAAAACCGAATCACCCCCGGTCATAATCATACCAAAAACTATCCATCATCGCATTACAGTGCCACCGAGGACTTTTGTCACATCATTTATATCAAGTCATGATTATACCGAATGATTCCTGGTCATAATCATACTAAGTTCATCTATGCACGTAAGCCAAAGATAACATAATATAACATGAGGATGATGACAATGACATAGTAATTCAATAAAACAAGTTCAAGAATTATTTAATCCATGAATTATTAACGTCCAAATTGTCAACATAATACTGTTTCGTAGAGTAAAATTCAAGAATGATCAGAAGAATATTTCCATGAGAAGATATTGATGAAACGCAAATATCAAAGATATTCTACTAATTTCATGGAGTATAGAAGTCAAAGTTTTAACCAACTGAGTATAATAAAGAATGGAATAACAAAAGAAATCACCATGCATGCGGTTGTAGAGCATACAAAAGTTATTCCAATGTAATAATAATAACGGAACCGTGTCGTGAAATTCACAATCGACAGATGTTCCAACAGTAATAATAAAGATGGAACCAGATCCGTGTAAAACACACGATAGGATATTCCAATGTAATGATAAAGATTTTAACCAGTCCTGTAAAACACACGCATGTGATGTTCCAATGTATCAATAATAAAAATTTTAACCAGTCCCATGTAAAACACACGCATGTGATGTTCCAAATGTAATAATAGAAGAATGTCACCAAGTATAGGGTAAACCATAGATATGTGTTATTCCAATGTAATAATAAGCAATGGAATAACATAAGGATTTCACCAAGTATAGGTACGCCATGATACAAAGTGTTATGTATAGGGTATGCCACTTTTACAAAGTTATTCCAATGTAATAATAAATGAATGGAATAATGTGTTCTCTTCAAGAAGAAAGAATAACACCCTCACCGTAAAAAGAACCTAATATAGAAGTAGTGAAGTAGCGAATACTCTTCTTCTTTCTATAATTTTCTCTCTATAGCTTCTCTCTATAATTTCTCTCTGTAGAGTTTCAATGAATTCGTAAGAAAATAAATGAAGGAATGAGCTTCATTTATAGGAAAATGGAATGCATAAGAATTAATCCATGAACGGTCCAGATTGATTTACTTTAATCGACGGTCCATATTTAAAGAAAAATCTTTTAAATAAAATATAATATATTCTATTTATATAAAAATATTTTACTATGCAAACACTATGCAAAAACTATGCTAAAACTATGCAACACTATGCATAATAAAATATAATATATTCTATTTATGTAATAACTTTAATAAAGTATTCTATTTTATATAAAGATGTTTCGCTTTTTATTACGTTAATAATACGAATAAAACAAAACGTCATTATCGCTATAATAATTCATATTATTAATCGACAATAATGGAATCAAACCGAGTAACTTCTCACATAAGCATCAATAATCAATACCGTATGCTACTACGCAACCACACCACATATTCATTTTTTAACTACCGAGTAGTTCAACAAAGAACTACTGTAAAACTTCCGCCGTTATTTCAATAAAATATTTTTGTCGTTTTCTCAATCCGACAATAATTACATTGTAGGGTCCACCAATGATTGAGTCAGTGCATTTAATATTCCCTACTAAACCTAATATTCCCAATTAATCGAATATAATATAACCACTGTGATACTTTGCAAAATTTATAAATACTACCCACAACTATAATATTATCTTAAATTCATACCATAATATTAAAAAATTATTTCAACAAAATTTAAATCTTTTTTTGATAAAATCTGGGTCTCACAATCTCCCCTCCTTATGGAATTTCGCCTCGAAATTAGAATGTACGACTGATATGATAAAGAGGTGAGGGTACCTTGAATACCTTTATCGTTAAAAATATTAAATTCATCTTCGCAATCCGCCAAAGATATTCATTAACAATTCATCTTTGCACTACAGGCCAAAGATATACAACCAGAAACCAATAATGCCGAGACTCAAAATAATTGTATCACAACCATGAATTATCCACGCACTAACGGGCTAAGGATATTCGTGTTTTCAATTACTGTCATGATTATACCGAATAATCCGTGGTCATAATCATACCAAGTCCATCTATGCACGTAGTTTCACGTATGACTTTGAACGCATCCATGAATTAATATTTCATTGTCGAGACTCAAATTTCAATAATTAATCCACATCATCGAATCATCCCCGCACTACGTGCCAAGGATATTCATTAAGATTATCCACCAACAAATTATCCATGCACTACTACCAAAGATAATTGTGTTTTCAATTACTATTATGATTATACCGAATAATCTCGGTCATAATCATACCAAGTCCATCTATGCACGTAAGCCATGTATGACTTTGAACGCATCCATGAATTAATATTTCATTGCGAGACTCACCAATAATTAATCCACATCATCGAATCATCCTGCGCAAAGATAGGCCAAGGATATTCATTAAGATCACGACCACAAATTATCCATGCACTACTACCAAAGATAATTGTGTTTTCAATTACTACATTATGATTATGCCGAACAATCCTCGGTCATAATCATACCAAGTCCATCTATGCAACGTAAGTTTGCACGATGACTTTGAACACATCCATGAATTAATATTTCATTGCGAGACTCAAATTTCAATAATTAATCCACATCATCGAATCATCCCCGCACTACGTGCCAAGGATATTCATTAAGATCACGACCACAAATTATCCATGCACTACTACCAAAGATAATTGTGTATTCACTAAGATATCACGACCACAAATTATCCATGCACTATGGCCAAAGATAATTGTGTATTCATTTACTGCTATGATTATACCGAATGATCCGTGGTCATAATCATACCAAGTCTATCAATGCACTACTACTTAAAGATGACTTTTTAACATAATATAAAGCATGAGGATAATGATATAAAGAATCAATCAAATGAGATAAAGGATAAATATTAAACATTTATAATATAATTTATCCAGATTCAAGAATATCCCCATGTTATCAATCACTTAATAATCTCATAATCTAATAACATTAATATTATAATAATATTTTAATCACTTCTTAAATTTATAAACAATTTATCTCAATTGTTTACGCTTTTACCATATAATGCATTTAATCATTCAAAATGCCATACTCATAAAATATCATCACCAATTATCAAATCCTCATCAAAAATATGCATATACTCTATATAGATTTTCTAGCCATAAAATCCTATTTTCAACTTTGTTACTTCACATAACATATTTAACTCATATGTTCAGAATTAAACTATTTTCATGAAAAATACCAAATCAGTCCCAAAAATATTTCTTTTCTGGGATTTAGCATAATATAGTCCCATGATGAAAATATATTTTCTCGAATTTTTAAAATTCATTTACTATTTTTCAAAAATCAATTTCTAATTAATTCCTTAAGAAATTAGCTACCTCAAGTTTAACTCCAAAATTCCCAAATCTTGGCAGGACCTTACACATGTTAACGTGAGATTCTAGTTTAAATTTCATGGTCATCGAGAGTTATAGAACTTTGGTTATAGCGTTTTTTCGTTTAAAAAACCTAAATATTGAAATAGTCATAACTTGCTCATTTTAAGTCGTAATGAGCTCATTTTTGGACAGGAGATACTTTATACCATATACTTTCATGTCCCAAAAGGCCAGAATTTTTCTCATAATTTAAGTGGCCTAAACAGCCTCTCTAAAATCATGGCGTAGCTTTTTCGCTTTTGCAGCTTTGCACTCCTTTGCTAAAATCAGTCCACACAAAAATCTACAACACCTTTTCTAGTAATTCCACTTGGATTAGTTAGGTAACTCATAGATCTAACTCTAGGACTTGACCACATTCAAAAATTCAAAATATAACAGGAGATATGGTCAATTGAATTTCATGTTACGCTTTTTCACTAAAATCGATTTTCAACTCTTTGTGATTTCTAAGAAACTTTCATGTTTTCACATACTAACCAACATAACTCATCATATAACTTACTAATACCATATACCCATAATTTTCATTAGTCCAATGCTTTTATTATGACTTTCATCATAATCCTCGTAAATGCATCCTTTTAGTTGAAGAAATATTTGAGGGTTTAAGAAATGGGTTTTTATCTCGGGTCAATACAAAATTCGATTTCACGCCTAGGGTAGGCTAGAAATCTTCAAGAATACGCCAAGAAATTTATTAATGATAGAAATATCATTCAAAATCATATTACTCTCATCCAAGACTTGGATAGTAAGACGTCACATTGATACCAACTGTGACTTCTATCCCTTAACCTAGATAAAGACCTCACAATGATACCTATAAACTTGCCATCTTCATTCACGATGTTGCCTATAGAAAGTCTGGCTTCGGTGCATTCCACACAAGGAAGTCAACAACGAAAGGTTCGGGGCTCTTTACTTATGGCTTGATATGACAATGATTAATTTTAGGGTTTGGTTACTTTGAATTCGTGTAACAGGTTAGTTATGAATATAAAAGCTAACAACTTTACGAAAAGCATGATGAGTAGTTAACCAATTGATTCCTAAAATTACATCAAAGGCAAGTATTTTCAAAAGATAAGATCGACAGTAACGTGAAAGTGTTTATTTGAATCAAACAAGATTTAAAAAAAGTAAGCGAAGAACGAAGGCTCCTACTATCGAAGTTTCAACCAATAAGTCAAAGTCTAACTTCTCCTGAGTCAAATTTAAACGCTGAACGCAACTAGGTGAAATAAAAGAGTGGGTAGAACTAGTATCTAACACGGTATAGACTTCGCAAGAGCTTACGATTAACTTACCCGTGATAATTTTATTCGTGTTCCTCGTCACGAGAAAAAAAAAACGCCTCTCTTAAACTACGGGCTTTGGTTTATGTCGGGGACACCTTTGGTGCCTCCATCCTAGTTGAATTTGTCTTCATGGCGACAAAATCGAGCTAAGTGACCTTCTCTTCCACAATTATAACATGCTTTGACTGGCATGGCGTAGCTTCGACCCGATGTGTCCTCCTCCGCATTTGAAGCATATGATGCCGGTGGTCGTTCTTCCTTTGAAACAAAAGTCTTTGTGTACGACGCCTTTCCATCATTGTTGAATCTTCTTTTCTTGAAATGTCCATTCTTATTATTTTGGCCTCGATAACCACCGGGTGGTTACCATATCCGCCCGTTGATTCCTCCACGCTTGTTGTCACCGCTCGATGACTACTCTCCGGTATTATAATTTTGCCACCGCTTCTTTTTAGTCATACGTTGACTCGTTATCGCTACCCCACTAATCGAGCCCTATTTACAACATCCGAATAAAAACACGCTTTATGAGAAATAAGATGTTGACGTATCTCCGCTTCAAACCTCTTAAAAACATTCGCGTCATTCTCTCTTCATTATCCACCAAGTGGGACGAATCGTGATAACTCCGCAAATTTTGCCTCGATCATGCGACACTGGCCATATTGTTTTGTTCCAACTTGATAAACTCCACCTCCTTCATGTGGCGAATACTTTCGTGAAAGTATTTGTCGTTGAACGACCCCCGGAACTTCTCCCAAGATATCTTCAAGACAACACAGTTGAGTACGCTTTTACCGATTCCCACCAAGAATCCGCCTCTCCACAAGAACATAAAGGCGGCAAAGGAACCTTTTGCTTCCTGAGCATCCCAAGACATCAAATATCTTGGTAATCATGTTATCCATGCTTCCGCCAAGTGGTTTTGGCTCTCCTTAAACTCCGGTGGTCCCAACTCCTTGAATTGTTTAGCGGTGACCGCCGAGAGTTTTCCGTGTTTCCACCCCACGCTTTGAACAGAGTCGCTTTCGCCGATGTTGCATGAATTCTAAAACCTTTTAAACGCATCGTCGTTAGTCAATTGATCGATGTTGTTATTTACGGAGGATTATCGCCATCCCGTTGTACATTGTTCTCGATTATTGATCCGTGGAGAATCAACAGCCTCACGTCTCCATTGCTATTCTCAACATTCTCTTGATGCCATTTTCAAATATCGCCATAAAATAAGGGTTAATTAACGTATCACATATTATCCTATATACTCGACCACCAATTAAATACCAAATAAATTTAGGTAGGTCATACTAGCGAAGGAATTCCCCGCCTCCCCTCCTAGTACTATTCTCACATCTTAGCCAGGATCATATCCTAAGCTCGATACCAACCGTGACGCCTCAAAATTAGGTATACGCCACCCATCTTGGGTCGCCACATACATGGTACATAAATTCAAATACAACTTACTAATATAACTGCTGGTATGTAATAATACGACATAAACTGTGAGTTTGAATACAAATATTATCTACTAGATATTATACAAACTCAAAAGGAGTCCTCATTACAACTATTATCACACTATTTCACGTAATAGTGAGGACTACTAATGCTATCCTCTCGACCATTACTCCGCTCCCCGACTCGTCCCAAATATGTTCTCATTTCCTCAAGAGAATAAAGAAAAAGAAAGGGTGAGCTCAACTAGCCCAAAGAAGAAATATTAGGACTAAGATAATGCGTAATAAATTATCATTAGCCTTCAACAAAGTTGTTAAACCGATAAAATACAATGTACAACCGGTTTAATCTGCAGCGGAATAAGCAATCCATTAAAAGAGTCAAGTAGAGAATAAAGTCTACTATCTTTTAGGTTTTAAAAGGTTTTCATCAATTTTTATCACCGAGACTCACTAATAAATAAACCACCACATCTAATCATCCTCGTACTACTTGGCCAAGGATTTTCATCAAATTATCAATGGTCATGACTAAACCGAATCACCCCTCGGTCATAATCATACCAAAACTATCCATCATCGCATTACAACGTGCCACCGAGGACTTTTGTCACATCATTTATATCAAGTCATGATTATACCGAATGATTCCTCGGTCATAATCATACTAAGTTCATCTATGCACGTAAGCCAAAGATAACATAATATAACATGAGGATGATGACAATGACATAAGTAATTCAATAAAACAAGTTCAAGAATTATTTAATCCATGAATTATTAACGTCCAAATTGTCAACATAATACTTTGTTTTAGAGAGTAAAATTCAAGAATGATCGTAAGAATATTTCCATGAGAAGATATCGATGAAACGCAAATATCAAGGATATTCTACTAATTTCATGGAGTATAGAAGTCAAAGTTTTAACCAACCGAGTATAATAAAGAATGGAATAACAAAAGAAATCACCATGCATGCGATTGATTAGCATAGACGGTGTTATTCCAATGAAATAATAATAATAACGGAACCAGTCGTGAAATTACAATCGAAGCGGTGATGTTCCAATGTAATAATAAAGATGGAACCAGATCCTGTAAAACACATGATAGGATATTCCAACATGTAATGATAAAGATTTTAACCAGTCCTGTAAAACACATGCATGTGATGTTCCAATGAATAATAAAATCGGAACCAGTCCTGTAAAAACACATGCATGTGATGTTCCAAATGTAATAATAGAAGAATGTCACCAAGTATAGGGTAAATCACAGATACAAAGTTATTCCAATGTAATAATAAGCAATGGAATAACATAAGGATTTCACCAAGTATAGGGTATGCCACAGATACAAAGTTATGTATAGGGTATGCCACTTTTACAAAAGTTATTCCAATGTAATAATAGTGAATGGAATAATGTAAGTTCTCTTCAAGAAGAAAGAATAACACCCTCACCGTAAAAAGAACCTAATATAGAAGTAGTGAAGTAGCGGTAATACTCTTCTTCTTTCTATAATTTTCTCTATATAACTCTCTATAATTTCTCTCTAGAGTTTCAATGAATTCGTAAGAAAATAATGAAGGAATGAGCTTCTATTTATAGGAAAATGGAATGCATAGTAATTAATCCATGAACGGTCCGCATTGATTTACTTTAATCTGACGGTCCATATTTAAAGAAAAATCTTTTAAATAAAATATAATATATTCTATTTATATAAAAATATTTTACTATGCAAACACTACTATGCAAAACACTATACAACACTATGCGTAATAAAATATAATATATTCTATTTATGAATAACTTTAATAAAGTATTCTATTTTATATAAAAGATGTTTCGCTTTTTATTACGTTAATAATACGAATAAAACAAAACGTCATTATCGCTATAATAATTCATATTATTAATCGACAATAATGGAATCAAACCGAGTAACTTCTCACATAAGCATCAATAATCAATACCGCAAAGCTACTATGCAACCACACGACATCGCATTTTTACTACCGAAAGTAGTTCAACAAGAACACTCCAGAAAACTTCCGCCGTTATTTCAATAAAATATTTTTGTCGCTTTCAATCCGACAATAATTACGCTGTGGGGTCCACCAATGATTGAGCCGTTGTACGAATATTCCCTCGCTAAACCGAATATTCCCCACCAATCGAATATAATATAACCACTGTGCATACTTTGCAAAATTTATAAATACTACCCACAACTATAATATTATCTTAAATTCATACCATAATATTAAAAAAATTATTTCAACAAAATTTAAATCTTTTTTTTGATAAAATCTGGGGTCTCACACTTGGAGTCACCATTCCTGCTGAACTTGGTTTTGCTATAGTACAATCTCGAGCGATGTGTCCTTCCTTTCCACAGTTGTAACATACCTTGGATTGTTGTGGACAGTTTGGGCTGATATGTCCCTCTTTCTCGCATTTATAACATCTAACTGGCGGTCGTTCCCCTCCCCTAGAATTTGTTGTTGGTGCTGGTGCTGGTGCTGCTGTTGATGTCTTCCCGTCGTTGTTGAATCTCCTCTTTCTGAAATTTCCACTTGACTCACCTCTCCTATTATCATGTCCACGATTACCACCTGAGTGGTTACCGCCTTTATCCGTATTCTTCCCTCCTCGCTGGTTATCATCGTTCTGATGACTGCTGTTTCCGATATGACCCTGGTTGTGGTCCCTCGGTTGAGTATACTCACTATCTCGCTCTAATAATTGAGCCCTGTTTACAACATTTGAATACAGAGAAAATTTATGAGATATAAGGTATTGACGAATCTCGGGTTTTAGACCTCTCAGAAACATCCGCGTCATACGTTACTCATTCTCTACCAAATGAGGTGCAAACTTAGATAACTCTGCGAACTTTGCCTCGTACTGAGACACCGTCATGTTGTTCTGTTTGAGTCTAATAAACTCTACCTCCTTTATATGACAAATACTTTCTGGAAAGTACTTGTCATTAAACAATTTCTGAAATCTTTCCCAAGACATGTTGAGTGCGGCTGGCTGGGTACGTTTCACGGATTCCCACCAGTATTCTGCCTCTCCACGGAACATAAAGGTGGCGAATGGAACCTTCTGCTCATCCGTGCATCCCAAGACATCAAATATCTTGGTAATTTGCTTGACCCATGTTTCCGCCTTAATCGGATCGGGCTTTCCCCAGAAATCTGGTGGTCCCAACTCTTTGAACTGCTTAGCTGTGACAGACCACACGTTGCCATCATTTCCACTCGTATTTTGTACACGAGTCCCCCTCGTCTAATTTTACATGAACTGGAAAAAGCTTCTAAACATTCCATCGTTCATCATTTGCTCGGTAGTGTTGTTTACAAGAGGAATATTGCCTTCCTGTTGTACGTTCTCCTAATTTATAACTAAAGGTTGTTCCACAGTCTCATACACTCCGTTGTTAACGTTCTCAGCAGCCATTCTTAAATACTGCCATAAAACAAGGGTTAATTAAACAAATTAACATATCACATGATATCCCTATATTATGACCAACCAACAAATAAGCTTAGATAGGACACACTAGCGAAGGATTTACTAATCTCTCCCCTCCTAATTATATTCCTCGATCTCTGCCAGAGACCATATCCCTAAGCTTTGATACCAACTGTGACGCCCCCAAAATAGGTATACAACACCCATTCTGAGTCGCGAAATACATGTTACATAAAGCAAACTACAACTTCAATAATACAAATGTCGTGTGAAATACGACAATACATACTATGAGTTTAAATACAAATATTGTCTTCTAGACAATATCCACACGCAAATAAGTCCTCATTACAATTATTCAAACACTATTTTATAGAAATAGTGAGAGGATCATAAAAACGCCTTTCTAGAACCATCACTCCATACCCTGACTCGATCCTATTATGTTCTCACCTCTTGAGAAGAAAAATGGAACAAAAAGGAAAGGGTGAGCTCAACTAGCCCAGTAAAGAACATTATGACTAAGATAATATACAACAAATTATCATTAGTCTTCAATGTAAAAAAAATCGATAGAATATAATAGACAACAAGTTTTAGATCAACAAATACAATGAAATAACAATAATCCATTATTGAAGAGTCACGTAGAGAATGAGTTCTACTATCTTCTAATGTTTAAAAGTCCATCGTCAATATTTTATCCTCATAATGACAATCGATATACATCTTTAATCTAATATTCATCTTTTGCACTACAGAGCCAAAGATATTCATTTGTATCACCAAATATGGTCATGTTCATCTCAACACTGCTCATCTTTGCACTACTGGCCAAAGATATTCATTAGTTAATCATTTATCTTTGCACTACAGCCAAAGATATTCAAAGAATATCATCATTAAGGACCGAGGATGATGAAAACATTTTAAGAACGAATCCAAAGAGATAGAAGGACAAATATTAGGGATTCGTATAATAGTTTATCCAAGATCAATAATACTTTATAATAACCGATTTTGAAGCAGAATTCAAAAATAACGATCAAAACATGGATACAATCAAAGATAGTAGCCAAAATAGACATCTTGGACAAAAAGGAAAATTTTCATTTTTCGATGAATAGTGTCGTATACGTGAATAGTGTCGTATACGTGAATAGTAACTCCGACATAAAAAGTTCCAAATTTGATTAAAAAGTTCATCAATATTTCAGCATTATGATATTGAAGAAAATAATATCATTTGAGAAAAAATAACATCCCTTACCTCAAAATAACCGTACTTCTGACTGAATTTCGGGTATAAAGCCGACAGAAACTTGAACGGAATGGCAACTCTCAAAGTATCAAAATACTCACAAAAATACACTCGACAATATAGAGAGAAAGAAAACTTGTTTCTGGTGTGATTTTCAATTCTAACCTAAGCGTCTAGTTATAGGAAAATGCTAGAACGCCAAAGGAGACTAAAATAATTAATTAATATTTTCTTATTTTCCTTACGCATGCCAAGACCAAGACTTGTCAAGGCATGCCAATTCTGAAATTCATCGCAGCAGTCCACATGTTTAATCCACCAACTAAAAAGTGGGTCCTGCAATTTAATAAAAATTATTTTATTTTCCGAAACTTCAACAATTCATAGAAAATAGACCGTTTATCATAAAAATACGAATTTTATGTCCATTCTGCCTGAAATCGAATTCTCTACAACTTTGTAGTTTTGAGTTTTTTCAAATTCCAAACCAAAAATATCAAAAATCCACAAACGGATGATTTTTAATACTTCCAATCCGACCAAAAACTGATAAAACACCTCAGCATTAATTCCTTCAATTATATCCACATAAAATAAATAAATCCATCATTTTTATCAAATAAATATTTTATTATCATATAAATCAATAATTAATTATTCACAAATAATATAACAGAATCACAATTATGACAACCAGGCCGTTCCCAAGAAAGAGGGGGCTTTCCAATAAGGATTTCTCTTTAGTGGCGCGCAATTAGATGACCTAACCTCTCCTTGACAGAACTTTCTAGACATTGCCAATAATGTTATCTAATAATATTATTCAAATAATATGAATTATTGATCTGATAATGGAAAATACTGTGCAGTGACAATTATTGAAACAATAATAATATAAACTAAAAACGCAATAATTATTGAATCAATAAAATATTGAATAAGAATTCATCGTAACAATTATTGAGTAGTGCCTTCTTCACGCATTTAATCAATAATTCAACAATACTGTGCAATACCGTGTACTACTATGCAACCACGCATATTACTATATTTTAACCACCAGGTAACCCAACAGTGTTAACGGTAACAATTTACGTCGTTATTTATAAAACTCAATCTTTGTCGTTTTCTTTCATCCAACTGTTTTTCGTTATGGGCCCCACAAATGACTGCGCCGTTGTACGGAGATTCCCGACAAAAAGAATATTCCACGACCAAACGAATATTCCCCGACAGAAATGAATATTTTATAACCACTTGCTTATTTTGTAAACTTTGCACATTTCACCCATAACCAAAGCATTATATCAAATTAATCCTTTATTAATTTAGAATAATGAATAGAGGAAAATTCAATTTATTTATAATAAGTTGGGGTCTTACAAACTTTGTCGTCTCAATTATTGATCTAATAATATATCATATTATGCAGATGATACCGTGACAATAATCGAATCAGTAATATGAGAGATATGATAAAGCAGTTACTATGACGCCCCCAAAATAGGTATACATCACCCATCTTGAGTCGCCAAATGCATGGTACAAAATTCAAATACAAACTAATAATACAGCAGTCGTGTAAAATACGACTAAACATATGTTGTGAGTTTAAATACAAATATTGTCTTCTAGACAATATCCACTCTCAGAATAGGTCCTTATTACATTTATTGTCACACTATTTAACAGAATAGTGAGGACTACTAGCTAATACTATCATCCGGACCATCACTCCGTTCCCCAGCTCGTCTCAGTTACGTTCTCATTTCCTGAAGAGAACAGTGAAAGAAAGGGTGAGCTCAACTAGCCCAGTAAGAAATATTATGACTAAGATAATGCAGAATAAATTATCGTTAGTCTTCAACAATGTTAAACTGATAAAATACAATAGACATCAAGTTTAACTGCAGCGGATCAAGCAATCCATTAAAAGAGTTAAGTAGAGAATAAAATCTACTATCTTTTATGATTTAAAAAGTTTTTCATCACTTTTATCGCTGAGACTCAGCTCAATAAATAATCCACATCATTAAATCATCCCTGCACTATAGGCCAAGGATATTCTTTAGTATCACGACCACGAATTATCCATGCACTACGGGCCAAAGATAATCGTGTTTTCGTCAACGGTCTTGATCATGCCATAAAATAATTCATCTTTTCTCCCTTCGGCGAAGAGAGAATCCATAGCCATAATCATACCAAAATTGTCCATCAATGCACTACGGCCAATGAGGACTTTTACCACATCATTTGTAACATTACTAACATGATTATACCGAATAATCCCTGGTCAAAATCATACCAAGTTCATCTATGCACTACAGGCCACAGATGACTTTCAACATAATATAAACATGAGGACGATGACAATGACATACTAATTCAATAAAACAAGTTCAAGAATTAATTTATCCAAGAACCAATAATGTCCAAATTATCAACATGATACTGCTTTCTAAAGTAAAATTCAAGAATGCTCAGAAGAATATTTCCATGAAAAGATACTGGATGAAGCAAAAATATCAAGGATATTCCACTAATTTCATGGAGTATAGAAGTCAAAATTTTAACCAACCGAGAATAATAAGGAATGGAATAACAACGAAAATCACCATACATGCGCAGATTGCATGCCAGAGCGGGTGTTATTTCAACAGAATAATAATAACGGAACCAGTCGTGAAATTCACAATCGATAGAATGTTCAAACCGAATAATAAGTAATGGAATAACAACAAAATCACCACGCATGCGGTATTTCGCATATGGCGGTTATTCCAATGTAATAATAAAAAGCGGAACCAGTCCTGTAAAACACACGCATGTGATATTCCAATGTAATAATAAAGACAGAGTAATAAAGATTTTAACCAGTGTCGTGTAAAACACACGCATGTGATATTTCAACAGAATAATAAAGACGGAACCGGTCCTGTAAAATACATGCATGATATTCCAAATGTAATAATAAAGATGTAATAAGTAAAGATTTTAACCGTGTCCGGTGTACAACACACGCATGTGGATATTCCAATGTAATAATAGAAGAATGTCACCAAGTATAGGGTAGCCAGCGTATCTGAGTTATTCAACGTAACAATAAAGAAATGATATAATAGAAGTTCTCTTCTTGATTACAAAAGAATAATATCCCTTACCGTAAAATAAGAATATTCTGACTGATAGGGTGAGGATTTTCTTAAAGAAAACTTATACTATGTTCTTCGCTCAAAGTTTCTTAAAACTCTTAAGGAAATACGCTCAAGATTATAGAAGGAGAATTCTCTGAACTTCTGGTGTGATTTCAATTCTAACTAAGGTTCCTATTTATAGGAAAATGGACTGCATAGTAACTAACTCATGAACGGTCTAGATTGATTTACTTTAATCTGACGGTCCATATTTAAAGTAAAATCTATTAAATAAAATATAATATATTCTATTTTATATAAAAAGATTTTTACTATGCAAACACCATGCAGGCACTATGCAAATACTATGCATAATAAAATATAATATATTTTATTTATAGAATAACTTTAATAAAGTTTTCTGTTTTATATAAAAAGATTTTACTATGCAAAACACTATGCATAATAGAATATAATATATTCTATTTATAGAATAACTTTAATAAAGTATTCTATTTTATATAAAAAGATGTTTCTGTTTTATTACGTTAATAATACTAATAAAACAAAACTTATAAATCAACAATAATTGAATCAAATAATGTGAGATACTATGCAACAACAATTGAACAAAACTGAGTGACTTCTCACATAAGCATCAATAATCAATACCGTGTGCTACTATCTTGACCACACGTGACATCTTGTACTTTTACTACCGAGTAGTTCAACAAAGATCAACGGTAAAACTTCCGCCGTTATTTTAATAAAATATTTTTGTCGTTTTCTCAATCCGATGATAATTCCGTTAGGGGTCCACCAATGATTGTACCATCGTCATTTAATATTTCCTGACAAAAAGAATATTTCCCGACCAATCGAATATAATATAAAAACTTGCATACTTTGCAAAATTTGTAAATATTACCCACAACTATAACATTATCTCAAATTCAAAAAAAAATATTTCGAGATAATTAAATATTTATTCATAAAATATGGGGTCTCACAGTTACTATAGCAATAATTGAGTATAACTGAGTGACTTCTTACGTAAGCATCAATAATCAATACCGGTGTGCTACTATATCAACCACCACATTCTTGACATCGCACGCTTACTACGGTGTAGTTCAACAGTATTATCGGTAAAACCTCCGTCGTTATTTTTATAAAAAGATAATTCTGTCGTTTTCTTACTACGACAATACTTCCGTTGTGGGGTCCACCAATGATTGTGCCGTCGTACGATTATTCCCCGACAAAAAGAATATTCCTCGTTAAAACGAATATTCCCTGACCAATTGAATATTATATAACAACTTGCGTACTTTGCAAAATTTTTAAATACTACCCACAACTATAACATTATATCAATTTCACACCATAATTTTTTAAAAAATATTTTGAGAAAATTAAATATTTATTCATAAAATCTGTATTCTCACAATCTCCCCTCCTTATGGAATTTCGCCCTCGAAATTTACGTGACGCATTCGATATAGTTTGAAGAGATGAGAATACCTTGCTTTCTTTTCTGATTGTACCTTCCCGGTTATATCCTCTGTATCATATTGTTCATCTCCTGTATTTCAGATATTATTTCTAAAATATACCTTAAAAACAAAGGTTAATTGACATATCACAAATTGTCAACTTATCACGTAAAAATTTCAGCTTAGGTAAGTCACACCCTAGCGAAGTATATTACTAGTTTCTCCCCTCCTAGTTCTAGACTAATATCTCTGCCAGTAACCATATCCCTATAACATCAATCAACAATTCCTGTCCACAATCATATGAATAACTCATAATAATAATTGTGATTCTGAATTCCTTTTTTCACCTAGGAAGAAGATAATTTACATCACCTATCTTTACCTGAAACATCAAAAATCATGGTTATACCAACTGTGACTTATATCCCTTAACCTGGATAGCACCTCATAATGATACCTATCAACTTGCCACCGTTACTCACGGCGTCCCCTACGGAAAAAGTCCCTTCTTCGCATCCCAAGACTTGAAGTCACCAAATAAAGGCTCGGGGCTCTTTCTTTGTGGCTTTGATACTTCTTCAGATAACCAATAATTAATGTTCATCTTTGCACTACAGGCCAAAGATATACAACAGTAAAACCAATAATGCTGAGACTCAGCTTAATAGTATCACGACCACGAATTATCCATGCACTATAGGCTAAGGATATTCGTGTTTTCCATTACGGTTATGATTATACCGAATAATCCATGGTCATAATCATACCAAGTCCATCTATGTATTACGACCAAAGATGACTTTTACCCCATCATTTATAACATTACGGTCATGATTATACCGAATAATCCCTGGTCATAATCATACCAAGTCCATCTATGCACTACAGGCCACAGATGACTTTCAAAATAATATAAACATAAGGATGAGGTATTGACGTATATAGGGTTTCAAATCTCTTAGAAACATTCGCGTCATTCGCTCCTCATTATCGACCAAATGTAATGTAAAACAAGCAATCCATTAAAAGAGTCAAATAGACCATCAGGTCTGTTATCTTCTCCATGTTAAAAGTCCACCAATAATATTTTATCCCTATAAATGAACCGCTTCATCGAATCATTCATGCACTACGGGCCAAGGATATTCATTAAATCATCAATGGTCATGACTATACCGAATAATCCCTGATCATAATCATACCCAGTCCATGTAAGCCAAAGATATACAACAATAAAACCAATAATCAACAATCCATCTTTGCACGTAAGCCAAAGATATACAATTCAATAATAAACAGTCCATCTTCGCACGTAAGCCAAAGATAACTTTTATCACCATATAAGCATGAGGATGATGACAATGATATAAACATTAATCAACTGAAAACAAGGATAAATATTAAAGACTATAAATTTATCAAAATATTATCAATCACATAATAAATTCATAATCTAATATTGTTAATATCATAACAATGTTTTAATCACTTCTTAAACTTATAAACAATTTATTTCAATTGTTTACACTTTACCAAATAATGCATTTAATCATTCAAGAATGCCATACTCATAAGATTTCATCACCAATGATCAAATCCCTCATCAACAATATGCATATACCTTACAAAGGATTTTCAAGCCATAAAATTCTATTTTCCAACTTTGTTACTTCACATAACATATTTAACTCATTTACTCATAACTAGATCATTTTCATGAAAAATACCAAATCAGCTTTAAAAATATTTCTTATCTGGGATTTATCATAATATAGTCTCATAATGAAAATATATTTTTCTCAGAATTTTTTTAAATTCATTTACTATTTTTAAAAAATTAATTTCTAATTAATTCCTTAAGAAATTAGCTACCTCAAGGTTAACTCCAAAAATTTCCAAATCTTGGCAAGATCTTACACATGTTAATGTGAGCTTCCAGTTTAAATTTCATGGTCATCGGAGTTATAGAACTCCGGTTATAGCGTTTTTCGTCGAAAAAACCAAAATATTAAAAAGGTCATAACTTGCTCATTTTAAGTCAGAATGAGCTCATTTTTGGACAGGAGGTTCTTTATACCATATACTTTCATTTCCAAAAAGGCCAGAATTTTTCTCATAAATTAAGTAGCCGAAAATACCCTTTTAAAAATAAGATCAGTAGCTTTTTCGATTTTTTTTGCAGCTTTGCACTCCTTTGCTAAAATCAGTCCACACAAAAATCTACAACACTTTTTCCATTGATTCCACTTGGAGATGCTACAAAACTCATAGATCTAACTCTAGAACTTGACCTCACTCAAAAATTTGAAATATACCAGGAGATATGGTCAATTGAATTTCGTGTTCCATTTTCACCAAAATCTGATTTTCAACCCTTTGTGATTTATAAGAAATTTTCATGTTTTCACATAATAACCACTATAACTCATCATAACAATGACATAATAATTTAATAAAACAAGTTCAAGAATTAATTTATCTAGGAACCAATAACGTCCAAATTGTCAACATGATACTTCTTTGTAGAGTAAAATTGAAGAATGCTTAGAAGAATATTTCCATGAAAAGATACTGGATGAATCGCAAATATCAAGGATATTCCACTAATTTCATGGAGTATAGAAGTTAAAGCTTTAATCAACTAAGTATAAGAGAACATATGATACTGCAAATGGATTTTCGCCCATATGCGGCAAATCCACTTAGATGCATCATTTCCACAATTTAAAAAGGAATGAATACAAAGGATCATTCACCACGTGTGGTAATCCACATGTATGAAAGTTATTCCAACGAATAATAAAGAATGGAATAACAACAGAAATCACCATGCATGCGGTACTTCATGATAGACATGTTATTTCAATGAGAATAATAAAGACGAGAATAATAAAGATTTTAACCAGTCCTGTAAAACACACGACAAGAGATATTCTAACGTAATAATAAAGATTTTAACCAGTCCTGTAAAAACACACATACGAGAATATTCCAATGAAATATTAAAGAATGGAATAACAACAGACATCACCAAGTATACTGAGAATCCGGCAGATCAAAAGTTATTCCAACAGAATAATAAATGGAACCGAATCGGTGAAATTCACACCCGCGGATATTCTCATGTAATAATAAAGAATGAAATAATAGAAGAATTTCACCATGTATGCGGTACTTTGCATAAACAGGTTATTCCAACATAATAATATAGAATGGAACAACAGAAGGATTTCACCAAGTATAGGGTATGACAATTATACAGGTTATGTATAGGGTATGCCGCATATACAGGTTATTCCAATAGAATAATAAAGAATGGAATAACAGAAGTTATCTTCATGAATAAGAAAGAATAACACCCCTTACGAGTACAACAAATAATATCCCTTATCACAATAATGATATCCCTTACCTTTGAAAGAAATCGGATATAGGAGTAGTGAGGTAGTAGACTTTTCTTCTTCTTTTTTCTCTATAGATTTTCTCTCTATAGCTTTTCTCTATAATTTCTCTCTATAATAAATGCTCTATAGCTTTAGTGAATTAGTGAGAAATGAAGAAGAATGAGCTTCTATTTATAAAAAAATATAGTTTCGATAATTGCACATTTTGGGGCTCGAAATATTACAGTACAATACCTTCATCTTTTTCCTCCTTTTTAATTCAGTCATCCAAATATTATCAAACTTGCACCAACTCCCATAATAGTAAATCATGTGAATCAATAGTAAAATCCTGTGACTCAATAGTAAATCATGTGACTCAATACTTCTAAACATGTGAAAAATTAATTACAGTATAGTACCTCCATTTATACCTCCATTTTTAACTTAGTCATGCAAGTATTATCAATCTTGCACCAACTCCCCTAATAGTAACAAGAATGTGAATCAATAGTACACACATGTGAACAAATAATTATAATCATGTGAAATAATAGCAATCAATTGCTCATTTATCCGGTTAAATACCCGATTGGTCAATATAACCTCCAGACATCAATTTTTATCGAAATAAATGTCGATTTTTACTAACACAATTAATTCCAACACAATGAAACTATTTTTTATCAAAAATATAAATTTTGAAATTTTGAAGTTTGACTTTTCCTGAAAAAGTCGACTGTTGACTTTTTGACCAAATAGTAAAAATCGAAAAATTTTGTGTTTATAGTCTATTTTTACTAATTTCATCGTTCTGGACTCAAATATCACGTCCGCGTTTCCAAATTCAACTCCGAACAACATTCATCATTAATATTATAACTCACAATATTTATCAACCAGGTCGTTCCCAGGAAAGAGGGGCTTTCCAATAAGGATTTCTCCTATCGTACGCATGATTAAGTGACGAAAACCTCTCTTTGATGTAACTTCTGAACATTGTAAATATTGCAATTTAATAATATGAATAACTTTGTCGTCTCAATTATTAATCTAATAATATATCATATTATGCGGATGATACCGTGACAATAATCGAATCAATAATATGAGAGATATGATCGTGCGATTCTTTCGTAGCAATAATTGAGTATAACCGAGTGACTTCTTATGTAAGCATCAATAATCAATACCGTGTGCTACTATACAACCACACGTATTCTCGTACTTTTTTTCTACCGGTAGTTCAACAAGATTAACGGTGAAAACCTCCGCCGTTATTTTTATAAAAGATAATTCGCATGCTTTTCTTACTACTGATAATACTTCCGTTATGGGGTCCACCAATGATTGTCTTGAGTCGTGCGATTATTCCCCTCGACAAAAGAATATTCCTCGTTAAAACGAATATTCCCCACCAATTGAATATTATATAACAACTTGCGTGCTTTTACAAAATTTTTAAATACTACCCACAACTATAACATTATATCAATTTCACACCATAATTTTTAAAAAAATATTTCGAGAAAATTAAATATTTATTCATAAAATCTGGGTTCTCACAATTCCGCTTAGCAAGGTGTTAATGGCTCTTGAGTTGTAGAAAAACATATAACTTTCGTTTGCATCCATCTCCATGAGAGCCTTTGGTTTGCCATCATCATGTCTAGGAATGATAGGTCAATTTTCAACAACCCACCATTCCCATGGGTCTCTTTTAAGAAAAATCTTCATTCTGAACTTCCAAAAGTTAAAGTTTTCACTTCCGAACAACAGCGATGGCCTACTTGTGGACTGACCTTCTTGAAAGTTTAGGTGTGCCATAGGATCTTCCCCTACGACCTGCAACGATCAATATTAGTAGAGAGCTCACTCGATACCAAATGTAATTCTATGTATGTGCACACCTAGAGGGAGGGTGAATAGGTGTTTAAGCTTAAAGTGATAAATAGTGAAAACTTTTTTAAAACTTTATGTTACAGGTTTTAATTTAGGCAATTTGTGCTTATGCATTTTGGGTGTCTAGATTAGTGGCGTGAATAACAAGAAGTGCGAATATGAATGACGAGTAAAGAGAGAGAAGTAAAAAAATCACACCAAGATTTTTTACGTGGTTCAAATTTCCATCCTCTAATCTAGTGGCTTATTCCACGTCCAATCCCAACTAGGATTGGAGACTCTTTTTATTAAACTTAATATTCAATTAAATACAATAAAAAGAACTCCTTGTTACAAAGAAGCTTCAATTCTGATGATGGACACCAATGCCCCCTTTGCACCTCTGCACCTGTTCTCACCTCTGAGACCTTTGAAGCCTTCTATGAACAGACTAACTAAAATAGAAAATCTCAAGCAAAAACTATGCTTAATTGCGGTTTACAAGGAATGAAATTTCTAGCACTAAAGAATATAATAGATAAAAAATATATGGCTGGAATAAAACAATTGATAAGCTCTGAAATAATCTCTCAATTTGATTGCCCATTCTCTGTTGCGCATTGTTTAGTCGAAGAGAAGGAGTATATATAACGAGAATGTGCAACGGCTATAAAATCTGTTAGCTAAGACATCTCTGTCCCATTGACAACCAGCCATGATCTCAGCAGCTTTGAATCACAAGCAAATATGCGCTAGCTATTAAGTTTTGAAGAGCTGAAATCAAGGAGTGACACTCTACCCACAATCAACTGTGTTAAACCGGAACAAAAAGAGATAAATAAAGATAATATTCAAAAGCTTCAATAGGACTCCTTTTTAAAATAGACTACTAAATAATGTGGGCTCCACTAAGCAGGATAGCATCCTTAATTAAATTATCACCCACGAGATACACTGATGAAACAGAGGAGCCAATTTGGTCTAGAAACAAATCTTCCTTGATAATATCAGTTATTATAAATACCAACAACATACCTTAATAAACTCCAATCCAAAACTTCCTTGATATCCCCCAAAACAAATAGATCATGCAATACCCATAACTTATGCATATCAATTATAATATTATAACCCATTTATAATCCATGCATATTAATTATAATATTATAAACCTTTTATAAACCATAATCCATGCATATTTAATAATATAATAACAAATCATGAACCATGCACATGTCTAATATACTTAAATTAGTCATCATTCAAAACATCATAAAATCAAAAACCAACACCTCTTATGTTTCTTTTTTACTCCTTCTTAATAAATTTTTCTTGTCGTATTCAGTGAAACAATTATTGCTATCAACATTCCTAGAAGAGCTAACTGGTCAATAGGAATGCTTCTTTGATCAAGTATGGTGGACATCATTAATTCTTAATGGACATTCTCATACTTATGTGTGTGGTAATTTGTTGAATATATACTTCACCTCATTTCATATTCTGATATGATATTTACCTAATGGGTCAATAGGAATGCTTCTTTGATCAAGTATGCTGTACATCATTAATTCTTAATGGACATTCTCATACTTATATGTGTGGTAATTTGTTGAATATAAACTTCACCTCATTTCATATTCTGATATGATATGTTTTTAAGAGTTAATATTTTATGCAGGTAAACATACTAACACATACAACCAAGGTGGATATTGCTACTTGGAAATGTAAAGCCATTAAAAAATTGTGAAAAAAATATAAAACTGAAGATTTAAATGAGCTCTATAGTGGTGGACCTTGTGAGTTGTTGCACACATCTGGAAAAGTACCGCCAAACCGGTCAGAAAATAAAGTCTTCGATAATTCTTCATTTTTAGTTATCTAATTATTGTGTATATCTAATTATCTATAACTACTCGGCTGTACATAGTTGTACCATGAGCCTGATACCAAATTTTTGCACATTTCTCATACTATATCCTTTATAATAGACAAAGGATGAATATGCACCTAATCTTTAGAAGATATTCATAATCACTAATAATCAGAAACCCACACAACAAAAAGATCTTATATCAATGTTGGCACTGTATCTATTATATAAATGTAGTTTAAGAAAGAAACAGAGTAAGTAACTCAGGGTTTGTTACCTGGCAGCAATCGCAGGAGTAGCAGGAGATGGGAGGGAGCGAGAAGTCGGCGAACACAGAGGTACACAGAAAAGCACCAGTGCTGCAAGAGCATCAACAACTGCTCTACTTCCATGAAGTGGGTACTCTAAACTGCAATTTGGCTTGTACCATTCTGCAATCATGTACACCTGAAAACAAAGATGTATGATATCAATTAAAAAAAATAAGCAAGTTTAGATTATCTTTCTTTTAAATTTTAGAGAACACACAAAACAAACGAGGTCCCTAAACACACTCATATAAAGTACATTATAGGATAACATAAAACTCCCTCCGTTTGATTTATGGTTAAATTGACCATTTTCAAATCAATCTATCTTATTATTATTTTATATATATGTAAAAAGTCTATAAACATTATAAACTACATACAATTTAGTATTAATCACAATGTTTGTTTTTTTTGAAAATCTAAATATACATGTTTCGTTAATTATAAAAATGGTCAATTTGACCATAAAAGTGAATGGATGACTTTTATCTTGGGACGGAAGGAGTAATAATATTAAAATATTTTCTAAACGTACTCATGTTATCCACAAAAGAATACAAAATTATGAAGAGTTTGAATACTCGTAATTGTCAAAAACTCGACTCGTAGCTACTAATGTTGAATTAGATTAGGTCTGAAAATGAAGGTTTCTACTTTTAAGAATAAAATGTACTCCATTTTTCAAAAAAAAAATTCCATAAGTGAACAGGCTCTGCTCTGAAAATATTAAAAATAAAATACACAGCAAGTACACTGTATCACAGTTCACACACAAATGCAAATACTGAGTACTCTTTAGATGGGGTAGTGATATATGTCTATCAACATGTTTGATTCTCATCAGTAGGAAATATGTGATTGACATTCTCACAGGTCCATAGTTCTAATGCAAGGACAAAATTTCCCATCTCTCCCACCACAATTGTAAAGTGACAACTAAGCATATCAATTATATTGCAAATTTAAATCTTCATTGTCATTACTTGCCTTTTAATCTTAATTAACAAAGAGAATATCATGCAAAGGAAATTTAGAAACACTTGGCTCTTTGATTGACATATTCAATTTCAGAACAGACCACAAATGAGGGAAAGTTTCAAGCAATTAATCCACAAATAAAATCGTATTAATAATATAGTTGGTTAAAAAGAGCATTTGAAAAATCATGTCAAAAGAATCTAATTTGTTAGCCTTATCATAAATATTTATCTAGCTCTCCCAGTGTAAAAAAATCCATATCACATAACCTATACTACCATTTCGCTCTCCCAGTGTAAAATGAGCCTTATAACTCAATTTTTTATTTTTTTTATTTTTTTGGATTTCAAGTATGAAATCCGAAAATTCAAACTAAATGAAAGAACAAAGTCAAACATCCTAAAGAACTCATTTGATGATCAACCAGTGTAAATAATTCATGCAGGAATATTAGCACCCCACCATCAAATCTGCTCCTATTGCAGTTTAAGAAAGAAACAGAGTAAGTAACTCAATTACCTGGCAGCAATCGTAGGAGTAGCAGGAGATGTCCACGGAGGGAGGGAGAAGTCGACGGAGGGAGAAAGAGAAGCACCAGTACTGCAATAAATCGGCAGACCTAAAATGAAGAAATCGAAGGAGGGATAACTAAAATGAGAGGTATAAGGATTAAATGAAGAAGCACTGAAGTCTGAAACCCTTGTATTTTTCTGAGGTTACCGAGGTTGAATAAAAAAAAAAGAAAACAAAAACAAATATTCATTACTCGATTAATGCAGATTTCTACAGTATCTTAAACAGTCAAAGAAAAAGAAAGTAACATTTATGCTAAAAAGGTCAATAAACATGATTAATGCAGGAAAAAAAAAGCTAAAAATCTGTAACAGATAACATGGAAAAAGACATGTTTAAGTTCTGCAACTGTGCATCCCAGAGTTTTGGTTCTCTCTTATATTCACGTGCTAGCAAATGTCAAATTGAGGTGCCCTAACTTCTAATAACCCAACTTCTAATATTATATTTCTAAAATTAATAACCCAACTTCTAAAATTTTCTTAGCAACCCTGAGCTATCAAATTATATTTACCTAACAGTAACAGCTAATAAACAATCACCCTGAGCTATCAAATTATAAGCTAGTCATAAATCATTTGTTTCCTCTGGAATCATCTAGTTAATTAAATTTAAAACCAAAAGTATTAAAAAATAGATACCCAACTTCTAAAATTTTCTTAGCAATCCTGAGCTATCAAATTATATATACCTAACAGTAAAAGCTAATAAACAATCACCCTGAGCTATCAAATTATAAGCAAGCCATAAATCATTTGCTTCCTCTGGAATCATCTGTTTAATTAAATTTAAAGCCAAAAGTATTAAAAAACAGATACCCAATAAGCAGAATTCTCTCTGATTAGGGATAAAAACATTTCATGTCAATTAATCAACAATAAAATGATTCCGTTGACCAAATATATAACAGAAATCAGTAAAGTGAGCAAGTTAACACGAATTATGAATAGGTCTGGTAAATAAATTATCTAACTAATCAACAAATTAATGTTGAAAGCAAAATGGCAGTTAAAATGTCACTTGAATCAATACTGTCTTTTGTTGACAATATTAAATAACAGAATATCCCCAAGTTCTTCATCACAATTCCAGTATCATGTCATCACGACGAAAATAAACACTCAATAAATTTAGGGGGAAACTCAGAACAAAAGTAAGGGAGCACATAGTATTTATGGGTTTCCCTACGGGTTCTTTGATCAACCCTTGGTTAAAAAAATTACTCTTTTTCTTCATGACAATTTCACAAACAGATTGTAGAGAATCTAAACCCTCGATTTCTCGAGACCGTACGAATGCAAAACAATGGAACAAATCAAAAGTTTCGTGGACCAATGAAGATGAAACGACTGCTTAAATTACCAAGGGCTTGGCGGCTTTCTTAGAAATCCTAATCGAGTTCCAAACCCGAGTCTCTTTGAGTATGAGCACGTCATCACCAGCCGGCGTATCCAGGCAGAGGGACTTGAAATTGGGGGAGAGATAGCCGTCGACGATCAGATCTTGAAATTGGAGTTGTAGATTTTGGTAATAGAAGTGGTAATGGCAGAGGAGTTGTGGGTTAGGGTGGAGAGGTATAAGGTGGAGAGAATGAGGAAGGTATAGGCTTGAGCGGCAATAACGAATATAGGGTTGACCTCGTGTTTTGTAATTTATTTAATATTTAAAGATGAATCTAAATAAAAAATGTGAGTTACAATGTTTAAAAATACTACTAGTATATATTTGATAAAATTTTGTATTAAATAAAATAAAAAATTTCTAATCAAGATAATATTTAAACATCTCACCCAAAAAAAAAAAAGTCGTATAAATTTTATCACAAAAAATTATATCTACTCATACTCATTATTTACAAATCAATTTACAAATCAAGCGAAAAAAAAATGAATTTGTTAAGGAAACAACTAAAGCCAACATCGCACATTCACTCAACAATAAATTTGACTAGGCGATTAACTACATTTATTAAATTGAAACAATCCCAATACCAATGACCTTCATATTTTCTTGAAGCACATTTAAAAGCACTTCTCTTCACCTATATATTGTTGATTCCTTCATTTAATTTGCAATTTTAGATGGAACATGGATTAATTAGTAAAACTATTTTAAGCCTGATACATCATACAAATATGTCCATTAACGAGGTAAAAAGCATTGTAGTTTTGAAATAGCATAATGATACCCACTTGCTTAAAAGGTTCATTTGAACCAAATTGGTTTAGAGCTCCTTTGCTGATTAAAAAAAAATTAAAATAAAATAAGAACTTCAAAAGTAATTGACCCAATATAAAAAAAAAGGTAAATTTAGTCAAACATATAGCCAAAAAAAAAATCAATTTGGGCCATCGCAAATTTAGGCAAGAAATTAGTCATTCTTGATTTTAAAAATTTTGGCGAAAGTTTCGTTTAAAAATAGATATCGAGACAAATCTAAACACATCTATAAAACTTACAATCATCCATACATATCTAAACCACAAAAAAAACATCATTTCATACCCAAAATCGTCATACAATACCATGCGAAATCTATACATATTCAATAATCAACACATACGACCACCAAAATATCAAGATAGTAGCTATTAATTTCAAGAAATTTCTATTAATTTCAAGAAATTTGCGAGTTTCCTTTAAAAATAGATATCCGGAAAAATCTAAACTGTTTAAAAAACTTACAATCATCCATACATATCGAACCACAAAAAAAAACATCATTCCATACTCAAAATCATCATAACCATGTATAATTACCCACTTTACAAAAGGCGGAGAACAAAATTACATATATCACGAAAAAAGAAAGCAACATGTTGAGCACCACCCTTTACTTTACATCTTACACCAAATATATTTTTTCTGACTTACACCAAGTATACTTCAATATATACCCGAAAATACATATAATAACATTTACCTTGTAGATCATCGAAGCTCTACCATGTCTTGATACATAAACCTTTGAAAAGAAAGGCTATCCATCGGCAACGTCCACGGCCCGACAAATATTATTTGTAACAAAAAATACATTATTTATAAGAAAAGCAAAATGTTAGTAGTATCGCGAAGCGAAAAACAATTGACACGTGATTACTTGAATACGATTTAAAATTATAAAATACATATAACCACATTAACTTTTCTCCACCCTCGACTTGTTGAATGAACACGTTTCCATTCAATAGCAATATCATCCCAAGACTACAAAAATTGAAATGAATCGTTTAGTTATATCAACAAATTAAATCATCTACTTGGAAATTGATAACAAAATGTAATGAAAAGGATATATGTACAAATTGATGGATTCATGTGCAAGTAAAACTAAAACATAAGTTATATATAATAAGCGTATTATAGCTCGAACAACATAGACAAACTTATTATGTTAAGCTGCGATGATCGAAGCTTCTCAAATTTGTTCTTCACACACACACACATATATATATATATACTAGTATGTTATCTGAATGGTTTTCTATAAGATATGTTATCGATGTTCATACATTACTAAATCATGTATTTAGTTGGCGAAAGCGAGAATTGTTTATTCGGTGGAGGCATCATACTCTCATAACATTATCGAGTTTGCTTACGAGAAAAGAAGCGAGGAATGTAAAACAATTTTACGCAAATTAGAAAATGAGTAACTTTTACGAAGGCATCATCTATAAAATAAGTTGACAAATGTATCACGTGGATTAAAAAACATGAGGTTGTATGTGTAATATCTGGTATTGTAATTTGAGTACACATGTATTCATGTTTTTTAAGCTTGACGATCGACTAAAAATATTGTATTACACCTACTTTAATTTATGGGGCTTCTTATTTCTATAGGGAAACTTGTTAGTCTAGAAAGTTCCATTTCACATGGTATAGGACTCACATATACCCATCGAGTCTTGCTAGCATATGCCACAACTTCTGACGATGCCACAACTTATTGAAAGCATCGGTCTCATTTATAATAATTAGCAAATATTCCCGATTCAACAATTAACACATATATAAAGACAATATTTGTTTTGGACTTGTCGATTAATTCAAAACTTTTATCGGTCGATTCAAAACATATCAAGACTTTTATCATAAGAAGATCGATAATGCGGAGATAAGAAATGATACCTCGAACATATAAAATTATAACAAAACTTGGGATGAGGCGATATTTGTTGTGGACTTGTCGGTTAATTCACGAAGAAGTATGCATAAGCGGGAAGAACTTGTGCATCTTGTGCGAGCTACATATAGTTGGCCAGTGACTAAATCTTTGGCGTCGTAAATCTACCCCAACAAATTTGTGGTGGCCCACATGCTTTATTCATTGTCATTGCATCTGCTAACCTCATTTGGGGAATTGTCTTCTTGTCATTTTAATACTTAACTCAAAGCGAAGAAGAGTCGAAAGAAATTCTTGGAATAAATACCAAGTCGCCATCTTATCACCGTTAAAATCTTTGCTTCAAGTACTAAAGCACCACACTTGACTATGATAAGTCTAGTACCATTACAAAGGCCATCTTTTGGTGCTGATGTTCCTTAGAAGCATTCTTGGACAACCCTCTTTTAAATCTAATTTGAGCGGTGGCGGTCCGAGGATTGAGTGTGTTCAAATATTCATTCGAATGCGATGCATAATAGTCAGATCCACATCATCATCTTGACCATTTTGTCGGTGACAAAGTATGTATGTATTTCTCCGGAAAAAATGCAACCTTGACTAGGTTGATATCATTGACATCATCATTTCTAGCGAGATAGAATTGTGCGCTCTTTTAAGAATTAGGGAGTGACCTTACTTGGCACTTCTAGCTCTGGGTAGATGATCGAGATAAGATTATCTACACTTTGAGTTATTTTATTGAATCTGGAAGTTGTATAGATTCTTGAGGTTAGACCCAATCTACACATAATGAAGTATTAGTAAATTATCAAATATTCTTGACGATATATAGATGTCGATATGAATAAAGATCTGAAATACTCGAAACCTCATTAAGAAAAGCCGAGAAATCAAATAATAACGATTGGTCATTAAATGCGATGCGGCGCGTATTAACTTGTAATGTCGAGACATGTATATCTTTCCAAAGCAAAAACGTCGTGGTGATCTTTGCCACTATATATACTCACGAAGACCTCTAGGTATAACGGGAAGAATCGCTAAAAATCTCCCCGAGAACAACGATAACACCTCGAATGGTTGGGAGTTATCACGAATGTCTTGTAAGGTCCGATTAAGCGCTTGACATGATGGCGATCTTTGCATTGGAACCTCATCCCATATAATTAGTCTAGCCTTCCGAAATAATTACGAGTGTGATGATTGCTTCCGTGAATCCACAAAGCTGAATTTTCTAATCGTTAAGTGGAATGCGAGAATGTTGAATGTGCGATCGTCCCCATATAACAACCGAAGCAATTCGGGAGGATCTTCTTTGTAATTACTATATCGCATAAGGAGCGACATTTTTTGCAATTATATTATAGAAAAAGTCTTTCCGGTTCTGCCCCCCACTCGAGAAAGAATGTTGTTCCTCTATTTTCATAAGCAGATGAAATGATTGCATTATAAACCCGTCTGTTGACCTTCATTCGATGAATCGATGTTTTCTTTGGACATTTATTTGATCGACTTCAAGTTATAGCTACTATGTTCCCAAATAAATCGATTGCCAATGATAATTCTCCAATTATCATATGGCGATTAGCATTGGTGGGTAATCGATAAGCTCTTCCCCAGACTCTTGAAGCAAAAGATTAATAAGGTATAAACCATAATCACAAATTTGAGCATTAGTAGGAACATCGATGCCATAACATGTACTTATTTTGTGTGATAAATCATCACAAATATCGCATAGAAAATTGGTTCCTAGCGCTTACGGATTTAAAGGAGAGCATTGTCAAGATAATAGAAAATAACCTTCTTAATTGAGAGCACATTCTCTCATTATTGATGCTTCTACAAGACATTGAATCCACTCTTCATCGTCTTCCAAAAGGCCTTTTGCAATACATACTGACCTTATATGTGGGGTGTACAACATTATCAAGCTGTTCTTAAACATTGAAAAGATTGAGGTCCCTCTACAACCGTCAAAAGGCCTTGAGATAAAACCTTTCACCTTCATTTGAATTTGCAAAATACATTCTTAGATTACAAAACCCTTTGTCTCTCATCCAGAAGTTGTTCTTTCTTTTGCCAAGCGAAATGCTTTGGAAATTGTTGGTATGTGAGAGTTCGAGCTAAATCATTAGTAAAAGCGACATCTGAAAAAATCCTGTGTTAGAGTTGTCTGTTGATCCTACTGCTTTCTGTTCGATATTACGGCTATTGGTTCGAAAGGGTTATAGCGGATGTGATGTTTTCCTCTGGTGAACTACGGGGCGTATAAGCGGAGGGAACTCTTGATCATAGGATATCCAAATATCCATACGTCACCTCTGTGGGCCCAATATACCTTGAGTCGATATCTTGCTTAATCTCATCTACATTTGATACCAAAGTTGTGCGATCGTAACCCTTGTAGATGTACTTATTGATATACTTTCGCACCTTACTCTGCCTGAAACTTCCACATTTATATGGCAACTAAACAATCTAGAGAGGTATGGATTATATGGTACAACATCTCTATTATCAACTTCATGTCCGGACCTTAGACAATGTTTTCGATAAAGTCATTCGCCTTTGATATATCGGATACCCATCTTAAGCCCATTGTAGTTTCTTACGCCCAATATTTAGGATATCTCTTGGTGCATTTACCATCTTCCATACATGGTGATTTAAGATTTGAACACCACATGGTCCATGTACCATGCAAAATTTAAGCTGTTTCGTATAGAAGTGGATCGAGAAATTGGATCGGGAATTCGGCACACACACTTCGATTTACATTCACGTGTTAAGTATTTTATCGGATCCTTGAAGAAATATTAGCAAATGCATGTGCGTGACCCACGCTTTTGGAATTGATCGTGAAAACATGTGCCACCTTTGCACCAAATACTTTTTCTTATCGATTTCCATCATCAAAGCTCGTCGCTTCAATTCAATCTGTGGGCCACCAAGTGCAGGCGGTCGATTGACGTTTGATGTGGTAACGATTGCATCTTTTATCTCGGGCCAATTCGGTTTTGCGATCATAGTTAAGAAAATATCGGGTGTTGGTTATCTTAGAGTTATGGCCATAGAATCTTGGAAGATTTCAAACATTTGCCTTGGACTCCCGGAAAAGAAGAAGCGAAAACTACTGGTTTACCAACTTGATTAGCCTCTAACCCATCGAGGAACTACCTCGACCGGATCTTGGTATAGATCGGATCGTAATTTTTGTTGGTTGAGCCTATAATATGTTAATCGATTACGCTCTCTGTTGCAGCCCCATGCATCTACTGATAAACTCTTGAAATAATCTTCCACCCCTCGAAGATAGTTGAATACTCGGTGGGTCTTTCAAAAAAGCGATACCCATAATATTGCAATTCGTAAGTCTTTTTGATGAAGCTTTACCTTGATTGACATCCTTTGCTTAAAATCTGGTTCCCATCCAAGCTCACCATACGGAAAACAACAATACGTAATGTAGTGGTAAATAAAATTTGGATGACATTCATTTATCTGCATCATTGGTCACTCCCTCTTAACCATACAATAATATCCCTCATCGCAGAGAATTGACACCATCTCCGGGTAATATAGCGGACAACCTCCTCGGCGTGGGTAAATTATGAGTTCGACGGTCTTTTCTTTGCCTATAATGAAGGTATCTTTGGGATGTCGCGATTGTTCAAATCTTCCTGCTTAAAATTGCATTTGCGTGTCTAAACTTACCCGAAAATGAGTTGTATCTCAAAAGACTATCTGGATTGTTCTTAGGACATCCTCTCATGATTCGGGTTTCTTGAGAACGATATTCTAAAGCAAGCTGCGGCATCGTGAATGTCTGTTGTGTGCGTATCTTTGGATCTTGGCCAAGGTGGAGGTTGTAGTAACCACATCCGATGTCGCGATTCCCCATGGATTGTAAATGCGTTGGGACCCTACCGGGAACCACTCTATCATCCATATATACACACTAAGCTCGTAAAAGCATTAGGCGCGTTATGCGATCGGGTATAACCCGAAAGGACTTTGGTGATCATCATTGCCATCATATAATGATTGAATTTACGGAGGGCGTTAATAGTTGTGGAAGTCGAATCTTTCCTTGCAAACAACATGTTAGAAGAAAGAGCGATTCACGGATGAATTTGATAACTTTTGACTTTCGATGCAATCTTTGACGGTGAGGACATTGTATATTCATTTTATCGAGTAGTGTCTTCCTAAAATAGGATCTGGCGGAGGGGGCTATATTTGTAGGCAATGCCTCCTCTTGTCTGTAAGCTTCATCAATGATTGACTGAATAATTGGTAATAACCTAGAAAATAAATGAACTTATTTCAAATAGTTCACATATATAAATAACACTCCTTATGGTATATAGTTATAAATAATTTGCATTGAACTAACCCAAAAGTTGGTGATGTAGGCATGGAAGATGATATAATGTTACACGAGAGTCATATACATACTCTATATTATTTGGTGGAAGGTGGATTTACGCACCCATTGAATTTGAGTTAGTTGAATGTAACCTTGAGGTGGTAAAATCGGATCTGGAGGAATTCGATTAGAATCCGCGTAGGTTTTAACAACGACGGATCTTGATAAAAATGATTCTTGATCGCGATCTGATCCAGTTCATAAGTTGCTGCGCGTTTAGATGGCACGGGATCAAACCGGGGAAAAATCTTGGTTGAAATGGATATGGTTGAGATTGTATTATTTTTGCTTGCTTCTCTTTTTCACACGTTAATGGCCTTGAGCAATATGTATTGAACGCACATCACCATTATCCTTTTCTCGTTTTTTCGTCGAGGAATTGAGAGCTTCGTCGAGGATATTTTATTGGATCCTACAAATAACAATAGATATCTAAGTGTAAAGAGAAGAAGTCGTAGTGTTTTTTGAGCAAAAATAATGTTTTCTATTTATTAGGATTAGGGTGCATATATTGATTTGCTTGGTTTTGTATTTCACACGAAAGCTATTTATCTGATATGTTTATTGCCTTTTAAGTAAAGGATATTATTATTGAAACCCTAAAAAGATGTATAATTATAAACCTAAGAAGGCGTAGTGTAGTTAATAAATTAGGTTCAAATATTTTGTTTAAATGGCTTTGTGTAACAAATATTTGTAACTACTAACGTAAATTGTTTGGAATATTGCATACTTACCACATGCAAATTGGGAGCTTGATTTTCTTTTTCTTTTCCTTTTTGAAACTCCTTCCCTTTTTCTTTGGATCGATGTTTTCTTTGATTTTCCTGATAGCGTACAAATATAAGATGCTCTGTCTTGGAAAATAAAGTATGAGCTTAAGAAAAGAAAAATTAATCTTATCTTGCCTTACGCATAATCTTCAAGTCGGATTCTTCTCTAATGACAATGCCAATATTCTTTTTTTTTTTATAATCGCTCTCTATTAAAGAAAGGAAAGAAAAAAAAGAAGGTTAAATATAGAGTATAAAAAAACTATATATCTTTGCGTTTTATATAATTCAAAGAAAAAATAATTTTCTGAAACGCGTTTGCAAAATATATCCTCATCCCCAAATTGAAAGACAACGTAAGAAATTTCAAAAAGGAATATTAATTTTCAATTTTCATTAAGTGCGAAAAAGAACTTACATATCCAAAATGGTATAAGAAGGTGGTCCAGTCAGGCGGAGGGAGGCGTCATGATTCATATTCGCTTATTGAAAAAATGTATTAGTGTGAAGCGCGTCAAATTCGATGATGAAAGAATATTCTTATTACTAATTAAATCTATCACAACTAAAACAATATTTCACATTCAAAACAATAATAATTCACAATATTTAACTACTGAATTGATTGTTTTAAAAAGAAGGTTAAATGATTGTTTAAAATATAATAAATGTGTCATGGAAAGAAGTTAATTTTCTAATAAAGAGTACAATTGTCATTTTAAAGGGAGGTAGTAATAACAACTAATAAATCGGTTACTTAATATGTAGGAGTATTAGATATTAAACTTATCAAGTACTTATGCGATAGCTCAACTTTAATTTAAAAGGATATTACACTACTAAAAATTGGACCCAATTTTATACTATAATAATAAAAATAATAATTTTAACCAAACATTACCATAATCGGAAACTTACAAGCTGGAACACAAAACTCAACAAAGATTTGATACGAAATAGCTTAAAAGCGGAAAACTCTAAGAAGGAAAGCATGTACACAATCACAATGAATACGAATATATATATATATATATATATATATATATATATATGTGTGTGTGTGTGTGTATACAATTCATATCTGTTGAAAGAGAACATATCAAAATTGAGAAATTAAGGTGAACTAATTACGAATGGAAAGGAGAAAAGCAAAAAGAAAAGCCCTAGAGTTGAGCACTTGAGGCGATGAATCGGAAAGAGCGTGGCGATCAAATCAATTAATTTCTCTCATGTTGTGATGTAATAATAACATCAAAGTTGAGAGTGGTTCTATTAGATCATTTATGTATATTTGTTGGACTGGCCACTTTCTATCATTCTTGTTAACTCGCGTGCGTAGATGAACCTCAATTAATACATCAAAGCTTTATGGAATAACACGTGCAGTGGGACTCTTATTAAACAAACTAAACATTTAATTAAGAAAAGTGAAGGTAACTTTTAATAAAGCAAATGACTTCATAATTGTTTCACTTCTTATATTATTATTGTTATTATTATCTTACTTATTATTATTATTATTATTATATATTATTATTATTATTATTATTATATATATCTACTACTACTATTACTACTACCATTATTATTTTACTATAAAAGCAAATGACTTCATAATTGTTTCACATCTTACTTATTATTATTATTATTATATATATATATCTACTACTACTATTATTACTACCATTATTATTTTACTATAAAGCAAATGACTTCATAATTGTTTCATAATTGTTTTATTATTATTATTATTATTATTATTATTATTATTATTATTATTATTATTATTATTATTATTATTATTATTATATATCTATATACTACTACTATTACTACTACCATTATTATTTTACTATAGTCGGGTTGTGAGCACGAAACAATAAGATCTGAATTTTTCGAGTGTTTTCCTAATAATCAACGATGTAAATCATTTTTTACCCTTCATTATTCATCAGTAGCCTCTGAAGAACCCAAGATTACGGATATTTATTCATCATTACCCTTTGTTTGCATTCCCATACTAAATTATTCATTCTTAGATTACATTTTAAGTTGTGTTTAGTTTCTTTCTTTTTTTTTTTCTTTGGACATTTGGATTGATATATAAGTAAATTTATTAGATAAACACCTGTGCTCATAACTAAAACTGATTTGAAATACAATTTTTTGTATTAGATTTTTCAGTTGAGAAAGAAAGGGGAGCATTGTACTTGCCTTTGTCTATGGATATGTATTTACCTTAATTAGTCCAAAGTTGAGCTACATGTATACAATTTGTTAAAAATCACCAGTTACGTGCAACTACACGTATACCACTAAGAATAATGTGTTAAATAAGTCACCTGCAAGTATAATCACACAACACACACATGGACTATCAACTCCATGAGGCTATGCCCAATCAATTTATTTTACCATTATGTATTTTTTTTTTATGAGGCTATGATCAACCCCTAAAGTACATTATATCATAAAAGTCGTATGTTTATTTCTAAAGTTTATGCTTTATACCTCGAGGGCCCAATACTTTTGTCCCATACTTCATCTGAACTACCTTATATCAAGAATAACAAATCTATCTATATATTTCACTTAGTATCTACGGTTCCCATAGACTCTCTCTTTCTCGCTTAGTATGCTTGGTTTTGGAAAATAAGAGTATTAGTGAAGCTAAGTTATCTATTGGATGGCGGATCTATCCCAAAGTTTTGGAAAGTAAGAGTACTTAGTTTTTCCAATCTTTTCCCTTTTCCTACTATTTTCGGTGTTGTCATTTACCTCGGAAAACATCTTGAAATCCATAATTAGTTCTACACTTAATTTCTCACAAAAAGCATTTAAACCATTTTAAGCATCATTCAATAAATTCATCGACCAAAAAAAAAAAATGAAACCCCGAAGAGCTAAAATCATGGGTTGAATGGCATCTACAACATTTTTTTTGAAATCTTAATAACCACACATAAAAACAAAGATTGCTCTTGATTGCAAAATAACCCGATATCATAATTTTGTGTCAAAACACTTGCTTAGTATACATATAATCTGCATACTCTGTTTTACATTAATGTTTTAAGAGTGAACAAATTGACTTCACAAATCATGTCCCATTTAAGAGAGATGAAAACATTCAACATACCCGATTTGAGTTGAGTTCTGCGAATATCAAAACGAGTATTAGCGGTCTTGGTTGGCAAGTATGGGTAAAGAAGAATTCAAGCACAAATCTTAGGAATTAAGAAGACTCATTAAGAAGAATTCAAGCATAAATCTCTGAATTTCATTCGGAGAAATTAGCGACTTAGTAACAACAAAAAAGTTTCACCAACGAAACTGTTTCTCTACTTGACCAAGCTTGGTCTATAATATTCGACGATGGTTCAAATCTTGACAAATATATTTTTCACCTTATTTAATGCCTTGGCATAAAAAGTCGATAAAATCTTAAGCATAAAAACCACCTCGAATCTTAAGCATAAAGACATCGATGTCGTAAAAACAACTTTTACTCGACTCGAAATAGTGAATCAACATTCACATTCATAGTTTCTAGGACTCTGAGAGTGATGGTGGTGTAGAAATCCCAGGCCAGAGCTTATAAGCTCATAGAAATCCGGAACTTTAAACTTATAACTTCATCGTGAGGTTGAGTCGGTTTATAACTTTAGCTTATAACTTCATCGTGAGGTTTTTGGTCGAGTTAGAAGCAAAACATTACTAAATGGAACATGATTTCTCATTGTGTTTGGTGAGTTTTTATTGAGGAAACGAAATTGTCGATATATTGAGGAAGCGGGAGAGGTTCGGTTATGCGTATTGAATTTTACTTTTCGGTATAGTTTTGTTTGGCGAAATGAGATTTATCTTGGTTCGGTTATTCGACCTTGGAAGTGACCATTGTTGTGTGACTTTCATGTCCTTCCACTATTATTATTATTATTATTATTATTATTATTATTATTATTATTATTATTATTATTATTATTATTATTATTATTATTATTATTATTATTATTATTATCTCTTTTTTTTGGGGAGGGGGATAAGTAGTTTTTTTCTTATTCTTTTTGATTCTACACATATCATCATATATTGTTTTTAAGAGGACTTGGCTCTCTGTTACGCTAACAGTGAGTGAGGAGGAATGAATGATAAGCATGTTTTCTTTTTCTTAACAGTGAGTGAGGGAATTAGTTGAACCTTTGCATACGATATAACCATCACTTACGGAGGTCATAGGCATAATAAACTATCTATTAGCACAAAGTTGTGTGTCCCACCCCGATTATAATAAAAGGACATGTATGTACATAAAACCTTAGCATGCCTACATGTTTTTCTGTCATTTTGTATTGCGAGAACAAATTAAGTGGAGTAGAAAAGTATCTAAACTTCATGCATTTGAAGGCTTGAAATGAAAAAGAGGGGGTATGTTACCAACATAGCTAAGTTAGTAAACATGTTTACTATACATACTTATTTCAGTAAAATGCGTAATCTATGAAGATGATATACACATGTTACTTCTACATCCTGAAACTGGATTTCGATTATTTGACATGCTCTGAGAAATTGAAATTGTTGCTTCCTCTCATTCTGACATCTATATTATTAATCAATGCTTTAGATTTCAACGGTAATATTACCTGTACAACAAATAATATTTCATATTCCCCTACTTGATGTTCAACTACATATTTGGGCATTCCTTATTACTAACGACCTCATCAAAATCAAGGTTGCAAAATTATCATGTCAACCAATAAAATTATTTTCTTTATTTTAAAATAGATTAATTAGAAAAGTAGTATATATTTTATTTTTAATATAATTCACAAATTGCAAAGCGGAGATCCTTAAACCTTTATAATCTTAAGAAATTCACAATTTGAAACAATCACCACAAATCACTTAGAGAGCCTAGAATACAAATGCAAACACAATATCTCGAACAAAAAAAAGACCCACAGGTTATACCTTTATCGAGAAATTGCAAGGCGGAGAGGCGAACTCTTGGGATCGATGCTTTGAAATTGCTTTGCTTAGACTTTTTGAACTCCTTGACAAATTCCTCCACTTGTCGGTTACACATAGTCGTGACGATTGAACCTTTTTCCCTCATTTTGGTGAAATCGATCCCCACAGGGAGCTTGTTGGATTTTGAAGTGTTGAAGAGAGTGTCGATTTCTGGCGGAGGATGAGAGTTTGGGTCTCTTCTTGTACCCATGTTTCCTTGCTTCTTCTGGACTGTGGGGTTTCTTCGTAAATGACTTCACAGTCGTTGAGATTCATCATGGATGGCGATGGGTTCGAGATTGAAAAGGGTTTAGATTTAGATTGAAACCTATGGGTTGAGGTTTAGATTGAAAAGGGTTACATTTGTTGTCGTCGTGAAACCTATGGGTTGAGGTTTAGATTGAAAAGGGTTTAGATTGCATCTGGGTCGAGGAAGAAGAGGAAGAGGAACTTTGAATTGCTTCTGATCTGAGTCGGGGAAGAAGAGGAATAAGAACTTTGAATTTGAATTGCTTCTGGGTTGCATCCGTGTTTTGTTAACATTAGTAATGAAGTGTTGGTTTTTTTCCCCTGTGTTTTGTTAACCTTAGTAACGAATGGTTAGATTTATTCAAAGTTTTGTACGGTCCCGATCTTTTAATAGGTTGAAAGCGGAGATTGAGTTTTTAAAATTACTTGTGTTTTGTATATATATATATATATATATATATATATATATATATATATATATATATTAAAGTTTAAAAACACAAGTCGACTAGTTTCAAACCTTAATCACTATTCTGTCTAGCCCATCACTTCAAGAGGGGAGATTTTCAATATTAGGTACTTGATACAGAATTTAATCTGTCGGCAGATGTTATTTTTTTTTTTCCTTCGTATTTAAATAATTAATGAAAATATAGTATACCGAAATTTTAAAACATTTGGAATTCATAATATATATATATATATTCTACACGTGAGAAACCTATAAATAATTATTGATGTGATCACAAAACTTTAGAGTGAAGCAATAATTAAAGGAAACTCATATTTTCAATCATTTTTGATATTTTTACACATATAAATCACATATTAGTCAATAAAAATTTGACACATCAACTAATTATATACGGACACTATGTGTGAAATGATGTGAAAATATTAATTTCTATAATTAAATACATAATGACACGTAGCTACGGTGCCAAAACTTGTTGATTAATATTGTATTTCTGTTTATGAATGCTGAAATTGAATACACACATTAATTAATTTTATAGATGGATAATAAAATTATAATATATATTAATTAGCCAAGTCAATCGAAGTGTTCCATAGTTGACCATGAACCACAACCATCTGCATGCGTACAAACTTGTGGCAAATTTCATCTGAAAAATTGGATTCTTTTCAGAACCACACTTAATTATTTTTTTTGCATTTTGCGTTACCACGCTAGTATTTTATATCAACTTGATCAAATTATTTAATTTTTTTACATTTTTAAATAAATTTGTCATTTTCTATTCTTTGGTTGACTAATATATATAATATATACACGCACCAATTAGTGGATTACATATTACAAGCTGACTAAAACTAATCGTAGGAGAATTCTCTTTACTAAAGAAATTGGAGAGATAACAACTACCCGAATTCCCTATTCTACCCTTGACGAAACAATAATAAAACTCCCTATCTAGAACTAATTGGCTCTTCTGTAATAGTGTCCAACAAGGGCTTTTTTGACCTACAAACAGCTAACCTATACTTGAACTCTGCCGTTGAAAACCCCTCCACCTCATCCAAGTTCAATCTCGACCCTCTAACCTCACTTTCCGGCATCCGATCAACACTTTCTATCGTTGCCGCCAGTTCTGGCAACACTCCCACCTTGTTGTAACCGGAAATCCGCTTAGGCGCAGAATTAGCCGCCATAAAAAGCAAGGCCATATCGCCTCCGGTGACCATAGAATTGACCCTCCGCATCGGGAACATAATATAAACATTACCGAACTCCAAATCTTCATCAGCCGAGAGGGGTGAAAATCTTTTACCAATAGTCAAAGACCCGGAGTTGACCACAAAGAAGTTGGGAGACTCAAGCATGAGCTCAGCCGCCTTGACCGGCTCGCGAAACTGGCGGATTTCCCCGCCGGGGAATATAACCCGAGCTGCTTTGGAGCTTTTGATAGTTGGAGAGATAAGAGTACATGAAGACACAAAGTTTCCCATGGATATTTTTTTTAGAGAGAAAATTAAAGATGGTCGAGAATGTTATATATGGAATGAACTGAAAAGAAAGCAGGTAGTTTATATTGAAGAAGATAGTTATATTGAGAGCTAGGAGATAGATATAATTGGGTATATATATATATATAGACGCAAAGATATGATGATGATGATGATGATAAGGTGGTTACATATATGTATATAGAAGTAGAGGTTGGTTTTAACAATAATATTACGCGTGAGGAAAGCTAGGGAAAAGCGATTAAGGAAGTTAGTAGGAAGGGGAAGGCATGTGTTGTTTATTCCTGGTATTTCACACGGGTGTTAATGCGTGTGGGTCGTATTTGAAAGCCTAATATATAAGAGCCGTGACTTGTGAATAGTCAAACTCACTGAATTGATCTTGTCATGAGTGAGGGTAATTTGTTCTTTTTACTTTTATTTCTCACACTTACTATCTCCGTTTCTAAAAGATTGTAAATAAAATTTATTTAAAATTCTATCAATATCCTTTTATAAGAAGTTAAAAACTATTAATACAAGGGAGAGAATTTTTTAGAACAATGAGAGAAGGTAGGGGTAATTAATATAAAAAAGTAAATAATTTATTCTCCTCGAAAGTTATAAACGATAACCTTTTTGAAATAAAATTTTTCTTCTAAAACGACAATCTTTTAGGAACGGAGGAAGTAATTTGCACGAAAGAGACTTTAATTGGAAGGTTAATTAACTTGCTGTCCATTCTCATTTATCATGCACCAATTTGTCCACCTTAATTGCCTTATTAAGGAATAATAATTACTCCTTCCATCCATAATAAAAGTCTTTATTACTATTTTAGGTAATCTCATGTTAAATGTCCACTTTCTTTTAATAACTAAATTTTTACACATTTTTTCTTATTATACCCGTAGCATTAAATATCTCATATTTTTCTTATTCTAATTCTCTATCCATATTTAATAAGTATGGAGAGAAAATATTTTGAATTGAATAGCTAGAAAGTCAATCTCTCACCTATATTAAAAATAATTAATGACATATTATTATGGACAATTTTGTCATTTCATTCATTTTATTAATGTAAGACCCCGAAATTTTTTTAAATAAAAAGGAATTTCCTTTATTTATTATTTTGAAATAGTAAGGGTTGATTTGATTAATGTGGATAGTTAAGGGTTAAATACGCAAATATTTCAAAATAAGCAAGTGGTTATAAAATATTCATTTTGTTAGGGAATATTCGTTTGGTAAATGGAATATTAAATCTTGTCGGGAATATTCGTATAACTACGGCGCTGTGACCGTGTGTGGCCCCATAACTGAAAGCGATTGGATGAGGAAAATGACAAAGTTTGGGTGGTTATAAATAACAGGCGTAGTTATTCTTTATTAAGGCATTTGGAATACCTGGTTAAAATACAAGATGTCTGGCGTGGTTCGCACAAGAAGCACGGTATTACGATGTATTGTTGAATTATTGATTCAATGACGTAAGATGGCACTACTCAATAATTTTCACGATGAGTTCTTGTTCAATATTTTATTTTATTGATTCAATAATTGCTGCGTTGATATTTTATATTATTGTTGTTCAATAATTGTCATTGTCTGATGATTTCCCATTATCGGATCAATAATTCATATTATTTGAATAATATTATTAGATAACATTATTGGCAATGTCTAGAAAGTTACTGCTCAAGGAGAGGTTTGGTCACCTAATTACTTACCATGAAGGAGATCCTTATTGGAAAGCCCCTCTTTCCTGGAAATGACTTGGTTATGCGTAAATGTGATTACAGTAATATTATTTGTGAATAATTAATTATTGATTCATATGATAAGGAAATATTTATTTTATATGAATATAAATGATGGATTTATTTATGTGGTTATTAATGAAGGAATTAATGTTGAGGTGTTTTATCGGTATTTTTTATCGGATTGGAGGTATTAAAATCAAATCGGGGTTTTGAGAGACATATTGCAGGGGTTATAATTTTTAATCCGACCGTTGGATCGTTGTAATTTTTGGATATGTTATACATACATAAGTTGAGTATATATCCACAAATTTTGAACCGTTAAAAATGCACGAATGATTTGTTGTGAATTTTAAGAGGTGTCGGATTCGGAAATTAGGTTTATAATTGATTTTGGTGGAAAATTCTAGAATTGAGTGGGCCCCACTTGTGGTTGGTGAAGAAATGTGCTGAATTTTATTTCAAATGTGGTGGGTGGCAATAGTAGCGAGTAAAGCCATCGGTGGTAGCGGTCGAAATGCTGCGCTTGGTACGGCTAACATTTTCCTATAAATAGAGGGCTAAGTTAGAATTGAAAATCACACCGAAACAAAGTTTTCTCTCTTTCTCTATATTATTGAGCATATTTTGTGAGTATTTAGATACTTTGAGAGTTCTTTGCTCAATTTACAAGTTTCATTCAAAGATCACTTGAGCCTTTCCTTCCAATCTTGATTCTTTGAGGTAAGGGATGTTATTTTCTTCTCAAATGATATTAATTCTTCAATATCATTATCTTTGAAATATTAGTTGGTACTTTTTATCAAATTTGGAACTTTTTCATGCTAAGGTTACTTATTCATGAGTTCTTATTCACGAGTTCTTATTCATGAGTTACTATTCACGATTTACTATTCACGAGTACTATTCAGTGAAGCGTGAAAATGTTTTTTTTTGGAATTTCTATCTTTTGGTGTGAGTTACTATTCACGATATCTGGCACTATTCACGATATCTGACACTTATTCACGAATACGGCCTTTATTCAATTTAAAAATAAAAATTTTCTTTTAAATCTAAAATATCTATTACGGATACTAGCTTTGATTGTATCCATGTTTTGATCATTCTTGAATTTTACACCGCTATGATTATTTTTGAGGTATTTTTGGGCGTGGATAAAACCAAGTATGAATCCTTAATCCTTGACATTTTGTTTCAATTGGATTCGTTCTTTAAAAATATTTTTTCATCATCCTCGATCTTAAATGATGATATTATTGAATATCTTTGGCTCTGTAGTGCGCAGATGAATGATTTCTGAAGAATATCTTTGGCTGTAGTGCAAAGATGAAGCGGTGTTTAAATGAACATGACCGATCGATGAATATCTTTGGCACAGTAGTGCAAAGATGAGCAGTGTTGAGATGAACATGAATGGATTGATGAATATCTTTGGCCTTTAGTGCAAAGATGAACAGTGTTGAGATGAATACGACCGATTGATGAATATCTTTGGCTGTAGTAAAGATGAATATTTGATTTGAGAAGAATCTTGATTGATGTTACGAGGATAAAATATTGATGATGGACTGTTGAATTCATAGATTATAGTAGATTTCATTCTCTATGTAACTCTTACATGAATTATTATTTCATTATGAATATTGATCTCAAACTTGTTGTCTATTGTATTCTATCGATTTTTCCTTGTTGGAGACTAACGATAATTTGTTGTATATTATCTTAGTCATAGTATTCTTCTTGGGCTAGTTGAGCTCACCCTTTTTCTTGTTGTTCCATTTTTCTTCTCGGGAGGCGAGAATGTAGCGAGTACTAGTGGGAATATGGAATGAAGGTTCTAGAGAGAGTTGTTTAGTAGTCCTCACCATTATTGTAAAATAATGTATCAATAAATGTGATGAGGATTTATTTGAGTATAAATATTGTCTAGAAGATAATATTTGTATTTAAACTCACATTTCTTTGTTGTAATAATAAAGTTGTAGTTGTTTACGTACCATGTATTTGGCGACTTTCGGAATGGGTGTGGTGTATACCTATTTTGGGGGTCACCACATTAATATCGTCGAGCTTGAGATATGATCTCCAGCGGAGATCGGGGAATAGAACTAGGAGGGAGAGAGTAAATCCTTTGCTAGTGTGTCCTACCTAAGCTTATTTGTTAGTTGGTCGATATATATAGGGATATTATGTGATTGATTTCCTTAATTAACCCTTGTTTTATGGCGATAATTGAGAATGTCGTGATCGAGAATATTAATAGTGGTGTAAATGAGACCGTGGAGATGCCTGTATTAACAACGAGGAGAGCGTGCAACAATTTGGCAATGTACCTCCTGTGAATAACACCAATTTGAGCGGATGATGAACGAGGGGATGTTTAGAAGCTTTTTGCGGTTCATGCAAAATCGCACGAGGGAGACTCGTGTTCAAAATACGAGGAGGAAATGATAGCAATTCACGGGTTGTCACATGCCAGCGATTCAAAGAGTTGGGACCACCGAATTGGGAAAGCCGATCCGATCATGCGGCGGAAACATGGGTCAAGCAAATTACCAAGATATTCGATGTCTTGGGATGCGAAGAAAGCGAAAAGTTCCATTCGCTACTTTTTATGTTCCGTGGCGGCGGATTCTTGGTGGAGTCAGTGAACGCGTACCATCCAAATTGCTACTTTCGGCGTGTCATGGAGACGTTTGAAAGCGATTCAATAACAAGTACTTCCCCGAAAGTATTCGTCGTATGAAGGAAGTGGAGTTTATTAGACCGAGCGAGAATAACATGGCGGTGTCCCAAAGACGAAGCGAAGTTCGCGGAGTTATCGGTGTTCACCTCATTTGGTGGAGAATGAGGAACGTATGACGCGGATGTTTACGAGAGGTTTGAAACCCGGCGTACGTCGATATCTCATTTCTCATAAATTTTCTCTCTATTCGAGATGTTGTAAATGGGCTCGGTTGTTAGAAGCGAGATAACGAAATACGTTCAACCGAGGGACCATAACCGAGATCATACCAAAGATAGCGATCCATCGAATAACGATAACCAAAGGGAGAAAGAAGAATACGGACAAAGGCGGTAACCACTCCGGTGGTAATCGTGGCCATGAAAATAGAAGAAGCGAGTTGGGAGGAGATTTTAAAAGAGGAGATTCAACAACGACCATGTGAAGACGCTACGGCGCCAAGATGGCAATCGGTTCGAGGAGGAGAAAGACCATCTATCGTATGTTACAAATCTTGGAAAGAGGACATATCATTGGCCGCCTACAACAGTTTAAGGTATGCTATAATTGTGGAAAGGAAGGACATATCGCCGAGATTATGCGATATCGAAACCCAATCCGATTGGGAATGGTGACTCAAAAGATGTCCAAGAAAAGTCAAAGTCAACGATTCACGGAAGAAGCGTTTGTCGTGACCCAATCAAAATCTGAGGAATCCGAACGAAGTTATCGGGTTAGTTAATTATAAATTCTTGCGAAGTTTATACCTTACTAGATATCTGGGTTCTACCCATTCTTTTATCTCTCTCGTCATTGCGCTCAACGTTTGAACTTGACTACGGAGAAATTAGACTTTGACTTTATTTATGGAGACTCAGTTAGGAGAAACTTTCATTACATCTGTTGTTTAGAAATCTTGTTTGATTCAGTTGGCACTATCACATTACCGTTAACCTTATTTCTATAGAGATATTTGCTTTTGATGTGATTTTAAGGTTAACTACTCATCACGCCAAATTGATTGCTTTAAGTAAGGTTGTTAGTTTTCATACTCCTAAGCAACCTATTATTCAATTCGAGCAATCAAACCATTGAAGTCAAACATTTTCATATCAAAGCCATGAAGTCATTCGTTTATTACGGATGTCAAGTTTTCTTAGTCCATGTTATGGATTTGAATAAAGACACGTCGATTTGAATAATATTCTTGTTGTTATTGATTTTTCTGATGTATTTCAAAGAATTTATTGGCTTACTCCCAAAGATGATATTAAATTTTGTATCGACTTTGAACCCGGTGACAAAACTCATTTCTAAAATCTCATATCGAATGGCTCTATTGAACTTGAGGAGTTAAAAATTCAACTATAAATTTGGTACTGAGCCTTTATCTGGTGACTTCCTTTGTGGAATTCACCTAAGCCGACTCTCTGTAAGGGGACGTCATATTAGTGCGATAGTAAAGCGATAGGTGTCATTGTGACGTCTTATCCAAGATTGGGATATGAGTCACGATTGAGAACAACCTAAGTCGGTAATCGAAATACGTAGCTTTCTAAGCTTAGTTGGTTATTATCGGAGATTCGTTGAAGGATATTCTCGAATCGCTATTCCATTAACGTGGTGACTCATAGAGATACAAAATTCAAATGGAGCAAGGAATGTGGGAAGAGCTTGAAGAACTCGAGAGAGACTCATTTCAAAGATATGTTCTAACCATGCCATCCCGGAAAAGCGAGCGTGGTAGGCGACGTGTTGAATAGAAGATCGTATATCTGATGCGAGTACGATATTGTCAAAGACTAATTTCAGATAATTTACAAATAATAGAGATGGAGATGAAAACTCTAGGTACCCACGTGATGATATACTGATGCGTGATGATATCTGAGTATAATCGACTTTAATCGATAAAGTTAAAGTTGTTCGAAAGCTACACCGAGGGTGATGAATTTGAAGAAGGAGGTGCAAGAAGTTGTTATTTTAAAAGCGAGAATCGGTGAGGTGAGAAAGCTCAAACCTTCGATTTATTAATCCATTTGAAATTCTCGATCGAATAGGAACTGTGGCCTATAGACTCGTTTTACCACCAAGTATGTACGGCGTGTTCATAACGTTTTTCACGTATCGATGTTACGTAAATATGTGGACGACCAAAACACGCTATTGAGTTAGAACCGGATGAGATAATAAGACTTAACGTGACGAGGAGTGTACTGTCAAGATTTTGTAGAGGAAAGAACATGACCTGCATGTACCGAGGTTATACCATAAGTTAAAGTTTTGTGGAGAAACCATGCTATTGAGGAAATGACACAGGAGTTGGAAACGAAAAATGAAAGCGAGTATCTTTTACCTTTTCAAAACACTAGTGCGTCGTCGTCAATTTCGAGGACGAAATTTCATAAGGAGGGAGGTTGTAAGACCAGAAATTTTTTAAATAAAAGGAATTTCCTTTATTTATTATTTTGAAATAGTAAGGGTTGATTTGATTAATGTGGATAGTTAAGGGTTAAATACGCAAATATTTCAAAATAAGCAAGTGGTTATAAAATATTCATTTTTGTCGGGGAATATTCGTTTGGTCGTGGAATATTAAATCTTTGTCGAGAATATTAAATGTACTGACGGTAGCAACCGTGTGTGTGGGCCCATAACTGAAAGCGATTGGATGAGGAAAATGACAAAGTTTGGGTGGTTATAAATAACAGGCGTAGTTATTCTTCATTAAGATCATTGGAATACCCGTTGGTTAAAATACGATGTCTGGCGTGGTTGAAGACACCACGGATTGCAATATTGTTGAATTATTGATTCAAATGCGTAAGATGGCACTACTCAATAATTTTCACGATGAGTTCTTGCTCAATATTTTATTTTATTGATTCAATAATTCTTTGCGTTGATATTTTATATTATTGTTGTTTCAATAATTGTCACATCTGATGATCCCATTATCGGATCAATAATTCATATTATTTGAATAATATTATTAGATAACATTATTGGCAATGTCTAGAAAGTTACATCTAAGGAGAGGTTTGGTCACCTAATTGCGGCCAGCCAGAAGGAGAGATCCTTATTGAAAGCCCTCTTTCTGAGAACAACTGGTTTATCGTAAATGTGATTACATAATATTATTTATGAATAATTAATTATTGATTCATATGATAAGAAATATTTATTTTATATGAATATAAATGATGGATTTATTTATGTGGTTATTAATGAAGGAATTAATGTTGAGGTGTTTTATCGGTATTTTATCTGGATTGGAGGTATTAAAAATCAAATCGGGGTTTTGAGACATATTGCGGGGTATAATAATTTTAATCCGATAGTTGGATCGTTGTAATTTTTGGGTATGTTATACATACATAAGTTGAGTATATGTCCACAAATTTTGAACCGTTAAAAATGCACGAATGATTTGTTGTGAATTTTAAGAGGTGTCGGATTCGGAAATTAGGTTTATAATTGATTTTGGTGGAAAATTCTAGAATTGAGTGGGCCCCACTTGTGGTTGGTGAAGAAATGTGCTGAATTTTATTTCAAATGTGGTGGGTGGCAATAGTAGCGAGTAAAGCCATCGTGTGGCGAGTCGTCTGCCTTGGCGGCTAACATTTTCTATAAATAGAGGGCTAAGTTAGAATTGAAAATCACACCAGAAACAAAGTTTTCTCTCTTTCTCTCTCTATATTATTGAGCATATTTTGTGAGTATTTAGATACTTTGAGAGTTCTTTGTTCAAAGTCAAGTTTCATTCAAAGATCACTTGACCTTTCCTTCCAAATCTTGATTCTTTGAGGTAAGGGATGTTATTTTCTTCTCAAATGATATTAATTCTTCAATATCATTATCTTTGAAATATTGGTTGGTACTTTTATCAAATTTGGAACTTTTTCATGTCGGGGTTCTTATTCATGAGTTCTTATTCACGAGTTACTATTCATGAGTTACTATTCACGAGTTTCTTATTCACGAGTACTATTAATGAAGCGTGAAAATGTTTTTGTGGAATTTCTATCTTTTGGTGTCGAGTTACTATTCACGTATCGGACTATTCACGTATCTGACCTTATTCACGAATCACGGCCTTATTCATAAAAAATAAAAATTTTTCTTTTAAATACAAAATATCTATTACGGATACTAGCTTTGATTGTATCCATGTTTTGATCATTCTTGAATTTTACACCATTATGATTATTTTTTTTTGAGGTATTTTTGGGCGTGGATAAAACCAAGTATGAATCCTTAATCCTTGACATTTTGTTTCACCGGATTCGTTCTTTAAAATATTTTTTCATCATCCTCGGTCTTAAATGATGATATTATTGAATATCTTTGGCTGTGTAGTGCAAAGATGAATGATTTCTGAAGAATATCTTTGGCACCGTAGTGCAAAAGATGGCGGTGTGTTTAAATGAACATGACCGATCGATGAATATCTTTGGCTTTGTAGTGCAAAGATGAGCAGTGTTGAGATGAACATGGCCAGATTGATGAATATCTTTGGCCTTTAGTGCAAAGATGAGCAGTGTTGAGATGAACATGATCGATTGATGAATATCTTTGGCACAGTAGTGCGAAGATGAATATTTGATTTGAGAAGAATATTGATTGATGTTCTGAGGATAAAATATTGATGATGGTATTTGTTGAATTCATAGATTATAGTAGATTTCATTCTCTATGTAACTCTTACATGAATTATTATTTCAATGCGAATATTGATCCAAAACTTGTTGTCTATTGTATTCTATCGATTTTTTCCTTGTTGAGACTAACGATAATTTGTTGTATATTATCTTAGTCATAGTATTCTTCTATTGGGCTAGTTGAGCTCACCCTTTTCTTGTTGTTCCATTTTTCTTCTCGGGAGGCGAGAATGTAGCGAGTCTTAGTCGGGGTATGGAATGAAGGTTAGAGAGAGTTGTTTAGTAGTCCTCACCATTATTGTAAAATAATGTATCAATAAATGTGATGAGGATTTATTTGAGTATAAATATTGTCTAGAAGATAATATTTGTATTTAAACTCACGATTTTTCTTGTTGTAATAATAAAGTTGTAGTTGTTTACATACTATGTATTTGGCGATTCGAGAATGGGTGTGGTGTATACTACTATTTTGGAGGCGTCACAATTAATATCGTGAAAAAATCTACTGCGACTTTTATCCCATGACGGAGGAGAGTATATAATACTAAAACAAAATTAAGTACTACATATATATATATATATATATATATATATATATATAAAATAAAGGTATATATGGCCAGTATAACGGTTTACGATTGTTGAGTGATTTTATTTAATAAATTTAAAAATAATTTATACATTTAAAATAGAAATGTAAATTAATCTAATGATAAAATTTTGTTATCGGTCATTATTTAATTCTTCTTTAATGATATATGCTTGTGAAACGAAAACTTGTGAATTTTATTTTTTTGGACTCGGAGTATAACCGTATTACTTAAAGAGTGGTTAGTGCACAGTTTCCTTTCTATATATTTAGACAACGTACGTGTTGATTATTATAAACTAAATTGGAATATATAATACGTAGGTCGTAGGGTTACTTCTAGGCTATCTATACCAATGTGGTAGCAAGCATACCCATGCATGCAGTTTGATTGTCTTTTTCTTTATTTTTAATTTAATTAATAGTAAATGACAAAAAAAACACCGTTGAAGCTCACGTGCTTAATTGAGAATATTGCATACCGACCACAATATATATCCATCGATCGAGAAGCTCTGAACCTTTAATTTGATATATATATATATATATATATATATATATATATATATATATATATATATATATATATATCCTTTTAAAACTAATATTCCTATATATATTATCCTTTTAAACCTTTAATTTGAGAGATTATTGTTTTAATTTATCACTACTTAATTACTTTTATACAAGTACAAGGGGTTAATAACCAATGGAAGCTAGGGAAGGTCACTCTCCTCCGGGTATCCGCGTAGAAGTATCGAGTATGTTCGTGATCCATCTACTAGTAGTATATATGTTCTGAGATTTGAAACATTCTATTTTTATTTTAAATTTTTTTTTTTTTTGTGGTGTCCTCCTAATTTGATTTTTCTTCCCCATCTCGAACATATATATATAAGCTACCAAGTGCATGCATGACTCGGTAAAAAAGAATTGCTTAAGCCAATTACAAATAAATCATATAGTCGTACTCTCTCTTAATTTCTCCTTTCTTTTTCTTAAATCAAAATGAAAGTGATCTATCTAAAATAGACTAAAAATGATAAACTTAGCTTCTTTCATGTGATATATTATTATTATTATTCAAATTGAGATAAGAGCTAGTTTAATTATTTAAAATTTTAATATATTAATGTTGATCTTTAGAATATATAGGACCTTCAATTCATGAGTATAGATTAAGACCAAAAAAAAGCTACTTTAGTCCCCAAAAAAAACTTATCTAAAGTAGTTTCAGGGCCTTTAGTAAACATGCAGCTAATAACGAATATAAATTGACTATATGCAATTATTCATACAATATAAGAAAATCCTCTAAATAATAGTAGTAGTAATTAATAAGAGTAACACATTTATTACTCAGAATATTATTATTATTATTATTATTATTATTATTATTATTATTATTATTATTATTATTAGCTACTGATCAGTCAAGTGATGATGTTGAGGTTGGCTAGAGTCTTCAAGTTCATGGGTCGGATATGTCGCTTACCACCCCATAAGGCCTTGGACATGAGTTTATATGTATGCTCCGTTGGATGGAAATAGTCCCAAAATAAGTACTCATTAGGGTTTGGACACATCTTATAACCTTCATGCCCACATTGCAACATTCCTCTCAGAGCTCCATCGCCACAACATGCATCAGTTACATTGGATAGACCTGCATGCATGTGCAACCATATATAGTTAAATCATGAAAAAACAAGAAAAACACACCTACTCCTTCCGTCCCAAAACTAAAGTCTCATTTGAAATTTTGTCCTTTTTCTATAGGACATATTAATTAGTATGGCCGGTTTGTTTAATTAGGACGTACGTTTAGCTTTTTAAATGTCAAATTATATTTTAAGAATAAAAATTGTGTTCAAAGTCTGAAATAAGTTAAAAAGTTTAACAAGACTTTCATTAATTTGTGAACCAAGAGAGAGTACTATTTTGGGACTCCAGATCAATTTAAAGAGACAATAAATTACCATAGCGTGTTGGAATGGTCCGAAGTAGCTGGAAAATGCTATATACTGAACCATAAACACCAACTGATCCAGGGTACTTAATTGGTAAATCTTTGGCCAGGTTTTCCAATCCCCTATTGTAATTCTTCACCATTCTATTCATCTTCCCGTAACATTTATCAACCGGTGCACCGGGCAAAAGGGTCCTTGCCGGAACACAACCGGCAGGGCCTAGTGAAAAAAGGGCAATGCGCCGAGCTCCTAGCTTGTAAATTTGGTCCACATAATGTCCAACTTCTGTCAACATGGCTTGGACATAAACATCCGGGGCCGGTGCTGGCGGATCGAATGCGAGAAAGTAGTTGAATATATCGTTTGAACCCGATTCCAGGAAGAAGAGAGATTGTTGCACTTGTTTTTTGTCAGTATGATTTTGCTCTACTAGGGTTTGGAATATTTCAAGCTGGTCCTGAATTGGTGTCACCCCCTGCAAATATATCATACATTAATTATAATTTATATTTTTTGGACATCATATACATAATTTTTAAAAGAAATATTATCAATTTGAGTTTTGTCAGATGATCAGCAATTTTTCTTGTTTGAAACATTAGAATAGCTTATGCGTAAAATTGAAGAAAATTAAAGGCAAAAGGTGTAGATAACTGACTGTTCATGCATATATCATAAAAGTTAATTGGTCTCTTACATAAGCATCACTACTATACCTATAGCTATATATATGGATAAGGTTTTTGTTGGGCATGCATGGAAAACAAGAATGCCTAAGTTTACACATGCTTGTTGCATCAATGATGGATATGTCAAACTAAAACTAAAGCATATATGCGTGGTTTGATTCTTATGATTGAAGAAATTAGTTGTCATAGCAAAAGTATGGTAAGCAGAAATATTCGTGCATATTACTACATCCATTTCAAATTATAAGATTATTATTGACCATTTAAAAGTCAATTTCAAATATTTTCAAATTTAATATTGACATAAATTAATTTAGTTTATGTCAATACAATTATAAATATCATAAATTATCTAAAAAGTACTACTAGTTATAAAATTTATGGCGAAATTCGTTGTTTGTTGCCTCTTTTTCTAAGAATAAGGTCAAGTTTTAAGCCGGTTGAGTCTTATTGTTTGTGTTATGTGATAATTTTCAAATTTTAAATAAATCATGTCAGTTTTAATTTTTTTAAAAAAATTACTTTTAAAAAGATCTTATAATTCTGTCCAATTAATCCCGTGCGCCCTTCCACATATAAGGTCTTATTTACAAAATTTGTAAACATTAAGGATGTATTTTTATATCGAGAAAATCATAAGCAAATTTTGACTGAGAAATTGTTCAACCCACTTATACACCTTTATATTATCCATATATTTGCTATCTATATGCTTAACTTATGCAATGAATAAGCAGTAATTATTTTCAGGTAACTTGATTAAAACTTTTGCCAAATACTTTTTCTTAACTTGTTTGCGTTCACGCAAAAGAACAATTTCTTTGTTAGTTTCATCGGCAATTGCGTAGAGTAATGTTAAATAAGCTAGTTTTTAATTAGGTGAAATTCTCATACAATTTCTTATTATAACGGCTGGCTGGCTCCAGGTGCTACGTACTTTACTTTATTAGGCTTTTGTCCGTTCATAGATCGATGGTTACGCGACGTGTGTGGGATCCCCTATGATTACCGAAACTACATAGTTTTTTTCAGCTAAATCAAAACTTCATAATCAGTGGGTGTTTGTGATCGTTTATAAGCATGTAATCAGTAATTTTAAGAAGTAAAAAAATGATTACTAAATTGATTTTAATAATGTTAATAATTACTTTTATGGAAATAACCAAAAACTCCAATTTTAAATTTTTAATTATTTGTCAAATCTAATAATCAAGTTTAAGCAAGTATATTATTAATATTTCACTATTTATTTTTATAATTTCATTCATTACTCATCTTTGCTTCTCAAAGCATTCTTTTTTAATAATTTACACTTAAAATAAGTTGCTAACAATTTTTTTACACCAAACATTTTTGCACTTCTTACTAGTCTAAGTGATTTTTAATTACCAAACACAAACATTTTTTTTTAAACTGGCTGGAAAAATAATAATCAAAATCACTAATCACATTTTTTAAACAATGAATTTGATCTAGGGAGTACACCATTCTACACTTCTTCTTTCTTTTTTTTTACTTCTTTTTTGGTTAAGGTTTTTTCTTTTGCAATTGTCATCACCATTCACCAACTAGCAGGCTTACTACACCTTTATTCCATATATTTAAGTCTTTTAAGCACTATTCTTTTCCTTTCAAAACAGAAAAGCGTATATACATATATAGATTCTCCATTCAATTAAACTGTTAATTATAAGTCAAAGAAAATAAATAAAATTAATGAAAGGAATTAGCTTTGCTTACAAATTCCTGATTGGTTGCTCTCAAAACACCGCTACCAGCACTAGCAAAGTTGATGCCATTGGAGGGATACTCCTTGCGACTTCCATTGATCACTTCAAGCTGTGCCTCAAGGAATGATTTTTGAAATGGTATGCCAAGAAATTGAGCTACGTACAGTTTAATTTGTGATCCATGCACAAATTTCATATTATATAATTTGTAGTACTCAACGATACGTGGACTTACTTATCTATGACATATATATACTGACAAAGAGGATGCTGATATTTTAACCAATTTTATATAATTGAGTTACATATGTATAGCTACAAAGTTACAATTACATAATACTCTGTAACAAAGGCCATTGAAATATAATTCTCTAGCTATATTAATGCAACTAATTTTTATAAAACTATTCAAATAGATTGTCCAAAACTAACTACGTGAAACCCAAATCCAGAGAGAGAAAATTAAGTGAATATATATATATATATATAGCATATTATACGTACAAATGAAGTCGGCAACAGTTCTGCCATTAGTGAATCTTCCAGTAGGGTGGTGAAAGAAAGAAGAACCATAGGGTGGAAAATCAGCTTGAGCAGTGCAGTTCTTGTTGTAGTGATTGTTTCCCGCATCAAAAAGTGAATCTCCGAATATAAATACAGCCGGAACGTTGTGTGCTGGAACTAAAACGCATACAAGGAGAGAGATGATCATGATAAGCAATACTACTACTCTAGATCTCTCCATTTGATTTAATTTTAGATCTATCTGTCACGTGAAAGAATATATATATATATATATATATATATATATATATGTATATGTATATACATGGCAGTGAGAAAATAAGGAAAAAGGTGACGAGCGAAGACAAACACTTGAAACGGAATACACGACCTAGGGGAGGGGGGAGCCATTATTGTCATCAATTGGATTGCCATTAGCTAAAAAAAGCATTTCTGATGTAACCCTCTTTTTGTCTATATTACTGGATTACTACTTTCATCCCTCCCATTTGATATACCTTCTTTTGTTTTTTATTTTAAAACAGATGTAATTTGGTTTGTTAAGGACTCATTTAAATCGAATGAAATGATATAGGATGAATTTTGTCGATATTTTGTAGCATAACTTTCTTTAATTTCTTTATTCTTATTTTTTGAAAATAAAGATCTTATATATACATATAATCTTTTGTAATAGTTCTACTTAAATTTTATTTTATCATTTAGTTAATCTCCATACGATTTTAGATAACATCATTTTGATTTTTTTAAATCAATGCAACTAATTGTGAATAATTATAAACTACATACAAATTACTACTATAATAAATTAACATAAAAAAGTCATGTTTTAACTTTTTCAAAACATTACAAAATCTTAATTTTAAAATTAATAATTTTAGTTAAAACAATCAATACTAAATAATCTATCAAAAAATACTACTTACATTCTTTTTTAATTTTTTAAAAGAAATTCTTTTGCTCCTTTTTATCTCTCCTTTGAAGAATTTTAAGGAGAACAAATTACTTACACTTTACTTAACATTATATATATATATATATATATATATATATATATATATATATATTACTCGTTTTCATCTTTTCAATTAATTTTAACATAATAAGATAATTAAATTCCATTTTTTTCTGTGAGATGAATTCAATGCTCACCCTGTTCTATAACAAACATATGGACCCGGTGAAAACATATAACAAACAAATGGACTCGATGAGTTTACAAATGCTATAGCAAAAGAAATAATCGCGCTCTATTTACAAGTTCATTCAAGCCTAACCCAAGCAACTCGCATACAACTTGTCACACAGAAAACTGGACAGCCATTTATAATATATATATATTTTTGGAGATCTACCTATATTCGATCCATTCAACTAAGAATGTAAAAACAAGGGATATCAATAAACAGATGTAATCAGTCAAACTTTATTGAAAATTATCCTAGTACTATTGTCTATAGTAGCCACCCTGGTGCGGAGGAGGGTATGGTGATGGAACATTATAAGGTGGCCTAGGAATAGATCCCGGTTGCTGACCGGGAGCATTGTAGTATGGACCCCGCCACCCCGGGTAAGCAGGTTGTCCATACTCGTGTGTAGCCCTGGCTGCTGCTGGTTCTGTGAAGGCCGCACGGAGGAGGACCTGCTGCTGACAAATGGTAAGGAGGTGGCTCCTGTTGAGTCCCATATGGCGGTGGGGCTGAGAATACCCAGACACTGGGGGCTGCTGAGGAGGTGGGTGCTGCTGAGGGTGTGGATAGTAAGGTTGTGATTGAGGAAGAGGCTGCTGGGGAATATTTACAGTGTCTGTCTGCTGTTGAGAAGAGGTTCTTTGAGGTTGATTCGGCTGTCCTACTGAAGGGTAATTGTAAGCGCCTGTATTCTTACCATCCTGAAAACTGAGACCTGCCATTTGTCTCTGAACATCTTCAATCATTTCTCGACATTGTATGCTTCTAGTCATCACAAAATCACCGCACTGCTGTTTTACATTTGTGATGGCATCCTGTAACAAAGGCAATAGCAAATTCTTGAGGCAAAGATAAAAGAGAAAACCAAGAAGATTTATTAGGATCTGATGATCACACGACGAGATCTCAAGGAGTAATAACAAGTAACAGGGAAAAATATAGATGAACTCATCTTTAAGTGATTGCATCCGTGGATATAAACCAGGAGAGAAATAAAGATGAATATCTCATACCTGAAGAGTAACATAAAACTTCAGTCCTTCATTAATATTCTCTTTAATTTCCCGATATTTCGCAATGGCAGCTTCAATCTGCTTATAGCACTTCTCACCAGATGCTACAAAATAGAAGACCAAAGACACTGTTAAAAGAGTAGAACTTTTCATATTGATTGGGCAGGCATGATGGCTAAAATTACAAAGCATAAATTATATCTTTAAGAAAGTATTAACTATCAAGTACTTAGTAATAAACCTGGAGAAGCTCTAAAACTTATTTTATCAGTATCTGGTAGTAACCACCACCGGGAAAAAACAATTAAGCTAAATAGAAAAAACAAAATTATAAATATTTAGGTTGCATTTGATGATGTATTCCAAAATACTTTTGCTTTCTGCTGATTTTTTTAAGAAAGTACTTCTAAAGAATTAACAAATGATTAAAATATTCATAAAATTACCATACTTATTGTAGTGTTTATGCATCTAATTGGGCAGTTTATATCTGAGAGCACAAACATGTAGTCAGCTACACTTGTGAACTTGAACTCACAGGGCCAACACAATTATAAGACTGGCCTCACTGAACAGCCAGATCAATTTATTGGACTTTCAGGGGAAAAAAATAGTAAAATTTACCTATAAGAACTATCTATGGTGGTGTACAGTAAAGAAACCTTTTTTTGTTTGAAGACTCCTCAAAAGATTTTCTAGATGAGAGTATGTGCCAACCCTAATTATTAATGGAAAATTGGATCAAGTTTCACCTGCAGAATTCCATTCATGAAGAACTACAGAGAAAAATCATGACTACATTGGAAAGATAGCTCAGTTTCCAACCCACTAATTAGAAATTTAATAATAAGGATAATGAGAACTTAAGCAAGAAAGGTGAAAATTTTATGTAGAATCAAGTAATCAATGACAGAACAGCATGCAAGTTTAAAATTGGCTACCTTTATAATCTTCAATGTTGAAGACAGAAGCAAATTCATTGTTTTGAGCCTGCAAGATTAAAAATAATTATAATAATTAAATAAGGAAGAAAAAATAATAGTTCTTCAGTAACGCACAGTTTTGAAACCCTAAAAGGATTTAAAAAACAAAAACAAAAAAAGCTTGAAATTCGAGACAAACAATAGTATGCCAAAACTAAATCGTGTTTTCTGACTCTGGGACAAGTAAACTTATTTATCTTTTTTGGATAAGTAACATTTTAAGGTTTATTCTCAAAATTGATTCAATTATAATAAAGAATTCTATTGATGCAACCGCTAGAATGTGAATTGTACAAGAATCAACTTACTTCAATTTTGCGAACCCAATTCACTAGCCAATGGAACAAAACAATATAACAACTTCCACAGCATTACATGAGCATTTAGATTTAATGCTGAACTTGGAGTATCTAATTGGGCCCCATTGAAACCTCATCTATCCCCCCTCCCCTCCCTCGCCAAAAAATTACTTCAAGAATGAAGACTGATGCAGGACAATGGCTCAGAGGATTAGAAAAGGGATTAAAGGAAGAAAGGATGGAAAAATAGGATAAAAATAATAATCTAAAGCCACAATTGCACAAAGGGAATCTCAAATCAATCAGTATATCATCCTCTATGAACTCCAATGATGATAACATTAGTTTATATAGGAAAAAATAAAACCCCAATTCTAAGGTAACTGCATTTAATAAGGAAAGAGTAGTCAGTCATCCCACATTTCATCTCCATGAGCACAACCTTCAGCCTTATAAAGGACAAAATAATCAACTTCAAGCTAGTAGGCTGAAGGCCATGTTATCGAACTAGCTGAAAAGATAAAATCAACATCTTCAACGCCCAGTAATTTGTTGGCCTCACCAATGCTCGACTTGTGAATTTCATTGGGTAATTGCCTTTCCACAACCTCTTCATAACTAATTACAATTATGTCAATAGGTGGATATCATTGGTAATTTATGCAGTAAGTTTTTGAAGATTTGCCTCTTAATGTCTTTAAGCATGGCATCAATAGCTTGTGGTTTTCTTCTTTTGGATTTATCAATTTATACTCTTTGACTTTCTTGTTCAACTACAAAGTGATTCTTGTTTTGTTTTCACAAAATACAAAACGTTTGGATGCTTGATCATAACGCATCTTCAAATCTCCAAGCATCTGTTCATTCCACTCCAAGTCTTTGCTCAATCTCAAATAACCAGATGGAAGATAAAAACCTTAAATTTGCTCGCTCCGGAAATAATTTTGTATTCAAGTTGCATAATTTGATCCCAAAGTGCAACTTGATCCCAAAGCAGATGACCTACTACTTCTCAACTATACCAACATAAAAAGACAAAACAACACTGAAACAACAGCACAATAAAATTAAAAAACAGAACGGAAAGAATGCAGACCTGAATTTGCAGCAACAACCGCTCCTGTGCCTCAATATTTTGTGCAATTTCCTGACAAATGTGATCATACTTTGATATCTCCTTTCTGAAGAGATCCTCATAAGAGCCAGGGGATGTCATCAGCTTTGGAAGTATATCGTCCTGAAGGCCAAATCAACCAAGTTAGTGCCGGATGTGACATATAGCATTCAAAAGTACTAGATTTAACCATACAGAAATGGAATTTATAAGGATGCATTGCACTATCACCACAACACAAGAACAGAGAGTCAAGATATAGCCAAAGGTTAATTGTTACAGGCAAACACGATAGCTCATATATTGCCATTTTCTGTTGCAGGCAAGTGAATACACATATCTATACCTTGTACAAACACAGTTAGTCGAAAACTACGTGTTCAGCGTAACATGGATAAATTTCATTCTGAAGGAGTATAGCAGCAACCTCAGATTTCTGATTTCTAAAAGAATGTTAATCTCTTTTCAATAGCTTGCAATAATCAACTAAAGAAATCATAATCAAATTAAGCACACCTTCCTTTTCATCTCTTTAAGCATGTCTTCAAGACCTGCCCTTTGAGCACCTAAGTTCTCCAATTGCCTCTGCAAAGAAAATACAATGAAATTTATCCATTAAGAAAAATACAGTGATAGAAGTCAGACCAAATAATACATATGGAATTCTGATTTGGGAGCATTTCAAAGTACTTCAAATATTTTGTTAATACTTGAATACTTAATTTCTTTTGCAAAATGGCATTCCCATCATGAAGATAACTTGTCATATTTATGCACTCATGTTTGACATCTTCACCAGAACAAAATTAACTGCAGTTTCAAGACTTATGCAGTGTGTTTGGTAAGGGTGAAAGGGAAAGGAAGAGAAAATATTTGACCTCTCTTATATTTTTGTTTTGTTCCTAACTCACGCAGTGAGAGTGAGAGAGAGCTTGAAAAGGAGAACTGAAAGTCTCTTCTCGTTTTTAAAAATAAAAGAAATTGCTAGTCCTTTTTATTAGTAATGCACAAATCATGGTCTTCTCATCAAAATAAAAATTATATCTTCAAGATAAAATATAAAAAAATTAGTTCCCACAATGTGTGGTTAAGATTGAGGGATATAAAGAACATTCCAATTACTTAATATCCATAATTCTAGTTCACCACAACATTCACGTAGGTAGTAACCTCAAAAATTAAATTACCAAACTCTGCTTCAAGGCCCCTAATATTGCATCTTCATTGGCATCCAGAGACATGATTGGTCTCCCTAGGGTCGGGACAGCAGATTCTATCTGAAACAAAATACAAAAAAGATGACACTCCAATTAATATCATTGGGTGAATAAAACAGAACAAAATAAACAGAATCTTATCATTGTTCTAGAAGTTCTATAACTAGACTAACAACTTGAAGAGGGTGAACCCGGAAGAATGAAGTAGTTCTCATTTTCAAAAGCAAAAAAAGCCAAAATAAAAAGAATATGAGAAATTAACTGGATCAAACTCTACTTGATTAACCATGAGCTTCATGGCAATGTTATGAATAGCTATCAGCGAGGTCTCCTTGATGCTCACACACCAATGAGATGTTGAGAATGGCAAGTCAAGCGCAAGAACTGCTACTCAGTGTAAATAATGTTATAGAGTTTAGGATAACAACCCTCCTGCGACCCCAATTTTCTTCCTCTTAACATACTGATAGCATAGGGATAGGAGCCTGATAATTTTATCAGTATCTGATGGTTAATCCATTCAACAATGTAAAATATCACTGTGATAAGAGACAATTAATAAAAATTCTTAATAGAAATTAAGAATTCCTTGAGCCCATGAAAGGGGGTGCTTTATCCTGTTAATACCAACTACTGCACCTTCAATATGTTTACAGACCAACTATGTAATTTATTAGATAAACTGAATATATGCATATACAATAAACTTAAATCACTATTGTATGTTTTAAACTTTTAACCGTGGAGAATTAATGTTAATAGAATTACATTATGTAATCTGATGTTGAGCTCATAGCCACACACTGGTTCATTTATAGTTGATGAATATCTTTTATCTAGATTACAGCATACATGAACTTAAATAATACAAGTTTTAAGGAAGAAAACATACTGGATGGCGGTCAAGAATTGACATGAGGGCTGAATGATCTCTCACAGATCGCTCAATCCGGACATCACTTTCTGCAGCTTGCTTCAAATTTGCTGCAAACCTATTTAACCTATCCTGCAAATTCTTTGTTAAGGTGCTAGATTGAGGCCTGGTCCACGAAAGTTCCAAATTGGCTTCTGAACTGCGCATCTTCTGTTGCTTCTTTTGCAAGAGCTCTTCAGTTTGGACAAGCAATTCCTGGTTTACCCTCCTCAGATCTCTAAGCTGCTGCAGCTCAGCTTCTAAACCAGCTGGGCCCCCACTAATTTGCACTGCTTCCACATCTTCTTTGAGAGCTGTAGGCAGAGAGGAATGCCCTTCCAAAGCCAGGATTGAGTCAGGTAAATCCATTTCCTTGAGCCTAACACGGGTAAGCTCACTGCCTTGCTGTAAAATTTCAGCTTGTGTTCTGATTATCTCATCAACCATTTCGGTATACCTAGAAAGAGCCTTAGCACTGCTGTCAGGAACAAGACTAGCAAACATCTTATCCTTGCTTGCATCCAATACCTCATTCATCGGCAAAGCCTTGACCATTTGAAATGCGGGAAGTGGTGGTAAAGAACTAGCCGGGGGAACCCTCATAAGGTACACTCTATCATTCTCCTTCACAGCCCTCTCAAGATTATGATTTATATTGCTTTCTAATTTACTATATGCATCTAATAGTTGCTGTGCAGCCCCCCTTGAGGATGATTTCCTTGCTTCAGATAAAGCACTGATCCCACTCTTCAACCGTGCAATTTCCTCGGCAATCTCTTCTTTCTCATGAAGCTCTAAACCATACCTATAGCAAGCCTCGGCATAAAACAAGGCTGCCTTTAGCTGAACATGAGAAAGCCATGTCTTGTCGAAATGCTGGTTAAGTGGTGTGACACTCAGTGCTGCCAAAGCTTCCTCGTAGAAGATTCCAACCTGTAATCATTTTCATTTCAATAAACATATTTCAATGATTGGAATGGAAAAGCATTTGAGCCATAAATCCACTCAGGCTGAAAAAGGCCACATCATGTACATCAATGTCCTTACACAAAATATAGATCACGAAATTTTATAGTGTATTTCTCATGAGTAGTACAATCAATTCCTATTAATAGTTTGGGCTACTACCATTGCACTAACAAAACCATATCAGCAATTGCACTTGAGCACATAGGATTTCGGCATATTACGCGACATAAAACCAAAATTTAATCATGCCTAGTTGCCTAAGATTTACAACTTCTCGCAATAATTGTGAGATTGAAAAACGATTGTTCCATCAGACCCACATGATTTGAGAAATCTAACTATCATCCCAGATTTTAGTTACTATCTTATGCAATCTTGACAAATTTTACATTCTTTATATGTTCAGCTTCTTGTGTTTCTCCTTAAAGAAAAAGAAATATGTTCTAAATACTACAAAACCGCAAGTTTTAACAATGAGCAAGTCTAGGGGTATCAAATAGGGTCTCAAATAAATGTTTTAATATTATTTTATTACATGCCCAATCACTAATCAAACAATAAAATAAATGGCACATCTACCGATGAATCCATTTGAAACCCCTAACATTACTCTTCAACAATATTTTGAGACAATCATTTATTCGAAAAACCATAATACCATAAGGCAAGTAGAGTTGATAATGGGTATAACGTGGATATGACTTTGACCACCATAATCCCACTTCTATATTTTGCCTTTCTAATATATAATTAATTCCTACTATATAGTATAGCATCATTTGTGGCATCAAAAATCAAAACTTTATCAGTTGGACAATTCACCTCGGCTTTTAGTTCTTTAAGCTAAATTAGTATCTAACACAATGTGCAATTACCATATTCAGTACTCACATTTCCCAAAACTCATACACAATCTCAAAATTGGTCTAAATTTTACAACTTTTCATAATAATTCTCCTACCTAATCATAGTTTTTGATGGCTGTATAGGCTAACTGTAAATTAATCACTGAATTAATATCCAAAACTCACCTGTCTCGAAATTTTAGCACAAACACCAGGGGTACTCCCCTTAGCAATGGTATTCTCAAAGACGCACTCCTGAGCTTGAGCCAGCATAAGCCTCTCTAACATACCCACACACTCCACAGAAACATCGAGCGTAGTGGAGCTCCCCAGTGACGCCTTCATGGCCACATTGTCCCTCAAAAAAGAAAAGGCCCCGGCCGCTGCAATAAACGAGTGGGACGCCTGCCTTCTCCCCTCCACCGATGACCGATCAAACCCCAGTCCTAACTGACTATGCACGGCCCCCAGATTAAACAAGACGGCAGCCTTTTCTAAATGAATATTTTGCTGCGACGCTTTGAGCTTGCTCTTGAAAGCATCGTACCACGTGAAGGTAACCGTGTTGATGTGGTCTTTGTCTGGAGAAATCGGGAAGCGTGATTCGACGGCAGTGAGGGCTTTAAAGTAATTTTGGAGGAGGTCGCGGCGTGAAGAGAGTGAATCGGCAGGGCCGGCGCGTTCCAGATCGGAACGGAGTTGTTTGAGGGTTTGGAGATCGTCTTCGAGGTTTTGGGCCTCGCGCTCGGAGTAATTGAAGACGATGTAGTTGCGAAGGGGACGGTAGAGATCTAGTGAGACTGTTTTCTTCTCATAAATTGCTAGCATGATGTTCGACGCCGACGATGATGCCGACGGAGTTGCCATGATTACTGTAGTTGGTGAATCAGAGACTTGAACTGAGATCGATGTGTAAAGAATATTGAGGAAGATGATACTGGTATGCTTAACGAGTCAATTGAACTTTATTAATTCTGACTTTTTTATCAGCCGTGTTTTGTTCTTCGTTGTGTACATTTTTATTCTTGGCATAAAAGGAAATCAGGAGAGCCAGGCCCGTTCGGCAACAACTTATAGATTATATTAAATTGTGATTTATAATTAAAAACATTGTACATCACTTTAACTTATTAGTGATAAATTAATTTAAAATAAATTATGAAAATATTAAGTTGATAATAACTTAAAAGTTAAAATAAAATATAAAATTATTAAAAATAATATTAATAAAAAATACATTAAATCAATATCATATCATAAAAATTATATATTATATTATATATAACATCAATATAATACATCTCATATATATATATTTATATCATATTAGAATATAATATAATATAAATATAATAATATTAATAATATATTATATTATATCATATACATATATAATATTATATATGTATATATTATATGTTATAATATTATATTATATATATATATATATATATATATATATATTGTATTATATCAAATTATATATATTTATTTCTTTTTACATGGGGTGAAGATATTTTTTCTTAACATTTTTTTTATCACATGTTTGTTTTGTTGTATAACAAATTAAATATTAAGTTAAAAAGATAAAGATGTAATTTAATAAAATATAATAAGGGCATTTGGATATTAAATTTTGTCAAACCAATTTATTAGGAATGATTTATAAATTATTATTAAATAAAATAAAAATTTTATTTATTAATAATAATTTATAAATAAATAATTAAATTGTCACCAAATATTTAAACATTAGAAAATAATTTATAAATTGGGTTGCATTGCCAACAACCTCTTAATACCAGCTACGCCAACATCTTAATGCCCTAGTAGTAGAAATTGAACAAAAATTTATATTCACCTATAATCATCAAAAAGAAAATAGTATAAGAATGTCAAGTTTATATGTTTTTATTTGACTTTAAGTTTATTCTAGAAGAAAAATTCAATTACTTCATGTAAATGTAATTCAAGTAATTACATGAAGTAAATATATTTAAAAAATGTATTAAAACGCAATATATACTATGTACAGTCATCTAATTTTATCATAAACTAATTTTTTTTAATTATTTTTAGAGTAATGTTACTATCACATAAAACAGTTCACATACGGTTCATATATATTCACATATATATTGGTATGGTATACATGACTTAATATGCACGTGAGTCATATCAATATGTTACGAGTGTATGTAAATGAGTATTTGAGTAGACGCGTGAGTATATCAATACGCATACGAAAGATATGCAAATAGATGAAATTGCTTTTTATGTGATAGTGACTTATTGTTATTTTGAGGCCTAAACGGGCCGGGTCAAAATAGTTCGGATTTTGGCGGGTTAAAAAAATTAAGTCCAAAGCTCGGTTTTTGACAAACGGATCTAAATTAATTTATGACCAATTTTTAATATATTTTTGGGCCAAATTCAAACGGGCCGGGTCAAAATTATCTGAATTTTTATGGGTTTAAAAAATAAGGCCCAAAATCAACCTCTTGACCGGCCCGCGGGCTTCGGCCAATTTTTCCGGGGGTCTGGTTGGAAGGTAGGAGGAACAATTTTGACCCCACGCCCTTTTTATAGAATAATGCCATATTTTCTTCGCCGAAGTTTCTAGAGAGAGAAGCAGCTCAACACAGACGAGTAATCAAGGCGAGGCCGCCATAAATCCATCACTATTCTTCAATTCCTTCTCTCGTTTTACAGTGCACGATCTATCTGGACTTATCTCTCAAGTTTTGAGGTACTTTATTTTGTTTTATTTTCCTCGGTATGTTTTTAGGGGTTTCTTATCTACACATTTTTTAGGGGTAAAGATAATCTTCTCATGAAATTATATTTCGTAGGGTTGTAAGGCACCAAAGTGGCCAAAAGAATGATGCTTTACCATTAGTTAGTTAAAGTTAATTGCATATTGAAAGTCACGATAATCAGAAAAAAATAAGCCCTAGTTCTTTTTTTCTGTATCTTGTTTTTTTTAGATGTGGATTGAGTAAGTAGCCTGTTTGTTTTTCCATCCTTCATTAAAGTATTTATTGGGATCTTCTTAACTCTCCTTGGTTTTAAATTTATTGAAGGTTCCTTTGGGAGTCTGACGCAGAGGAAGCTTTGTAAGTTTGGGCTTGTAAGGGAACTCTTGTTTTGGTTGGTTTATATAAGGTAAGAAAGGCGGGCTAAATTTTTTAAATTATATTGCTTGCTATTGTGTGTTTTGTTTGTGGAGGACAAGTATAAGTGAAAAAAGTGTATTTCTTTAGCTGATTGAAGCCGAGAACCCTTGACAACTTGTTAAAAATATAAACTGTACACGTTAGTGATGAATCAAGATTATTGCTTCTCAAACAAATGGAAAAGGAATGCCTTAGGAACTGTTTGCACCTTTTTTCCTGCATGACATGCATGATGCAATTGTTAATGCTTGACAACGTCCATCCAAGAATGAATTTGATGTTCTACCCAAAATTAATTCTCAGCTTGGGTTTGACATAATGGGTGGACTTTTTACTAGTAGCTATTGATATATAGTATACCAGCTTTAGCACGTTCCATTGTGTACAAGATAGCATAATACCCTGAGAGAGCAGATTAGTAAATGAGTTATGTAGCTGATCACAAATCTTTGGGGCTTGAGGCTGTTTCACTGTAGTTAATGCAATATGCCTGTTGCTTTTGATTTATGCTAGAATATTACATTATTACTTGTTTAGTGGTGACTAGGAAATTATATAGAAAGTTAGATAAATAGAATGGTATCAAGTCTTTTGTTTGATTAGTAGAATGGTCCTAATTTAGCACCATAGTAGCGATCAACTCTCAAAAGCATGGAGGCATGTGAGGAAGATATCATAATTTTTTAATATTAAAATGGAGAAATTACTAACATATTATCTGCTCGAGCTTCATTTGCAATGTCTAGATTCATGTTTTTAGAATAATATCCAACCAGGGGTTAGGAGCGTGGAGGAAGTTGAACCAGAACTTATTTACATTCTCTTTTAGAGAATGGAGGCTTTATTAATATATTATATTTTCGAGCTTTAGCTTGAATGTCAATTTTCAGCTTCTTTCTACCTTCTACAGTACTTTAGGTTATGTTATTGTATTGCCATATCCTCGTAATCAACTTATTTACATTTACTCTTTTAGGGAATGGAGGCTTTATTAGCATATTATATTTTCGAGCTTTAGCTTGAATGTCACTTTTCGGCTTCTTTCTACTTTCTACGGTACTTTAGGTTATGTTTTTGGATTGCCATATCCTCATAATTAACTTGGAACGGTATTTTCATCAATAAAATTGGAGAGAATAAGATTTTTAGTTTTCTAGATTAAGAGGGAGAAAAAGGAGGGTGCTTTGAAAACTTATAAAGTATTAGGGCTCAAGTGATTTACTGAAGAGACAATGGCTTGCCGCTCTTTGAAGTCTTGGAAGGTAATTATTTTGTTATTGGAAGAGGATGGGGATTAGTTAGTGACAAGACCGAGAGATATCTAAGTGAGAATGCTGACTTGAGTTATGGGAGATCCTCTGAAAAACATGAGGCCTTCCAGTGGGATGTTTTATATGTTCCCTTAATCTGCACAGATATAATTGGCTTCAGAGAGGTTTCTAATTAGAGAAATTTCATTCTCTGGTCTTATTCCTTATGCAGTCTATACTCCAATATAATGCGCATCTCAAACAATGCAATTAAAAGCTGCATGCTATAGATCAGAGCATAGCATTAGGAGAGGAGGAAACAATTTACTTTTAAAGATTTTAATTGGATTGTTTTAGCTATCTTAGTTTTCTTCTCTTCAAGGGTCTTACTCTTCAGTTTATTTGTTCGTCATTGCTATAAATCTGTTTGATTTTAATTAATTTTTTTTCTTTTCCTTCTCATATTATTGGCTTTTATCTCATTGCAAATTTCTTAATTTTTATCTAAAGGGGGTGTAATATCCTTTTGTTAGTTTATTAGTTGTTTTTCTTGGTGGGAACTTTGTGATGGAAGAACTAACATTGATTCCTTCTCTTCTTTGAGATGCACTTCCGGTCATCATCATACCAAATGCAGATTTTAAGTTGGTTTTTTACATCTCAATGGATTGCAAGAAGTTCATGCAGTTGGTTGAGGAGAAAAAGAAGAGGGTCCTGGAGAAGAAAGAAGCTCCTTTGAAGTGGGAGCAGAAGCTTGAAGCTGCTGCCAGGGCAAAAGCTGATGCTGAAGCCAAAGAGAGGAAGATAAAGGCTGGAAAACACAAGAGAAGATATCTGTCTGGTTCTGATAGTGAAAGCACTGATGAGGGTAGAAAATCGACTAAAAGGACCCACAGAAAGCATAGGAAGCACACTCACTTTGATTATTGTGATGATGAAAAGAAGGAAAAAAATTTGAAGCGAAAACCAAAGAGACGGTCCTCCAGCTCAAGTGATGATAGCATTGCCGAAACTGAGTGTGGTTCAGAAGAGGAGAAGAGGAAAAAGCAGGTCCAGAAGAAGCGTAAGAATCATAATCTTGATTTGGATTCTAGTGCTTCAGATTCTTCAAGCCACGAGGATGATGGTGCAGCCAGAAGAAAAGGTCATGCAAAACATCACAAACGTCATCGACGATTGCACTCACATTCGAGCAGTTCAGATTCTTCAAGTGATGATGATGATGACAAAGTTAGAAAAAGAAACCATGGAAAGCATCACAAACATCAGAGACGACTGAATTATATTTCTACGGTTTCTTCAGGTGATGAGCGGACAGTTAAAAGGAAGGCTCATGTGAAGCATCGTATTAATCATTGATCTCATAGTCATGACTTGAAGTCAGATTCTGATGACCGCAGATGTGATAGAAGTAGCCTCTCTCTAGGAAAATCATCTGATGACTACAATGAAGAATCAGGTAGAGTAAGGTACAAGAAGGGTCATCACCACCATCATGAGAACCATAGCCATCATAACTCAGAAGACCAACAGCTGCTTAATGGTCATGCCAAGTAGGGATTACAACCAAATAGGAAGTTTATTGGAAACCCTTGTGCCAAGGCAAATGTTAGGGATCATAATGGTGCTGATGAAGGTGGAAATAGAGTTATTTAAAACTGCTGATCAGTAACAAACTTTAGTTTCTGTGATGATTGCAAACTTTTTTAATCTGAAAGCAAGTCTTGCTAAACATTTGTGGCTTATTTTGGAACTCTAGTCAAGGAGAAATGATAAGCTATGTTTTTTAAGTTTTTGATGTTGCAAATAATTCAATGATATGTCAAGTTTTTGTTTCAGTTATTTTATACTTTTATTGGATTACTTTCAATTTCAGAATTTACAAATGTATGTTTTGGTGTAAAAGCAAATTGGAATGACTACCCCTCTTCAGGTTGAAATTTTTGGGTCTATATTATATCAGTTTGTAACAGGTAGCTGTGAGTTGTTATATGTAAAGCCGGTTTGGTTTTGGTCTTATCCTCTGTCATTATTGTTTGTGATTTTAGTTAATATTTATTTTCATTTTTTCGTCTCTGTTTTATCTTTCTTGTGGGCATGGCATGAGCTGGCCGAGGATGTGACATACTCAAAATTGACTCTCTAATGAATGAGGAGCTATGATTGGGGTGGAAAGGGAAAACAAAATTTGAAGCACCAACATAAATACCTAGTTGCAAAATTTGAATTAATTTTGTTATTATAAGTTGAGACAATTGACACACAGCCGAATAGAATGAATGAATGAATGAATTCGTAGCCACTCCTCTGCAATAATAATAATAATACAACAATATGAACCCCAACTGTGATTTCAGAAGTTCTTCAAAACTGGACACTCCATCCGATACAAGAGCAGAACAAGAAGAATTCATTATAATCATTATCCCTACGTTCTAATTTGATAAAATATGATATTTAGAGGTAAATTTATCAACTCAACTCAACTCAACTCAACTCAACCACACATTTTATCCCAAACTTCAAAGTAAATGTATAAATTATGAAAATTAACAAGCAGATAACTCCATCCAAAAAGGAAGGGGGGAGAAATAAAACATAGAACCTGTTGCATTTCAATGCAAAATATGACACTAATTTTAAAATCAAAACTCCTAGTATGTGTGATGGCCTCAATGGCCCAAGGAGATCAGTGTAGATTGAGGACTGTAAATTTGTTTTGCTCTAGAGAAAGCAGCCTACAAAAGGAATGATATCAGAATTTTATTAAATTGACTAGAAATAGTGCAGAATATCAAACAGCTTAAAAGACATGGAACCAAAACACACACACATTAATTACCTGTACATAGCCACATTCACCGGTCCAATTATCATTTGGTTGAGATAATACTGGTACAATTTTAACTCCCAATCATTGAACCTATCCTATAAAGGTGAAAGGTATAGAATTAGAAGCTCAAGAATCAGGTCTTGTCAACGGGTGAAAAATCATGGATTCAATTTTGATACAAATGAAAATGAGCAAAACACTAAACAAGACCTGATAAGCCATCCTTTTGAAGTTTCTTCCACCATAGTAGAACCTCACATCAGATCTCTTATCAGCATTGAACCCTGTCTCAATCAAAGACCGGATTGGGCTGCATGCTTTCAAGTATAAGATCACAAGTGAAATTACTTAATTTTCTCAGCAAAATTACTTAATTTTTCCTCGCCTCCTAAAAGAAAATTCACATTCACCAGGGAAAAACAACTCCAATTTTCCCACTATCCCCCAAATTCATTAACGCCAATTTTCCCACATGCTTCTCAGCGAGTATCTCGGATTCTTTCTCCTCTCTGTGAGAGGTGTAGAGGGAACCACTTTCCTCAAGCTCTCAAATTTCTCCGTCTCTGTTCTTTTCGCAGATTCAACTCTCACGCCAAGATCATAAACATTTTTCTTTTCACCCCTGTTAGTGTTAAACCCTTCTTCCGTTTCAGCCTCTCATTTCTCTTGCAAAATAACTTGCCCCTTTGAACAGAGGACTCCCATTAGCATTAGAAGAATCACCAATTCCACTATTTCCCATTTTACTAGACGTTTGACTGTTTTGCAACCCATAACAAAGCTCTCCTTACGATTTCCATTAATCAACAAGATCGATTCCGCCATGTCTGGAATCTGCTCGCTGCATTTTTCACTTGATAACCCTCCAAGCTTCTCTAATCTCCTCTGCAAAATAGAGGCTTTCTTAACAAAATTACCACAATTTTGAACCTCAAAATCTCCAACTCCATAGCTTCTCTGTAACTCCTCTAGTTTTTGGGCTAAATCTTCAATTTCATCCTCCAATACCAATCCCACATTCTTCCCTTCATAAATTTTCTTTCTCCCCTGCAAATGGATTAGCAAATTAATCAGTATTGAAACAGTAAATAGACTTAATTCAGAAAGTAATGATGCTCTGTTTTCTTTATGAGATTATAACATTAGATTGAGAAAGAAAAGAAGTAAAATTTAGCAGTTGTAATTTTTTATCAATCAAAAAAAGATTTCCTTTTCATTTGAAAGAGAAAACAACAAAATTATCATGAAAATTTAGATTTTAGATTTTTTTTTCCTTCCCTTTTCTAACCCATCCTCCGCTCTTCTGACCCATCCAAACAGAGAACTCCTGACACGTCATAATTACGTTTTCATTATTCAACAGATAACATAAATTATAATTCTTGAAAAAGAAAAAGGAGTTAAAAAACAGAGGAAATACAAAAAGAAAATATGATTTTGTTAACTCAAGACGGGCTCAAATGGTTCCTAAAATTAAGCCAATAACACAGAAAAAAAATTTAAAAAAATAAAATAAAAGAAGGCCCATGATTAAGTATTGAAAAACCTGAGAAATTAATACAAATAATTATTACTTGTATCCTTTTCCAAATATGATTTTGTTAAGCTCAAATGGTTCCTAAAAATAGGCCAAAACCATTGGAAAAATAAAAAATAAAAAATAAAAAATAGCCCGTATTGAATGTGGGAAAAAAACAGAGAAATTATATAATACTAACAGAAACCATAGTCTGTACAACTAAACTTATGCTCAGTTTCTGAATTTTAAAATGGATAGAAAAGAAAAGAAATAGACAGAAAATTTAAGTTTTTTTCAATTACATGTTTACAGTTTTTTAATAAGCGGAAAAGAAAATAAATGGATAAAATACTTTTGCCACTTTTCTCTAAAGTTTTCCATTCAAAAATTGGCTTTTGATTTGGATGAGAAAAGAAATTAGAATAAGTAATATTTTATAGTTACATATTATCCTTAGCTTTTTAATATAATAAATTTTAAATTACAACTCAAGTCTTCAATTTTAAATTTTCTATTAAAAACTCAGATCCAGTTGCGAATATAAGAATCGACTGGTAGTCCTCGGGAGATGAGATTTCATCCATTTCAAAATCTTTTCCCATGGCCGGACTTAATTCAACCACATCACCTCTGCCAAGTCCACATAGTAGCTCCGTCGTGGAGTCAACTATGCTCTTCACCAAAAACTCAAACACTCCCTTGGAGGAGGTGAGAGGCGGCGGTGACGCGATAACGAGAAAGGAAGGCTTTTCAACGTTCGGCAGTCGGAGTTGGAGGTACTGTCCTGTGACGCCCCCAAAATAGGTATACATCACCTATTCTGAGTCGCCAAATACATAGTACAGAATACAAATACAATCTTTAATATACAACAAGAGAGTTGTGAGTTTTAATAAAAATATTGTCTTCTAGACAATATCCACTCTCAGATTAAGTCCTCATTACATTTATTGTCACACTATTTAATGTAATAGTGAGGACTACTAATACTATCATCTCGACCATCACTCCGCTCCCCGACTGGGTCCGGCTATATTCTCATTTCACAAGAGAAAAGAAAAAAAAGGGTGAGCTCAATTAGCCCAATAAGAAATATTATGACTAAGATAATGCAGGATAAAATATCATTAGCCTTCAACAATGATGTTAAACCGATAAAATACAATAGACATCAAGTTTAATCTGCAATAAAACATACAATCCATTAAAAGAGTCAAGTAGAGAATAAAATCTACCATCTTTTATGATTTAAAGGTTTTTCATCACTTTTATCATTTGGGACTCGAATTTTAATAAATAATTCACATTATTGAATCACCCCGCACTACTACTGGCCAGGATATTCTTTAGTATCACGACCATAAATTATCCATGCACTACGGGCCAAGGACATTCGTGTATTCATCATCAATGGTCATGATCATGCCAACAACTGTCCATCAATGCACTACGGCTAGGAATGAGCAAAAAATGGATAACTTATTCGGGTATCCAAATTACCGAAATTATTAATTAAAAATTAATACAAATTTTATACTAGAACAAGATTGCTATAATTAACCCAATGCTGAATGGCCCAAAATCATGCCCAGGCCCCAACACTTGTTAACAAAAGTCTTCTCTTCCCAATTCTTGTCCACTAACAAAGTTCACTAATATACTAATATGAATATATGGTTTTACTTTTATATTAGATCAGATCTGAGAGACAGATCTCACTCATCCCTATTCCCAGATCATATTTCCCATATCTCGTATCATCTTTTCTTTCCGTCTCTCAGACCTCAGTTTTGACTTTCAAAATCAACCATATCATCTTTCTTCTCGGACTCGCCTCTCTCAGTTTTGATTTCTCTGTCTCTCGATCTCCGCCTCATGCCTCCTCCTCATGAGTCTGGCGAGTCGAAGACTCGCTTCTTGAACCTTCAAGATCCCATGGCTCGATTTTGTAGAGATCTAACTGTGAGCCACCGTGACCATCATAAACGCCTAAGAGATGAATCAGGCGAGATCTCAAATGAGCTTCTTCATTTGTACTTCAATATTTTTCTAAGGTAGTAATAAAAAATTCTTCATATGTATTTACAGATGGTGAAATCTAAAACAGGGAGGTTCATATGTAATATGTAGGAGGTTGACATAGGAAAAAGTAGTATTCATATGTAATGGTTTACAATTCGATAATTGTTCTTTTTTGGATTGTAAATGATAACAGGAGGTTCGGTTATTAATCGAAATACCCGAATTTACGATTCGATATTTGATATTCCTTCTAATTTCGGTTATTATCAAATTCGGTTATTAATTGGGATAGGAAAATTATGATTATTTAAGATTCTAGGTTATAACCTAATAACTATTCGATTCGGTTATATAACCGAATGATCAATACTAACTACTACTAAAAAGGACTTTTACCACATCATTTGTAACATTACTTGTAAGACCCCAACTTTTATGAATAAAATGAATTTTCTATAAAATATCATTTTTGAATATTATGGAATAATTTGATATAATGTTATAGTTGTGGGTAGTATTTATAAATTCGCAAAAGTATGCAAGTTGTTATATTATATTCGATTGGTCGGAGAATATTCGTTTTAGCAAGGAATATTCGCATAACCATGTGTGATCATTGGTGGATTCTATGTGACGCCCCCAAAATTTAGTATGCATCACCCAATTTTGAGTCGCCAAATACATGGTACAAAATATAAATACAAACTTAACTATACAACTGTCGTGTAAAATACGATAAAACATAAACTGAGAGTTTAAACAAGAATACTGTCTTCTAAACAATATCCATTCTCAATGGAGTCCTCTTAGACAGTATACAAACTCAAATTCAGTCCTCGTTACATTTATTGTCACACTATTTAACAGAATAGCGAGGACTACTAATGCTATCTTCTGGACCGTCACTCCTTTCCCCGACTCGTCCTAGCTATATTGTCATTTTCTGAAGAGAACAGTGAAAGAAAGGGTGAGCTCAACTAGCCCAGTATGAAATATTATGACTAAGATAATGCAGAATAGATTATCAATAGTCTTCAACAATGTTAAATTGATAAAATACAATAGACATCAAGTTTAACTGCAGCGGAATAAACAATTCATAAGAAGAGTCAAGTAAAGAATAAAATCTACTATCTTCTATGATTTAAAATGTTTTCATCAATTCTTATCACAGAGACTCAGCTTATTAAATAAACCGCATCATCAAATCATCCCTGTACTACGGGTCAAGAATATTCATTAAATCATCAATGGTCATGACTACCAAATAATTCCTGATCATAATCATACCCAGTCCATCTTTGTATGTAAGCCAAAGATATACAACAAAAAAACCAATAATCAACAATCCATCTTTGCACGTAAGCCAAAGATATACAATTCAATAATCAACGGTCCATCTTCGCACGTAAGCCAAAGATAACTTTTATCACCATATAAGCATGAGGATGATGACAATGATATAAACATTAATCAACTGAAAACAAGGATAAATATTAAAGACTTTAAATTTATCCAAATATTATCAATCACATAATAAGTTCATAATCTAATATTGTTAATATCATAACAATGTTTTAATCACTTCTTAAACTTATAAACAATTTATTTCAATTGTTTACACTTTACCAATTAATGCATTTAATCATTAAAGAATGTCATATTCATAAGATTTCATCACCAATGATCAAATTCCTCATCAACAATATGCATATACCTTATATAGGATATTCAAGCCATAAAATCCTATTTTCCAACTTTGTTACTTCACATAACATATTTAACTCATATATTCGTAACTAAACTATTTTCATAAAAAATACCAAATCAATCCCAAAAATATTTTTTTTCTGGGATTTAGTAGAATATAGTCCCATAATGAACATATATTTTTCTCGAATTTTAAAATTCATTTACTATTTTTCAAAAATTAATTTCTTATTAATTCCTTAAGAAATTAGCTACCTCAAGTTTAACTTCAAAAATTCCCAAATCTTGGCAGGACCTTACACATGTTAATGTGAGCCTTCACTTTAAATTTCATGGTCATCGGAGTTGTAGAACTCCGATTATAGCATTTTTCATTAGAAAAACCTAAATATTGAAATGGTCATAACTTGCTCATTTTAAGTCGGAATGAGCTCATTTTTGGACACGATGTTCTTTATACCATATACTTTCATTTCCCAAAAGGCCAGAATTTTTCTCATAAATTAAGTGGCCGAAAATGCCCTTACAAAAACGTGGCAGCAGCCTTTTTCATATTTTGCAATTTTTCGTGCTTTGCTAAAATCAGTCCACACGAAAATCTACAACACCTTTTCTAGTGATTCCACTTGGATTAGTTAGGTAACTCATAGATCTAACTCTAGGACTTGACCTCACTAAAAAATTTGAAATATACCAAGAGATATGGTCAATTGAATTTCATGTTTCGTTTTCACCAAAATCTGATTTTTCAACCCTTTGTGATTTCTAAGAAACTTTCATGTTTTCACATAATAACCAACATAACTCATCATGACAATGACATATAACTTAATAAAACAAGTTCAAGAATAAATTTTAAAGGTTTATAAGTTAATTTATCCTGAACTCAATAATGTCCAAATTGTCAACATGATACTTCTTTGTAGAGTAAAATTGAAGAATACTCAGAAGAATGTTTCCAACAGAATAATAAATGCGGAATAATAAATATGGAACCAAATTCAATTGAAATTCACATAAGCGAGATATTCCGCGAATAATAAATGCGGAATAATAAATATGGAACCGTGTCAGGTGAAATTATACCGAAGCGAGATATTCTACGAGAATAATAAATGCGAATAATAAAGATTTTAACCAGTCCTCCTAAAACACACGATAATATATTCCAATGTAATATTAACGAATGGAATAACAACAGACATCACCAAGTATACGGTAATTCGCGTATACAGGTTATTCCAACAGAATAATAAATAGAACCGTGTCGTGAAATTCACACATCGACGAGGATATTAAACGTAATAATAAAGAATGAAATAATAGAAGAATTTCACCATGTATGCGGTACTTTGCATAAACAGGTTATTCCAATATAATAATATAGAATGAAATAACAGAGGGATTTCACCAAGTATAGGGTATGCCACTTATGCAGGTTATGTACAGGGTATGCCGCGTATACAGGCTATTCCAACAAAATAATAAAGAATGAAATAACAGAAGTTCTCTTCATGAATAAGAAAGAATAACACTCCTTACGGGTACAACAAACAACATCCCTTACCATAATAATGATATCCCTTACCTTAGAAAGAAACTGAATACTGGAGTAGAGAGGTAGCAGACTTCTCTTCTTCTTTCTCTCTATAGTTTCTCCCTCTATACTTTCTCTCTATAAAAAATGCTCTATAGCTTTAGTGAATTGGTGAGAAATGAAGAAGAATGAGCTTCTATTTATCGAAAAACATAGTTTCGATAATTGCACGTTTTGAGGCTCGAAATATTACAGTACAATACCTCCAACTTTTCTTTAATTTTTAATTCAGTCATCCAAGTATTATCAAACTTGCACCAACTCCCCTAATAGTAAATCATGTGAATCAATAGTAAAATCATGTGACTCAATAGTAAATCATGTGACTCAATAGTTCTAAACATGTGAAAAATTAATTACAGTATAGTACCTCCATCTATACCTCCCTTTTTAACTTAGTCATGCAATGATCAAATCCCTTATCAACAATATACATATACCTTATATAGGATTTTCAAGCCATAAAATCTTATTTTCCAACTTTGTTACTTCACATAACATATTTAACTCATATGCTTGTCACTAAACTATTTTTATGAAAAATACCAAATCAGTCCCAAAAATATTTATTTTCTGGGATTTAGCAGAATATAGTCCCATAATGAACATATATTTTTCTCGGAATTTTCAAAATTCATTTAATATTTTTCAAAAATTAATTTCTAATTAATTCCTTAAGAATTTATCTACCTCAAGGTTAACTCCAAAAATTCCCAAATTTTGACAGAATCTTATACATGTTAACATGAGTCTCCAGTTTAAATTTCATTGTCATCGGAGTTATAGAACTCCGGTTATAGCATTTTTCGTCAAAAAAACCTAAATATTGAAATGGTCATAACTTGCTCATTTTAAGTCAGAATGAGCTCATTTTTGGATAGGAGGTACTTTATACCATATACTTTTATGTTCCAAAAGGCTAGAATTTTTCTCACAAATTAAGTGGCTGAAACAGCCCTTTTAAAAACAGGGCAGTAGCTTTTTTCGATTTTTGCAGTTTTGCACTCCTTTGCTAAAATCAGTCCACACGAAAATCTACAACACCTTTTCCAGTGATTCCACTTGGAGATGCTACAAAACTCATATATCTAACTCTAGAACTTGACCTCACTCAAAAATTCAAAATATACTAGGAGATATGGTCAATTGAATTTCGTGTTCCGTTTTCATCAAAATCTGATTTTCAACCCTTTGTGATTTTAAGAAACTTTTATGTTTTCTCATAATAACCAATATAACTCATCATAAAACTTACTAATACCACATATACCCATGATTTTTATTAGTCCAACGCTTTTATTATGACTGTCATCATAATCAACGTAACCAGATCATTTCTATAATTTAATAAGGAATGAATATAAAGGATCATTCACCATGCATGTAGTAATCCACATAGACAGGTTATTCCAACAGAATAATAAAGAATGAAATAACAAAAGGATTCACCATGCATGCGATAGAGACCGCACAGACAGGTTATTCTCAACAGAATAATAAAGAACGGAACCAGGTCAGGTGAAATTCACACCGACAGGATGTTCCAACAGAATAGTAAAGAATGGAATAATAGAAGAATTTCACCATGTATGCGGTACTTCGCATTTACAGGTTATTCCAACATATAATAAAGATAGAATAATAAAGACGGAACCAGGTCCGTTGTAAAACACATAGACATGATATTCCAACAGAATATTAAAGAAATGGAATAACAACAGACATCACCAAGTATACTTGTGTCCGTCATATACAGAGTTATTCAACAGAATAATAAATGGAACGGTCGTGAAATTCACAAGCGGGATATTCCGCGAATAATAAAGAAACGAGAATAATAGCAGGAATCTCACCATGTATGCGGTACTTGCAGATAAACAGTTATTCCAACATAATAATATAGAATGGAACAACAGAGGGATTTCACCAAGTATAGGGTATGCCACTTATACAGGTTATGTATAGGGTATGCCGCGTATACAGGTTATTCCAACAGAATAATAAAGAATGGAATAACAAAAGTTCTCTTCACGAATAAGAAATAATAACACCCCTTACGGGTACAACAAATAATATCCCTTACCGCAATAATGATATCCCTTACCTTAGAAAGAAACTGAATACTGGAGTAGTAAGGTATCAGGCTTCTCTTCTTCTATAGATTTTCTCTCTAAGATTTCTCTATAATTTCTCTCTATAATAAATGCTCTAGAGCTTTAGTGAATTGGTGAGAAATGAAGAAAGAATGAGCTTCTATTTATAGGAAAACATAGTTTCGATAATTGCACGTTTTAGGGCTCAGAATATTACAGTACAATACCTCCAACTTTTCTTTCATTTTTAATTCAGTCATCCAAGTATTATCAAACTTGCACCAACTGTGAGAACCCAGATTTTATGAATAAATATTTAATTTTCTCGAAATATTTTTTTTTAAATATTATGGTGTGAAATTGATATAATGTTATAGTTGTGGGTAGTATTTAAAAATTTTGCAAAGTACGCAAGTTGTTATATAATATTCAATTGGTCAGGGAATATTCGTTTTAACGGGGAATATTCTTTTTGTCGGGGAATAATCGTACGACGACATAATTATTGGTGGACCCCACAACGGAAGTATTGTCGTAGTAAGAAAATGACAGAATTATCTTTTTTATAAAAATAATGGCGGAGGTTTTACTGCTTATCTTTGTTGAACTACCGGATAGTAAAAGTAATACGATGTCTGGCGTGGTTGCATAAGAGCACACCTGGTATTGATTATTGATACTTACGTAAGAAGTCACTCGATTATACTCAATTATTACTCAGTGAATTCATCGTATCATATCTCTCGTATTATTGATTCGATTATTGTCACGATATCATCTGCATAATATGATATATTATTAGATCAATAATTGAGATGACAAAGTTATTCATATTATTAAATTGCAATATTTACAATGTCTAGAAGTTCTATCGAGGAGAGGTTTGGTCACCGAATTGCGCTACCATAGGAGAAATCCTTATTGAAAAGCCCCTATTTCTGAGGAACGACACGGTTGTTAAATATTGTGAGTTATGATATTAATGATAAATGTTATTGAAATTGAAGTTATATTCGGATTTGAATTTGGAGATGCGGACGTGATATTTGAGTCCGAAACGATGAAATTAGTAAAAATAGACTATAAACACAAAATTTTCCAGAATTCACTATTTGGTCAAAAAGTCAACAGTTGACTTTTTTGGAAAAAGTCAAACTTTGAAATTTTAAAATTTATATTTTTGATAAAAATAGTTTCATCATGTTAGAATTTTTTGTGTTAGTGAAAATCGACCTTTATTTCGATAAAAATTGATGTCTGGAGGATATATTGACCAATCGGGTATTCAACCGGATAAATGAGCAATTGATTGCTATTATTTCACATGATTATAACTATTTGTTCACATGTTATACTATTGATTCACATTCTTCTTACTATTAGGGGAGTTGGTGCAAGATTGATAATACTTGCATGACTAAGTTAAAAATAGATGTGTAGATGGAGGTACTATATCGTAATTATTTTTGTCACATGATTTACTATTGAGTCACATGATTTTACTATTGATTCACATGATTTACAATTAGGGGAGTTGGTACAAGTTTGATAATACTTGGATGACTGAATTAAAAATGAAAGAAAAGATGAAGGTATTGTACTGTAATATTTCGAGCTCCAAAATGTGTAATTATCGAAATTATGTTTTTCTATAAATAGAAGTTCATTCTTCTTTATTTCTCACCAATTCACTAAAGCTCTAGAGCATTTATTATAGAGATAAATTTTAGAGAAATTATAGAGAGAAAATCTATAGAAGAAGAGAAGCTTTCCACCTCACTACTCCTATATCCAATTTCTTTCAAAGGTAAGGAGTGTTATTCTTTCTTATTCATGAAGAGAACTTCTGTTATTCCATTCTTTATTATTCTGTTGGAATAACCTGTAAAAGTGGCATACCCTATACATAACCTCTATACGCGGCATACCCTATACTTGGTGAAATCCTTATGTTATTCCATTCTTTATTATTCTGTTGGAATAACCTGTATGCGTGGTTTATCCTATACTTGGTGGAATGACCTGTATATGCGGTTTACCCAATACTTGGTGATCTTCTTCTGTTATTCCATTCTTTATTATTATGTTGGAATAACCTGTTTATGCAAAGTACCACATACATGGTGAAATTCTTCTATTATTTAATTCTTTATTATTCTGTCGGAATATCCTGTCGGTGTGAATTTCACCTGACCTGGTTCCATTTATTATTCTGTTGGAATAACCTGTATACGCGGATTATCGTATACTTGGTGATGTCTGTTGTTATTCCATTCTTTAATATTCTGTTGAAATATCCTGTCTGTGTGTTTTACACCGGACCTGGTTCCGTCTTTATTATTCCGTATTTATTATTCTCGTTTAATATCCTCGCATGCGATGTAATTTCACGACACGGTTCCATATTTATTATTCTGCATTTATTATTTTGTTGGGAATAACTTGTCTGTGCGGTCTCTATCGCATGCATGGTGAATCTTTCTGTTATTCAATTCTTTATTATTCTGTTGGAATAACCTGTCTATGTGGATTGCCACATGCATGGTGAATGATCCTTTGTATTCATTCCTTATTAAATTGTGGAAATGATCTGTATACGTGGATTACCGCATGGCGGGTGAAAATCCATTTCAGTTTCATATATTCTTTATTATACTCAGTTGGTTAAAGTTTTGATTTCTATTCTCCACGAAATTAGTGAAATATCTTTGATAGTTGCGCTTCATCCAGTATCTTTTCATGGAAACATTCTTCTAAGTATTCTTCAATTTTACTCTACAAAGGAGTAGCATGTTGACAATTTGGACATTATTGAGTTCAGGATAAATTAATTGATAAACCTTTAAAATTATTCTTGAACTTGTTTTATTGAATTAGATGTCATTGTTATGATGAGTTATGTTGGTTATTATGTGAAAACATGAAAGTTTCTTAGAAATCACAAAGGGTTGAAAAATCAGATTTTGGTAAAAACGGAACATGAAATTCAATTCACCATATCTCCTGTTATATTTTGAATTTTTGAGTGTGGTCGAGTCCTAAAGTTATATCTATGAGATACCTAACTAATCCAAGTGGAATCACTGGAAAAGATGTTGTAGATTTTTGTGTGGACTGATTTTAGTAAAGGATGTAAAACCTGGAAATTGCAAAAAGGTTGCTGTCCAAATGAAGGGGCTGTTTCGGCCACTTATTTTGTGAGAAAAATTCAGGCCTTTTGGGACATGAAAGTATATGCTATGAAGAACCTCCTATCCAAAAATAAGCTCATTCCGACTTAAAATGAGCAAGTTATGACCATTTCAATATTTAGGTTTTTCTGACGAAAAATGCTATAACCGGAGTTCTACAACTCCAATGACCATGAAATTTAAACTGGAGGCTCACATTAACATGTGTAAGGTCCTGCCAAGATTTGGGAATTTTTTGAGTTAAACTTAAGGTAGCTAATTTCTTAAGGAATTAATAAGAAATTAATTTTTGAAAAATAGTAAATGAATTTTAAAATTCCGAGAAAAATATATGTTCATTATGGGACTATATTCTGCTAAATCCCTGAAAATAAATATTTTTGGGATTGATTTGGTATTTTTCATGAAAATAGTTTAGTTACGAATATATGAGTTAAATATGTTATGTGAAGTAACAAAGTTGGAAAATAGGATTTTATGGCTTGGAAATCCTATATAAGGTATATGCATATTGTTGATGAGGAATTTGATCATTGGTGATGAAATCTTATGAGTATGGCATTCTTGAATGATTAAATGCATTAATTGGTAAAGTGTAAACAATTGAAATAAATTGTTTATAAGTTTAACAAGTGATTAAAATATTGTTATGATATTAAAAATATTAGATTATGAACTTATTATGTGATTGATAATATTTGGATAAATTTAAAGTCTTTAATATTTATCCTTGTTTTCAGTTGATTAATGTTTATATCATTGTCATCATCCTCATGCTTATATGGTGATAAAAGTTATCTTTGGCTTACGTGCGAAGATGGACTGTTGATTATTGAATTGTATATCTTTAGCTTACGTGCAAAGATGGATTGTTGATTATTGGTTTTATTATTGTATATCTTTGGCTTACGTGCAAAGATGGATTGTTGATTATTGGTTTTATTGTTGTATATCTTTGGCTTACGTGCAGAGATGGACTGGGTATGATTGTGATCAGGGATTATTCGGTATAAGTCATAACCATTGATGATTTAATGAATATCCTTGGCCCATAGTGCAGGGATGATTCGATGATGTGGTTCATTCACAGGGATAAAACATTATTGGTGGACTTTTAACATGGAGAAGATAATAGACCTGATGGTCTATTTGACTCTTCTTATGGATTGCTTATTCCCCTGCAGTTAAACTTGATGTCTATTGTATTTTATAAGTTTAACATTGTTGAAGACTATTGATAATTTATCCTACATTATCTTAGTCATAATATTTCTTACTAGGCTAGTTGAGCTCACCCTTTCTTTCACTATTCTCTTCAGGAAATGAGAATATAAATTTGAGACGAGCTCGGGAACGGAGTGACGGTCCAGATGATAGCATTAGTTGTAAAGACCCCTCAAATTTTTTAAATAAAAGGAATTTCCTTTATTTATTATTTTGAAATAGTAAGGGTTGATTTGATTAATGTGGATAGTTAGGGGTAAAATACGCAAATATTTCAAAATAAGCAAAGTGGTTATAAAATATTCATTGTTGTTTGGGAATATTCGTTTGGTCGTGGAATATTCGTCTTATCGGGAATATTCGTAATGCGACTGCCGACCATGTGTGGCCCCATAACTGAAAGCGATTGGATGAGGAAAACGACAAATATAAGTTGTTTAAAAATAACGGCGTAATTGTTACCAAGTCTCATTGTTGGAATACCCATTGGTTAAAACACACTAATACGCCGCGTTGTTGAACGAGTGGCACACCAGTATTGCCTCAATTATTGATCCTTACGTGAAGGCACTACTCAATAATTTTCACACGATGAATTCTTTATTCAATATTTTATTTTATTGATTCAATAATTCTTTGCGTTGATATTTTATATTATTGTTGTTCAATAATTGTCACTTTGCATTATTATCTCCATTATCGATCAATAATTCATATTATTTAAATAATATTATTAGATAGTATTATTGGCAATGTCTAGAAAGTTACATCAAGGAGAGGTTTGGTCACCTAATTGCGCGGCAAGAGGAGAAAATCCTTATTGGAAAGCCCCTCTTCCTGAACTACCGGTTGTTATAATGGTGATTACGTAATATTATTTGTGAATAATTAATTATTGATTTATATGATAAGAAAATATTTATTTGATATGGATATAAATGATGGATTTATTATATGTGGTTATAATTGAAGGATTTAATGTTGAGGTGTTTTATCGATATTTTTGTCGGAATGGAGGTATTAAAATCAAATCAAGATATTTTACGATATATTGTGTGAGTTATAATTTTTAATCCGACCGTTGGATCGTTGTAATTTTTGGATATGTTATACATACATAAGTTGAGTATATGTCCACAAATTTTGAACCGTTAAAAAAGAACGAATGATTTGTTATGAATTTTAAGAGGTGATGATTCTAAATTAGGTTTATAATTGATTTTGGTGGAAAATTCTAGAATTGAGTGGGCCCCACTTGTGGTTGGTGAAGAAATGTGCTGAATTTTATTTCAAATGTGGTGGTGGCAATAGTAGCGAGTAAAGCCATCAATTGTGGCAGGTCAAGTCTGCTTGTACGGCTAACATTTTCCTATAAATAGAGGCTAAGTTAGAATAGAAAATCACACCGTAAACAAAGTTTTCTCTCTTCTCTCTATATTATTGATTATTTTGTGAGTATTTAGATACTTTGAGAGTTCTTTGTTCACTACAAGTTTCATTCAAAGATCACTTGAGCCTTTCCTTCCGGCACTGATTCTTTGAGGTAAGGGATATTATTTTTTCAGTAATGATATTATTTCTTGATATCATTATCTTTGAAATGTTGATCCGAAGTTTTTATCAAATTTGGAACTTTTTCATGTCGGGGTTACTATTCATGAGTTACTATTCACGAAGTTACTATTCATGAGTTACTATTCACGAGTTCTATTCACGAAGCGTGAAAATGTTTTTTGTGGAATTTCTATCTTTTGGTGTGAGATTACTATTCACGATACTCACCTTATTCACGATATCTGACTATTCATCGAAAAATAAAATTTCTTCTTTTCGTCCAAAATATCTATTCTGGATACTAACTTTGATTGTATCCATGTTTTGATCATTCTTGAATTTTACACCACTATGATTATTTTGAGGTATTTTTGAACATGGATAAAACAAAGTACGAATCCTTAATCCTTAATCCTTGTCATTTTGTTTCACTGGATTCGTTTCTTTAAAAATATTTTTCATCATCCTCAGTCTTAAATGATGATATTAAAGAATATCTTTGGCACCAGTAGTGCAAAGATGAATGATTTCTGAAGAATATCTTTGGCTGTAGTGCAAAAGATGAGCAGTGTTGAGATGAAATACGATAATCGATTAATATCTTTGGCACCAGTAGTGCAAAGATGAACAGTGTTTAAAAACATGACCACTAATGATGAATATCTTTGGCTCAGTAGTGCAAAGATGAATATTTGATTCAGATATGTTTATGGATTGTTATTACGGGGATAAAAGATAGAGCGATGAACTTTTAAATTCATACATGAAGATAGTAGTTTGCATTCTCTACTTAACTCTTCTAATGAATTATTATTTTCGGCTGCGAATATTGATTTAAAATTTGTTGTCTATTGTATTCTATTAAATTTTTCCTGTTGAAGACTAACGATAATTTGTTGTATATTATCTTAGTCATAATATTCTTCTTGAGCTAGTTGAGCTCACCCTTTCCTTTTTGTTCCATTCTTCTCGTGGAGGCGAGAATATAAGCGAGTACGCAGTCGGGGTATGGAATGAAGGTTTTAGAAAGGATTGTTTAGTAGTCCTCACCATTTTGTAAAATAATGTATCAATAAATGTGATGAGGATTTATTTGAGTATAGATATTATCTAGAAGATAATATTTGTATTTAAACTCACGCCAGCTTTCTTGTTGTAATAATAAAGTTGTAGTTGTTTACATACCATGTATTGACAACTCGAATGGGTGATGTATACCTATTTTGGGGGTCGCCACAGTTGGTATCGAGCTTAGGGATATGATCTCCAGCGGAGATCGGGAATAGAACTAGGAGGGAGAGCGAGTAAATCCTTCGCTAGTGTGTCCTACCTAAGCTTATTTGTTAGTTAGTCAATATATAGGGATATTATGTGATATATTGATTTCCTTAATTAACCTCGACGATGATTTGAGAATGTCGATTGAGAATATTAACAATGGAAATGAGACCGTGGAGACGCCTTTGTACTCACCAACGAGGAGAATGTGCAACAGTGGCAATGTTCCTCCCATGAACAACACCATTGAAGCGAGATGATGAACGAGGGATGTTTAGAAGTTTTTTGCGATTCATGCAAAATCGACGAGGAGACTCAGTATTCAAAATACAGAGGAAATGATAGAAATTCATGGGTTGTCACGCAACAAAGCGATTCAAAGAGTTGGGACCACGAAATTTAAGGAAAGCCAAATCCGATCATGGCAAAAACATGGGTCAAACAAATTACCAAGATATTCGATGTCTTGGGATGCACGGAGGAACAGAAGGTTCCATTCGCCACCTTTATGTTCCGTGGCGAAGCGGAGACTACTCTGGTGGGAGTCGTGAAGCGTACCCATCCACCCCACTCAACATGTCTTGGGAGACGTTTGAAACTATTTAATGACAAATACTTTCCGAAAGTGTTAAATCGTATAAGGAAGTGGAGTTCATCGATTAGAGCAAAACAAAATGACGGTGTCTCAATGCGAGGCAAAGTTTGCGAGTTATCTAGGTTTGCACCTCATTTGGTGGAGAATGAGGAACGATGACGCGGATGTTTCTTAGAGGTTTGAAACCCGGCGTACGTCGATTCTCATTTCTCATAAACTTTCTCTTTATTCGGATGTTGTAAATGTGGGCTCAATTATTAGAAGCGAGATAACGAAATGCAGTCAACCGAGGGACCATAACCGAGGATCGTACGGAGATAGCGATCAATGTAATAATGATAACTGCGGAGAAAGAAACAGACGAACGAAATGGTAACCACTCGGTGGTAATCATAGCCATGAAAATAGAAGAAGTGAGTCGAGGAGGAGATTTTAAAAGAGGAGATTTAACAACGACCATGTGAAGAAGATGGCGGTCTTAACAAAGAATCGGTTCTAAGGGAGAGAACGACCATCGATTAATATCTTACAAATCGGAAAGGAGGGACATATCACCAAAACCGCCCACAATAGTTCAAGGTATGCTATAGTTGTGGAAAGGAAGGACATATCGCTTCGAGATTGTATGCGGTAGCGAAAACCTAGTTCAATGAGGGCGGTGACTCAAAAGATCGTCCCCGAAAAAAGTCAAAGCCAATGATTCCGGAAGAGCGTTTGTTGATTGGTCATAATGCGAGAACCCAAACGAGGTGATCACGGGTAAGCTATTTATAAATTCTTGCGAATTTTATACCTTACTTGATAATCTGGGTCTACCCATTCATTTATCTCTCCTGCGTGTGCTCAACGCTTAAACTTGACTCGGAGAAATTAGACTTTGACCTATCTGTGGAAACTCCGTTAGGAGAAACTTTCATCACATCCACCGCTTATAAATCTTGTTTGATTCAAGTTGGCACCATCACCTTACATGTTGACCTTATCTCTTTAAAGATACTTGCTTTTGATGTGATTTTAGGGATTGATTGGTTAACTACTCATCATGCCAAAATTGATTGTTTAAATAAGGTTGTTAGTTTTTTCATATTCCTAACCAACCTGTGTTATGCGAATTCAAGCAACTAAACCATTAAAATCAATCACCGTCATATCTAATCATAAAGCTATTCGCTTATTGAAAAACGGATGTCAAGCTTTCTTAGCCCATGTTATGGATTTGAATAAAGACACGTCAAATTTGAATAATATTCCCATTGTTATTGACTTTCTGACGATTTCTGAAGAACTTCCGGTCTACCCCGAACGTGAAGTTGAATTCTTTATTGATCTTGAACTTTGGTACAAAGCCTATTTCTAAAACCCCATATCGAATGGCTCTATTGAACTTGAGAGTTAAAGGTCCAACTACGAGGAATTGTTGGACATCGGTTTCATCTGTCTAGTACATCTCCTTGCATGGTCTCTGTTTTATTTGTAAAGAAGAAAGACGGGAGTATGCGACTTTAGTATTGACTATCGAATTGAACCATGTCACCATCAAGAATAGGTATCCTCTACCTCGTATTGATGACTTGTTTGACCGATTGCAAGGGGCACAATTCTTTTCAAAAATCGATCTTAGCTTACGGATATCATCATCACCAAGATTAGAATCGAGGATATTCCAAAGACCGCCTTGAACTCCTCGGTATGGGCATTATGAATTCTTAGTCATGTCTTTCGGACTAACTAATGCTCTGCGCGGCCATGGATATGATGAACCGAAGTATTCAAGGAATATTTGGATCAATTCGTTGTTGTCTTTATTGATGACATCCTTATATATTCCAAAAGTCGTAAAGATCATGAGCACCATTTGAAGTTTGGTACTCCAAAGGCTTCGTGAAAACCAACTATATGCCAAATTGAAGAAATGCGAGTTACGGCTTGAGGAAGTAGCATTCCTTGGGCACGCAGTGTCGAAACATGGAGTATCTGTTGATCCGTGAAGATTGAAGCAATACAAAGTTGGGAGCAACCAAGTTCGGTGATCAAGTCACGTAGCTTTTGGGCTTACCGGTTATTATCGGAGATTTGTGGAAGGGTTTTCTCGAATCGCTACTCCATTAACTCAAATAACTCGGAAGGATACAAAATTGTTTGGAATGAAGAATGCGAGAAGAGTTTCCAAGAGCTTAAGAGGAGACTTATTTCTAAGACTGTTCTAACAATACCATCTGGTTCGGATGGATTTGTTATCTACAACGATGCTTGAGCAAAGGGTTAGGATGTGTTCTCATGCAACGTGGGAAAGTCATAGTCATGCCTCATGACAACTTAAAGAGTATGAGATGAATTATCCTACTCATGATCTAGAGTTAGCGTGAGTCGTTTTCGCCGCTAAAAGATATGGAGGCACTATCTATATGGGGAGAAAGTAGAGATATATTCGGACCATAAAAGCCTTAAATATTTCTTCACTCAAAAGAACTCAACACGCTGCGGACGTGACGTTGGCTCGAACTATTGAAAGACTACGACCACACTATTCAATACTATCCCGGTAAAGCGAACGTGGTGGTAATGATTTATTGAGTAGAAGATCATATGCGGAACGAGTGCGATGATGTCAAGTATACGCACAGAGCCAACTATAATAAAAAAAAGTTAAGGTTGCTCGCCACCAAATCTTGAGCTTATCGCATGAAGAAGAAAGTACAAGAAGGAGCTATTAGGGCGAGAATTGATGAAGAAGGAATACTTGAGTCCACTCTAGACTTTGTGTTCCTAACGACTCTGATTTGAAGTACAAGATTATGATGGAGGCACACAATACACCATTTGCAATCCATCCTGGAAGTACTAAAATGTATCGTGATCTTCGACATACATTTTGGTGGAACAATATGAAGAGAGAGATTGCAAAGTTTATCTCAATGTGTTTAACTTGTCAACGTGTAAAGGCGGAGCATCTAGTACCTAAGGGTCCGTTGCAACCACTTGAGATTCCTAATGGAAGTGGGAACACATTACCATGGATTTCGTTCACGGGTCTTCCTACGGTTTCTCAAGGCATCAATGCTATTTTGGTTATTGTTGATAGATTAACCAAGTCCGCGCTCATTTCTTCTGAAATCACGGAGACTTATTCACTGAACGTCTTCTAGCTAGTATGTCGTGAATGAGATTGTGAGGTCGCATGGCATGCCCAGTATCCATAGTTTCGGATCGTGACCCAAGATTCACTTCATGATTTTGGGTTAGCTTGCAAAAAAGCTATGGGCACGGATTTGCGATTTAGTTCGCATACCATCCCCAAACGGACGGACAATCGAGAGGACTATTCAAACTCTTGAAGATTTATTAAGACTCGTGTCCTAGACTTCAAGGCGGTTGGGATAAGTATTTACCATTGGTGGAATTCTCCTACAACAACAGCTTATCGAGCAAGTATAGGTGTGGCTCCATTCAAGCATTATATGGACGAAAATGTCGTTCTCCAATATATTGGGATGAGGTGGGTGAAGCAACATTGTTGGGACCCGAGTTAGTACGTATGATGACTCTAAAAGATCCAAATGATTCGACAACGATACAAAAACGGCACAAGATCGACAAAAGAGTTATGCGATCTTCATCGAAAGGGACGTGGAATTTAGTGTGGGGATCATGTATTATCATGAGTTGCTCCATGGAAGGGAGTTACAAGATTTGGGAAGAGAGGAAAGCTCAATCCACGATTTATTGGTCCATTTCAAATTCTTGACCGAGTAGGAAATGTAGCCTATAGACTTGCGTTACCTCCAAGTATGTCTCGTGTTCATAATGTGTTTCACATATCCATACTTCAGTAAATATGTGAAAGACCCGAACCACGTTATTGAAGTTAGAACCGGACGAGATAATAAGACTTAACGTATGAGGATGTACTTCGCCAAGATCTTGGATAGGAAGGAGCATGTCCCCGCACGCAAGAAAGGTCATACCACAAGTTAAAGTTTTGTGGAGGAATCATGCTTATAGAGAAATGACCGAATTTGAAACGGAAACGAAAGCGAGGTATCCTCATCTTTTCGAAAAACCGGTATATCGTCAATTTCGAGGACGAAATTTCATAAGGAGGGAGGTTGTAAGACCCCAAATTTTTTAAATAAAAGGAATTTCCTTTATTTATTATTTTGAAATAGTAAGGGTTGATTTGATTAATGTGGATAGTTAGGGGTAAAATACGCAAATATTTCAAAATAAGCAAGTGGTTATAAAATATTCATTGTTGTGGGGAGTATTCGTTTGGTCGTGGAATATTCGTACTATCTGGGAATATTCGTATGCGACCAAGCAAAAGCCCATGTGTGGGCCCCATAACTTGAAAGCGATTGGATGAGAAAACGACAAATATAAGTTGTTTAAAAATAACGGCGTAATTGTTACCAAGTATCATGTTGGAATACCCGGTGGTTAAAACACACTAATACGCGTTGTTGAGCAAGAAGACACTCAGATTGCATCAATTATTGATCCTTACGTAAAGAAGGCACTACTCAATAATTTTCACAAAGATGAATTCTTATTCAATATTTTATTTTATTGATTCAATAATTCTTTGCGTTGATATTTTATATTATTGTTGTTCAATAATTGTCAACGCACATTATCTCCATTATCGGATCAATAATTCATATTATTTAAATAATATTATTAGAGAGCATTATTGGCAATGTCTAGAAAGTTCTCACAAGGAGAGGTTTGGTCACCTAATTGCGCCGCCAAGAAGGAGAAATCCTTATTGAAAGCCCCTCTTTCTCGAAACTACCGGTTGTTATAATGGTGATTACGTAATATTATTTGTGAATAATTAATTATTGATTTATATGATAAGAAAATATTTATTTGATATGGATATAAATGATGGATTTATTATATGTGGTTATAATTGAAGGATTTAATGTTGAGGTGTTTTATCGATATTTTTGTTTGAATGGAGGTATTAAAAATCAAATCGAATTTTTACGATATATTGTGTGAGTTATAATTTTTAATCCGAATGGTTGGATCGTTGTAATTTTTGGATATGTTATACATACATAAGTTGAGTATATGTCCACAAATTTTGAACCGTTAAAAAGAACGAATGATTTGTTATGAATTTTAAGAGGTGACTGATTCAAAATTAGGTTTATAATTGATTTTGGTGGAAAATTCTAGAATTGAGTGGGCCCCACTTGTGGTTGGTGAAGAAATGTGCTGAATTTTATTTCAAATGTGGTGGGTGGCAATAGTAGCGAGTAAAGCCATCGTGTAGCAGTCAAGTCTGCTTGGCTTGGCTAACATTTTCCTATAAATAGAGGGCTAAGTTAGAATTGAAAATCACACCGAAAAACAAAGTTTTCTCTTTCTCTCTCTATATTATTGAGCGTATTTTGTGAGTATTTATATACTTTGAGAGTTCTTTGTTCAAAGATAAGTTTCATTCAAAGATCACTTCCACCTTTCCTTCCGGCATCTTGATTCTTTGAGGTAAGGGATATTATTTTTTTTTCAGTAATGATATTATTTCTTCAATATCATTATCTTTGAAATGTTGATCTGAAGTTTTATCAAATTTGGAACTTTTTCATGCTCGGAGTTACTATTCATGAGTTACTATTCACGAGTTACTATTCATGAGTTACTATTCACGAGTTACTATTCACGAGTACTATTCATGAAGCGTGAAAATGTTTTTTGTGGAATTTCTATCTTTTGGTGTGAGATACTTATTCACGTATACGGCATTATTCACGATATATGACTATTCACGTGTACTCGACTATTCATCGAAAAATAAAATTTCTTCTTTTAGTCCAAAATATCTATTACGGATACTAACTTTGATTGTATCCATGTTTTGATCATTCTTGAATTTTACACCACTATGATTATTTTGAGGTATTTTTGAACATGGATAAAACAAAGTACGAATCCTTAATCCTTAATCCTTGTCATTTTGTTTCAATCGGATTCGTTTCTTTAAAAATATTTTTCATCATCCTCGATCTTAAATGATGATATTAAAGAATATCTTTGGCACGTAGTCGAGATGAATGATTTCTCAAGAATATCTTTGGCTCAGAGTGCAAAGATGAGCAGTGTGTTGAGATGAATACGACCGATTATTATATCTTTGGCTCAGTAGTGCAAAGATGAACAGTGTTTAAATGAACATGACTAATCGATGAATATCTTTGGCACAGTAGTGCAAAAGATGAATATTTGATTCCGATGTTTATGGATTGTTGTTACGGGGATAAAAGATGAGCGATGAACTTTTAAATTCATACATAGAAGATAGTAGTTTGCATTCTCTACTTAACTCTTCTAATGAATTATTATTTCATTGCGAATATTGATTTAAAATTTGTTGTCTATTGTATTCTATTAAATTTTTCCTGTTGAAGACTAACGATAATTTGTTGTATATTATCTTAGTCATAATATTCTTTACCGAGCTAGTTGAGCTCACCCTTTTCCTTTTTGTTCCATTCTTCTCGTGAGGCGAGAATATAAATGAGTACGAGTCTGGTATGGAATGAAGGTTTTAGAAAGGATTGTTTAGTAGTCCTCACCATTTTGTAAAATAATGTATCAATAAATGTGATGAGAATTTATTTGAGTATAGATATTATCTAGAAGATAATATTTTATTTAAACTCACAGCTTTCTTGTTGTAATAATAAAGTTGTAGTTGTTTACATACCATGTATTGACAACTCGTAATGGGTGATGTATACCTATTTTGGGGCGTCACATTAGTAGTCCTCACTATTCATTAAATAGTGTGACAATAAATGTAATGAGGACCTAATTTGAGTTTGTATCTTTGTCTATGAGGACTCCATTGAGAATGGATATTGTCTGTAAAGCGATTCTTGTTTAAACTCTCGCTTTATGTTTTGTTATATTTTACACGACAGTTGTATAGTTAAATTTGTATTTGTAGTGTGTACCATGTATTTAGCGACTCAAGATGGGTGATGAATACCTAATTTTGGGGGCGTCACACCAACTCCCCTAATAGTAAATCATGTGAATCAATAGTAAAATTGTGACGCCCCCAAAATAGGTATACACAACACCATTCTGAGACGCCAAATACATGGTACAAGAAACAAACTACAACTTCAATAATACAAATGTCTTATGAAATACGACAATATATATATCGTGAGTTTAAATATAATATTGTCTTCTGACAATATCCACACGCAAATAAATCCCCATCATAATTATTGATACATTATTTTACAAAATGGTGAGGACTACTAAACAACTCTCTCTAGAACCTTCATTCCATACCCCTCACTAAGACTCGCCACATTCTCGCCTCCCGAGAAGAAGAAGAATGGAACAACAAGGAAAAGGGTGAGCTCAACTAGCCCAAGAAGAATATTATGACTAAGATAATATACAACAAATTATCGTTAGTCTCCAACAGTGGAAAAATGATAGAATACAATAGACAACAAGTTTCATCAATATTCGCAATGAAATAATAATTCATGTAAGAGTTACGTGAGAATGAAATCTACTATAATCTATGAATTTAATACCATCATCAATATTTTATCCTCGTAGAATATCAATCAATATTCATCTCAAATCAAATATTCATCTTTGCACTACAAGCCAAAGATATTCATCAATAAAGTCATGTTCATCTCAACACTGCTCATCTTTGCACTAAAGGCCAAAGATATTCATCGACCTATGGCATGTTCATTTAAACACCGCCATCATCTTTACTACAAACCAAAGATATTCATCACTCTATATGTTCATTTAAACACCGCCATCTTTGCACTACAAAAGCCAAAGATATTCTTCAGAAATCATTCATCTTTGCACTACGGGCCAAAGATATTCAATAATATCATCATTTAAGACCGAGGATGATGAAAAATATTTTAAAGAAACGAATCCAAAGGAAACAAAATGACAAATATTATGGATTCGCACTTTAAACAATCCGAGTTCAAAAATACTTCATAAATAATCATAGTGAAGTAAAATTCAAGAATGATCAAAACATGGTTACAATCAAAGCTAGTATCCGTATAGATATTTTGACCTAAAAGAAGAAATTTTATTTTTCTATGAATAAGGTCAGATATCGTGAATAGTGCCAGACAGATACGTGAATAAGAATCTACACCCAAAGATAGAAATTCCACAAAAACATCTTCACGCTTCATGAATAGTACTCGTGAATAAGAACTCGTGAATAAGAACTCATGAATAAGAATCGTGAATAAGAATCAGCTTAATAAGAACCCCGATATGAAAAAGTTCCAAATTTGATAAAAAGTACCAACCAATATTTCAAAGATAATGATATTGAAGAATTAATATCATTTGAGAAGAAAATAACATCCTTTACCTCAAAGAATCACTCTTCTACTCCTTCCTATCCAAGATCTTGACAGTACCTCCTCATACGTTAAGTCTTCTTGCTATCTCGGCCCGATTTCTAACTCAATAACGTGGTTCGGTCTTTCACATATTTACGAAGTACGATATGTGAAACACATTATAAACACGAGACATACTTGGAGGTAACGCAAGTCTATAGGCTACATTTCCTACTTTCTATCAAGAATTTGAAATGGACCAATAAATCGTGGATTTGAGCTTTCTCTCTTCCCAAATCTTGTAATTCCTCGCAACAATACATGATCCCCACATTTAAATTCCACATCCTTTCGATGAAGATCCGCATAACTCTTTTGTCGATCTTGTGCCGCTTTGTATCGTTGTCGAATCATTAGTCATACGTATTAACTTTCGGGTCCCAACAATGTTGCTTCACCCACCTCATCCCAACATATTGGAGAACGACATTTTGTCCATATAATGCTTCGAATGGAACCATGCCTATATTTGTTTAATAACTATTGTTGTATGAGAATTCCACCAATGGCGTGTACTTATCCCAAGAGTTTGAGTAGTCCTTTCGATTGCCCATCCGTTTGAGGATGGTAAGCCAAACTAAATCGCAAACTGCGCCCATAGCTTTTTTGCAAGTTAACCCAAAATCTTGAAGTGAATCTTGGGTCACGATCCAAAACTATGGATATAGGCATGCCATACAACTTCACAATCTCATTCACGTATATACTAGCAAAAACGTTTAAGGAATAAGTCTCCGTATCGGCAAGAAAAATGAGCGACTTGGTTAATCTATCAACAATAACCTAAATAGCATTGATGCCTTGAGAAACCGTAGGAAGACCCGTGACGAAATCCATAGAATTGTGTTCCCACTTCCATTCCTAATCTCAAGTGGTTGCAACGGACCCTTAGGTACAAGATGCTCCGCCTTTACATCGCCGGCAAGTTAAACACATCGAGATAAACTTTGCAATCTCTCTTCATATTGTTCCACCAAAATGTATGTCAAGATAACGATACATTTTAGTACTTCCGAGATGGATTGTAAATGGCGTGTTGTGTGCCTCCATCATAATCTTGTACTTCAAATCGTAGTCGTTAGGAACACAAAGTCTAGAGTGGACTCAAGTATTCCTTCTTCATCAATTCTCGCGCCCTAATAGCTCCTTCTTGTACTTTCTCTCTTCATACGCATCACCTCCGGCCTGGCTTGAAGCGACTTTAACTAAAGTCGATTATACTCAGATATCATCACGTGGGTACCTAGAGTTTTCATCTCCATCTCTATTATTTGTAAATTATACGAAATTAGTCTTTGACAATATCGTACTCATGACTTATATCGATCTTCTACTCAACACGCCGCCTACCACGTTCGCTTTTCGGGATGGCACGGTCGAACATGTCTTTGAAATGAGTCTCCTCTTGAGTTCTTCAAGCTCTTCCCACATTCCTTGCTCCATTCGAATTTTGTATCTCTACGAGTCACCAAGCGATAATGAAATAGCGATTCGAGAATATCCTTCAACGAATCTCCGATAATAACCAACTAAGCCTGAAAGCTACGTATTTCGATTCTCGACTTAGGTTGCTCTCAACCGCGACTCATATCCCAATCTTGGATAAAGACGTCACAATGACACCTATCGCTTCTTATCGCATTTAATATGACGTCCCTACAGAGAGTGCAAGCTTAGGTGAATTCCACAAAGGAAGTCACAAGATAAAGGCTCAGTACCAAATTTATAGGTGAATTTTAACTCAAAGTTCAATAGAGCCATTCGATATGAGATTTTAGAAATGAGTTTTGTACTGGGTTCAAAGTCGATACAAAATTTAATATCGAGCTTTGGGAGTAAGCCAAGAAATTCTTCGAAATACGTCGGAAAAAATCAATAACAACAGAATATTATTCAAATCGACGTGTCTTTATTCAAATCCATAACATGGACTAAGAAAACTTGACATCCGTAATAAACGAATGACTTCATGGCTTGATATGAAAATGTTTGATTACAATGGTTTGATTGCTTGAATTGAATAACGGAGTTGCTTAGGAATATGAAAACTAACAACCTTACAAAAGCAATCAATTTGGCATGATGAGTAGTTAACCTTAAAATCACATCAAAAACAAATATCTCTATAGAAATAAGGTTAACGAGTAATGTGATAGTGCCAACCCAATCAAACAAGATTTCTAAACAACAGATGTAATGAAAGTTTCTCCTAACGGATTCTCCATAAATAGGTCAAAGTCTAATTTCTCCGTAGTCAAGTTCAAACGTTGAGCGCAAGCAAGAGAGATAAAAGAATGGGTAGAAATTGATTCTAGTAAGGTATAAACTTCGCAAGAATTTATAATTAACTAACCTGCGTCTAACTTCGTTCGGGTTCCTCGCATTCGGACCGTCCATTAACACAAACGCTTCTTCAAAAACCGTTGACTTTGACTTTTCGGGACATCCTTTTTGAGTCACCATTCACGCTTTGATCGGGTTTCGATATCGTATAATCTCGAAGCGCGATATGTCCTTCTTTTCCACAATTATAGCATACCTTGAAGGCTTTTGTAAGACCAAAATTTTTTTAAATAAAAGGAATTTCCTTTATTTATTATTTTGAAATAGTAAGGGTTGATTTGATTAATGTGGATAGTTAAGGGTTAAATACGCAAATATTTCAAAATAAGCAAGTGGTTATAAAATATTCATTTTGTAAAGGGAATATTCGTTTGGTCGTGGAATATTCGCATCGCTGTCGGGAATATTAAATTTACGGTAGCAGACCATGTGTGGGCCCCATAACTGAAAGCGATTGGATGAGGAAAGCGACAAAGTTTAGGTGGTTATAAATAACGAGCGTAGTTATTCTGAAGCTAAGACTGTTGGAATACCGGTGGTTAAAATACTGATGTCTGGCGTGGTTGCAAGAGATGGCACTTGCAGTATTGCATGTAATTGTTGAATTATTGATTCTTACGTAAGATGGCACTACTCTCAATAATTTTCACACGGTGAGTTCTTTATTCAATATTTTATTGATTCAATAATTCTTTGCGTTGATATTTTATATTATTGTTGTTCAATAATTGTCATCGCATGATATTTCCCATTATCGGATCAATAATTCATATTATTTGAATAATATTATTAGATAACATTATTGGCAATGTCTAGAAAGTTACATCTAAGGAGAGGTTTGGTCACCTAATTGCGCGCCCGATGAAGAGAGATCCTTATTGAAAGCCCCCCTATTTCTGAGGAACGACTGGTTTATCGTAAATGTGATTACATAATATTATTTGTGAATAATTAATTATTGATTCATATGATAAGGAAATATTTATTTTATATGAATATAAATGATGGATTTATTTATGTGGTTATTAATGAAAGAATTAATCTTTGAGATGTTTTATTTTGTCGGATTGGAGGTATTAAAGATCAAATCGGTGTTATTACAAACTTTATTGTGTGAGTTATAATATTTAATCCGACCGTTGGATCGTTGTAATTTTTGGATATGTTATACATATATAAGTTGAGTATATGTCCACAAATTTTGAACCGTTAAAATGCACGAATGATTTGTTATGAATTTTAAGAGGTGTCCGATTCTTAAATTAGGGTTATAATTGATTTTGGTGGAAAATTCTAGAATTGAGTGGGCCCCACTTGTGGTTGGTGAAGAAATGTGCTGAATTTTATTTCAAATGTGGTGGGTGGCAATAGTAGCGAGTAAAGCCATCGGTAGCGGGTCAAGTCCTTGGTACGGCTAACATTTTCCTATAAATAGAGGACTAAGTTAGAATTGAAAATCACACCGAAACATAAGCTTTCTCTTCTCTATATTATTGAGCGTATTTTGTGAGTATTTAGATACTTTGAGAGTTCTTTGTTCAAAGATAAGTTTCATTCAAAGATCACTTCCGACCTTTCATTCAAGTAATCTTGATTCTTTGAGGCAAGGGATATTTTTTTTTTCAGAATGATATTATTTCTTCAATATCATTATCTTTGAAATGTTGATCTGAAGTTTTATCAAATTTGGAACTTTTCATGCTCTGGGTTACTTATTCATGAGTTACTATTTACGAGTTACTATTCACGAAGTTACTTATTCACGAGTACTATTCATGTAAGCGTGAAAATATTTTTTTGGAATTTCTATCTTTTGGTGTCGGAGTTACTTATTCACGTATCTGGCCTTATTCACGATATCTGACACTTATTCACGATATCAAGCCTTTATTCATCGAAAAATAAAATTTCTTCTTTTCGTCTAAAATATCTATTCGATACTAGCTTTGATTGTATCCATGTTTTGATCATTCTTGAATTTTACACCACTGTGATTATTTTTGAGTTATTTTTGACGTGGATAAAACCAAGTATGAATCCTTAATCCTTAATCCTTGTCATTTTGTTTCACCGGATTCGTTTCTTTAAAAATATTTTCATCATCCTCGGGTCTTAAATGATGATATTATTGAATATCTTTGGCACAGAAAGTGCAAAGATGAGCACGAGCGTGTTTAAATGAACACGACCGATCGATGAATATCTTTGGCCTTTAGTGCAAAGATGAGCAGTGTTGAGATGAACATGACCGATTGATGAATATCTTTGGCACAGTAGTGCAAAGATGAATATTTGATTTGAGATGAATATTGATTGATGTTACAGGGATAAAATATTGATGATGGATCGTTAAATTCATAGATTATAGTAGATTTCATTCTCTACGTAACTCTTCTTCTATGAATTATTATTTCATTACGAATATTGATCTCAAAACTTGTTTGCTATTGTATTCTATCGATTTTTCCTGTTGGAGACTAACGATAATTTGTTGTATATTATCTTAGTCATAACATTCTTTACTTGGGCTAGTTGAGCTCACCCTTTTCCTTGTTGTTCCATTTTTCTTCCCGTGAGGCGAGAATGTATCGAAGTACTAGTCGGGAGTATGGAATGAAGGTTCTAGAGAGAGTTGTTTAGTAGTCCTCACCATTTTGTAAAATAATGAATCAATAATGTGATGAGGATTTATTTGAGTATAGATATTGTCTAGAAGATAATATTTGTATTCAAACTCACGCTTTCTTGTTGTAATAATAAAGTTGTAGTTGTTTACATACCATGTATATGGCGACTTCGAATGGGTGTTGTGTATACCTATTTTGGGGGCGTCATAGTTGGTATCGAGCTTAGGGATATGATCTCTGGCGGAGATCGGGAATAGAACTAGGAGGGAGAGCGAGTAAATCCTTCGCTAGTGTGTCTACCTAAGCTTATTTGTTAGTTGGTCAAGATATAGGGATATTATGTGATATATTGATTTCCTTAATTAACCCTTATTTTATGACAAGATTTGAGAATGTCGATGAGAATATTAACAATGGAGTAAATGAGACCGTGGAGATGCTGTCACTCACCAACGAGGAGAACGTCTGACAGTGGCAATGTTCCTCCCCGTGAACAACACCACAATGAAAGAGATGATGAACGAGGGATGTTTAGAAGTTTTTTTTTTGCGCTTCATGCAAAATCGAATTTAGGAGACTCGTGTTCAAAATACGGGAGAAATGATAGTAATTCATGGGTGGTCACAAACCAAGCGATTCAAAGAGTTGGGACCACCGAGTGCAGGGAAAGCCAGATCCGATCATGGCGGAAACATGGGTCAAGCAAATTACCAAGATATTCGATGTCTTGGGATGCGGAGGAGAATGTAAAGTTCCATTCGCTACTTTTATGTTCCGTGGTGGTGCGGTGATTCTTCGTGGGAATCATGAAGCATACCCACCCGGACCAAGACTCAAAGATGTCTTGGGAGACGTTTGAAACTATTTAATGACAAGTACTTCCACGAAAGTATTCGTCGTATGAAGGAAGTGGAGTTTATTAGATCGGAGCAGTAATAACATAACGGTATCCTAGTGCGAGGCGAAGTTCATGGAGTTATCCGAGTTTGCACCTCATTTGGTGGAGAATGAGGAACGATGACGGATGTTTCGAGAGGTTTGAAACCCAGCGATACGTCAAGATCTCATTTCTCATAAATTTTCTCTCTATTCGGATGTTGTCAGCGTATTAGTTGTTAGAAGCGAGATAACGAAAATACGCTCAACCGAGGGACCATAACCGAGGATCATCACCAAGATAGAAGTCATCGAAATAACGATAACCAGCAGAGAAAAGAAGAATACTGGACAAAGGCGGTAACCACTCGGTGGTAATCATGGCCATGAAAATAGAAGAAGCGAGTCGGGAGGAGATTTTAAAAGAGGAGATTCAACAACGACCATGTGAAGACGACAGTACCGGCAGCAATTGGTTCTAAGGGAGGAGAACGACCACCGGTCATATGTTATAAATGCGGGAAAGAGGGACATATCACCAAACCGTCCCACAACAGCTTAAGGTATGCTATAATTATGGAAAGGAAAGACATATCGCTCGAGATTGTACGATATCGAAACCCAGTCCGGCGGGAATGGTGACTCAAAAGGATGTCCAAGAAAAGTCAAAGTCAACGATTCCCGGAAGAGCGTTTGTCGTGGCCGGTCAAAATCGAGGAACCCGAACGGTTAGCGGGTTAGTTAATTATAAATTCTTGCGAAGTTTATACCTTACTAGATACCTGGGTCTACCCATTCTTTTATCTCTCTTGTTTTGCTCAACGCTTGAACTTGACTACGGAGAAATTAGACTTTGACTTATTTATGGAGACTCCATTAGGAGAAACTTTCATTACATCCGTTGTTTAAAAAATCTTGCTTGATTCAAGTTGGCACTATCGCATTACACGTTAACCTTATTTCTATAGAGATATTTGTTTTGATGTGATTTTAAGGTTAACTACTCATCATGCCAAAATTGATTATTTTCGTAAGGTTGTTAGTTTTCATATTCCTAAGCAACTTTGTTATTCAATTCAAGCAATCAAACCATTGTAATCAAACATTTTCATATCAAGCCATGAAGTCATTCGTTTATTACGGATGTCAAGTTTTCTTAGTCCATGTTATGGATTTGAATAAAGACACGTCGATTTGAATAATATTCTTGTTGTTATTGATTTTTCTGACGTATTTCTGAAGAATTTCTTGCTTACTCCCAAAGCTTCGATATTAAATTTTGTATCGACTTTGAACCCGTCTACAAAACTCATTTCTAAAATCTTATATCGAATGGCTCTATTGAACTTGAGAGTTAAAAATTCAACTATAAATTTGGTACATGAGCCTTTATCTTATGACTTCCTTTGTGGAATTCACCTAAGCCGAGACTCTCTCTGTAGGGGCGTCATATTTGTGCGATAAGTAAATCGATAGGTGTCATTGTGACGTCTTATCCAAGATTGGGATATGAGTCACGATTGAGAGCAACCTAAGTCAATGAATCGAAATACGTAGCTTTATAGGCTTAGTTGGTTATTATCGGAGATTCGTTGAAGGATATTCTCGAATCGCTATTCCATTAACGTAGCTAACTCGTAGAGATACAAAATTCGAATGGAGCGAAGGAATGTGGGAAGAGCTTGAAGAACTCGAGAGAGACTCATTTCAAAGACATGTTCACGACCATGCCATCCTGAAAAGCGAACGTGGTAGGCGGCGTGTTGAGTAGAAGATCGTATATGAAGCACGAGTACGATATTGTCAAAGACTAATTTCGTATAATTTACAAATAATAGAGATGGAGATGAAAACTCTAGGTACCCACGTGATGATATATGATGCACGTGATGATATCTGAGTATAATCGACTTTAATCGATAAAGTTAAAGTTATTGAAGCTACACCGGAGGGTGATGAATTTGAAGAAGGAGGTGCGAAGTTGTTATTTCAAAAGCGAGAGAATCGGTGAGGTGAGGAAAGCTCAAACCTTCGATTTATTAATCCAGTTGAAATTCTTGATCGAATAGGAACTGTGGCCTATAGACTTGTTTCACCGCCAAGTATGGCGCGTGTTCATAACGCGTTTTCACGTGTCGATGTTACGTAAATATGTGGACGACCGAACCATGTCATTGAGTTAGAACCAGGACGAGATAGCGGAAGACCTAACGTATGAGGAGGTACTGTCAAGATTTTGGATAGGAAGGAGCATGTCCTACGCGCAAAGGTCATACCACAAGTTAAAGTTTTGTGGAGGAATCATGCTATAGAGGAAATGACCTGGGAGTTGGAAACAAAAATGAAAGCGAAGTATTCTCATCTTTTCAAACACTGTCGTCGTCCAATTTCGAGGACGAAATTTCATAAGGAGGGAGGTTGTAAGACCGAAAATTTTTTAAATAAAAAGGAATTTCCTTTATTTATTATTTTGAAATAGTAAGGGTTGATTTGATTAATGTGGATAGTTAAGGGTTAAATACGCAAATATTTCAAAATAAGCAAGTGGTTATAAAATATTCATTTTTGTTTGGGAATATTCGTTTGGTCGTGGAATATTAAATCGCTGTCAGGGAATATTCGTATGCACGACGCAGCGACCCATGTGTGGGCCCCATAACGGAAAGCGATTGGATGAGGAAAACGACAAAGTTTGGGTGGTTATAAATAACGCACGTAGTTATTACCGAAGTTAAGATTTGTTGGAATACCCGGTGGTTAAAATACGATGTCTACGCGTGGTTGCACGATGACACCAGTATTACCGCATGGTAATTGTTGAATTATTGATTCTTACGTAAGATGGCACTACTCAATAATTTTCACAATGAGTCTTTGCTCAATATTTTATTGATTCAATAATTCTTTGCGTTGATATTTTATATTATTGTTGTTCAATAATTGTCAACTTTGCATATTTCCCATTATCGGATCAATAATTCATATTATTTGAATAATATTATTAGATAACATTATTGGCAATGTCTAGAAAGTTTTGTCTAAGGAGAGGTTTGGTCACCTAATTGCGGCGCCCGAAGAAGGAGAGATCCTTATTGAAAGCCCCTCTTTCTGGGAACAGCTGACTGGTTGTCATAAATGTGATTTTGTAATATTATTTGTGAATAATTAATTATTGATTCATATGATAAGAAATATTTATTTTATATGAATATAAATGATGGATTTATTTATGTGGTTATTAATGAAGGAATTAATGCCGAGATGTTTTATTTTGTCGGATTGGAGGTATTAAAGATCAAATCGGTTATTATTACTGACTTTATTGTGTGAGTTATAATATTTAATCCGAATAGTTGGATCGTTGTAATTTTTGGATATGTTATACATATATAAGTTGAGTATATGTCCACAAATTTTGAACCGTTAAAATGCACGAATGATTTGTTATGAATTTTAAGAGGTGTCTGATTCGGAAATTAGGGTTATAATTGATTTTGGTGGAAAATTCTAGAATTGAGTGGGCCCCACTTGTGGTTGGTGAAGAAATGTGCTGAATTTTATTTCAAATGTGGTGGGTGGCAATAGTAGCGAGTAAAGCCATCGGTGTAGCGTCAAGTCTGCTTTGGTGGGCTAACATTTTCCTATAAATAGAGGACTAAGTTAGAATTGAAAATCACACCGAAACATAAGCTTTCTCTCTTTCTCTCTATATTATTGAGCGTATTTTGTGAGTATTTAGATACTTTGAGAGTTCTTTATTCAAGATAAGTTTCATTCAACATCACTTCCGACCTTTCATTCAAGCAATCTTGATTCTTTGAGGTAAGGGATATTATTTTTTTTCGTAATGATATTATTTCTTCAATATCATTATGCTGAAATGTTGATCTGAAGTTTTTATCAAATTTGGAACTTTTCATGTCGGGGTTACTATTCATGAGTTACTATTCACGAGTTACTATTCATGAGTTACTATTCACGATTACTATTCACGAGTACTATTAATGAAGCGTGAAAATATTTTTGTGGAATTTCTATCTTTTGGTGTCTGAGTTACTATTCACGATATCGGCACTATTTCACGATATCTGACACTATTCACGATATCTGGCACTATTCATCGAAAAATAAAATTTCTTCTTTTCGTCCAAAATATCTATTCTGGATACTAGCTTTGATTGTATCCATGTTTTGATCATTCTTGAATTTTACACCACTGTGATTATTTTTGAGTTATTTTTGGACGTGGATAAAACCAAGTATGAATCCTTAATCCTTAATCCTTGTCATTTTGTTTCACTGGATTCGTTCTTTAAAAATATTTTTCATCATCCTCAGTCTTAAATGATGATATTATTGAATATCTTTGGCCTGTAGTGCAAAGATGAGCACGTGTTTAAATGAATAATGACCGACCGATGAATATCTTTGGCCTTTAGTGCAAAGATGAGCAGTGTTGAGATGAACATGACCGATTTGATGAATATCTTTGGCTCAGTAGTGCAAAGATGAATATTTGATTTGAGATGAATATTGATTGATGTTACGAGGATAAAATATTGATGATGGATCATTAAATTCATAGATTATAGTAGATTTCATTCTCTACGTAACTCTTCTATGAATTATTATTTCCGTCTATGAATATTGATCTCAAACTTGTTGTCTATTGTATTCTATCGATTTTTCCCTGTTGGAGACTAACGATAATTTGTTGTATATTATCTTAGTCATAACATTCTTTATTGGGCTAGTTGAGCTCACCCTTTTCCTTGTTGTTCCATTTTTCTTCCGGAGGCGAGAATGTATCGAGTACTAGTCGGGTATGGAATGAAGGTTCTAGAGAGAGTTGTTTAGTAGTCCTCACCATTTTGTAAAATAATGAATCAATAATGTGATGAGGATTTATTTGAGTATAGATATTGTCAGAAGATAATATTTGTATTCAAACTCACGCTTCTTGTTGTAATAATAAAGTTGTAGTTGTTTACGTACCATGTATATGGCGACTCGTAATGGGTGTTGTGTATACCTATTTTGGGGCGTCACATACTTTGAAACAGTTTGACCTTATATGTCCCTCCTCTCACATCATCTGTAGCATCTAACCAAGCGTATCGTTCTTCCCTAGAATTTATTGATGGTCTTGATGTTGTTCTTTAAACGCCTTCCGTCATCGTTAAATCTTCTCTTTTAGATTGGACATCTCTTTCCATAATATCAACGCTACGTGCGGCTTTTACCCATGCATCACTCATTCTCACTCGTTCGATTATTTCTTCTTTCAAATTTCGATTCCACTTTATCATCTTATACTCGCCAAAAGAGTGCTTCATTCAAGCATCACGTGTCGGGTAACACAAGCTTGAATCGTTGCATCCTTTTGCTCCACGAACGCCTCGCAATTCTTTAGCTTCGCTTCTTCTAACTCATGAATACGATTTTGCAATTCTATATTTCGATCATAAAATACCTCTAATAAACTCTCTTCGGTACCTCTTCTTCCTCTTCTTCCTCACTCTCAATTTGTTACCTCTGCGATTATCTCTAAAAGTGCAACTATCAATTCTTCACTCACCACATGGATATCTCTAATTCCTCCTTCTTTGACATCACATTATCCCGGTTGGCGATTAGAGGTGTCTCCACGATCTCATTCACTCCATTGTTAACGCTTCTCGTGACCATTCTAAAAAAAACTATCATAAAACAAGGGTTAATTAAATAAATTAACAAATCACATAATACCCTATAATATGACCAACCAACAAATAAGCTTAGGTAGGACACACTAATGAAGGATTTACTCGTCTCTCCCCTCCTAGTTTTTGTGAGACCCCAGATTTTATCAATAAAGATTTAAATTTTGTCGGAATAATTTTTAATATTATGGTGTGAATTTGAGATAATATTATAGTTGTGGGTAGTATTTATAAATTTTACAAAGTATGCAAGTGGTTATATTATATTCGATTGGTGGGGGAATATTAGGTTTAGCGAGGGAATATTAAATACAACGGCTCAATCATTGGTGGACCCCATAATGAAATTATTGTCGGATTGAAAAGCAGCAAAAATATTTTATTGAAATAACGGCGGAAGTTTTACTGTAGTTCTTTGTTGAACTACTACCGGTAGTAAAAGTACGATGTCGATACGTGTGTTGCGTAGTAGCACACGGTGTTGATTATTGATGCTTATGTGAGAAGTCACTCGGTTTGATTCCATTATTGTCGATTAATAATATGAATTATTATAGCGATAATGACGTTTTGTTTTATTCAGTATTATTAACGTAATAAAAGCGAAACATCTTTTATATAAAATAGAATACTTTATTAAAGTTATTACATAAATAGAATATATTATATTTTATTATGCATAGTGTTGCGTAGTGTTTTGCATAGTATTTTGCATAGTATTGCATAGTGGTTTTGCATAGTAAAATGTTTTATATAAATAGAATATATTATATTTTATTTAAAATATTTTTCTTTAAATATGGACCGTCGATTAAAGTAAATCAATCTGACCGTTCATGGATTAATTCTTATGCATTCCATTTTTATATAAATAGAAGCTCATTCCTTCATTATTTTCTTACGAATTCATTGAAACTCTGTAGAGAGAAATTATAGAGAGAAGCTATAGAGAAAAAGTTATAGAAAGAAGAAGAGTATTATCGCTACTTCACTACTTCTATATTCGGTTCTTTTACGGTAAGGGTGTTATTCTTTCTTCTTGAAGAGAACTTACATTATTCCATTCATTATTATTACATTGGAATAACTTTTGTAAAAGTGGCATACCCTATACAAACTTTTGTATCTGTGGCATACCCTATACTTGGTGAAATCCTTATGTTATTCCATTGCTTATTATTCTGTTGGAATAACTTTTGTATCTGTGATTTACCCTATACTTGGTGACTTCTTCTATTATTCATTGGAACATCACATGCATGTGTGTTTTACACCCGACTGGTTCCGCTTTTATTATTCCATTGGAACATCCTCATGCATGTGTTTTACACCGACTGGTTCCGCTTTTATCATTCTGTTGGAATATCCTATCTGTGTGTTTTACACCGATCCGTTCCATCTTTATTATTACATTGGAACATCCCGCTTGGTGTGAATTTCACGACACGGTTCCGTTATTATTATTCTGTTGGAATAACTTTGTCATCACAAATGCATGCATGGTGATTTCTTTTGTTATTCCATTCTTTATTATACCCAAATTGGTTAAAACTTTGACTTCTATACTCCATGAAATTAGTAGAATATCCTTGATATTTGCGTTTCATCCAAATATCTTTCATGGAAATATTCTTGATCATTCTTGAATTTTACTCTACTGAAACAAGATATCATGTTGACAATTTGGGCGTTAATAATTCATGGATTAAATAATTCTTGAACTTGTTTTATTGAATTATTATGTCATTGTCATCATCCTCATGTTATATTATGTTATCTTTGGCTTACGTGCATAGATGAACTTAGTATGATTATGACCGAGGATCATTCGGTATAATCATGACTTGATATAAATGATGTGACAAAAGTCCTCGATTGGCTTTGTAATGCGTTGATGGATAGTTTTTGGTATGATTATGACCGGGGGTGATTCGGTATAGTCATGACCATTGATAATTTGATGAAAATCCTTGGCCGTAGTATGCGGGGATGATTAGATGTGGTGGTTTATTTATTAAGTTTGAGTCTCGGCGATAAAAATTGATGAAAACCTTTTAAAACCTAAAAGATAGTAGACTTTATTCTCTACTTGACTCTTTTAATAGATTGTTTATTCCACTTGCAGCTTAAACCGGTTGTCTATTGTATTTTATCGGTTTAACACTTTGTTGAAGGCTAATGATAATTTATTACGCATTATCTTAGTCATAATATTTCTTCTTGGGCTAGTTGAGTCTCACCTTTTCTTTCATTTATTCTCTTGAAATGAGAACATAGGTAGACAGTCGGGGAGCGGAGTAATGGTCCGGAGGATAGCATTAGTAGTCCTCACTATTACGTGAAATAGTGTGATAATAGTTGTAATGAGGACTCCTTTTGAGTTTGTATAATATCTAGTAGACAATATTTGTATTCAAACTCACGAGTTTATGTCGTATTGTATACCTACGCTTATATTAGTAAGTTGTATTTGAATTTATGTACCATGTAAGTGGCGACCCAAGATGGGTGGCGTATACCTAATTTTGGGGCGTCACGGTTGGTATCGAGCTTAGGGATATGATCCTGGCTAAGATGCTTAGATAAGAACTAGGAGGGAGAGACGGGGAATTCCTTCGCTAGTATGACCTACCTAAGTTTATTTGGTATTTGATTGGTCGATTAGAATATAGGGATAATTTGTTAAATGTCAATTAACCCTTGTTTTGTGAAGATGTTTAAGAATGGCATCTGAAAATCTTTGAGATAAGCAATGAAGCACATGAGAGTGTTGATTCGATTCAAACAAAAGGTAACGACCAACAACACGATAATAATCATCTTTGGGCAACAATTTATCGAAACAATGATAACCATCGTGGGGGAAATTATCATGCTAAGAATGGTAACCACTTCGGTGGTAATCATGGCAAAGATAATAGAAGTGGAAATTTCAAGAAGAGAAGGTCATTTAGCTCGATTTTGTCGTTTACCGAAGACAAATTCAACTAGGATGGAGGCACCAAAGACTGTCCCAGACAAACCGAAGCCGGTAGTTTAAGAGAGAGCGTTTTTTTTTTCTCGTGACGAGGAACCTGAATAAAATTATCACGGGTAAGTTAATCGTAAGCTCTTGCGAAGTCTATACCGTGTTAGATACTAGTTCTACCCACTCTTTTATTTCACCTAGTTGCGTTCAACGTTTAAATTTGACTCCGGAGAAGTTAGACTTTGACTTATTGGTTGAAACTTCGATAGTAGGAGCCTTCGTTACCGCTACTATTTTTAAATCTTGTTTGATTCAAATAAACACTTTCACGTTACCTGTCGATCTTATCTTTTTGAAAATACTTGCCTTTGATGTAATTTTAGGAATCAATTGGTTAACTACTCATCATGCTTTTAAATAAGGTTGTTAGCTTTTATATTCATAACTAACCTGTTACACGAATTCAAAGTAACCAAACCCTAAAATTAATCATTGTCATATCAAGCCATAAGTAAAGAGCCCCGAACCTTTCGTTGTTGACTTCCTTGTGTGGAATGCACAGCTTGCCGGACTTTACAGTAGGCAACATCGTGAATGAAGATGGCAAGTTTATAGGTATCATTGTGAGGTCTTATCTAGGTTAAGGGATAGAAGTCACGGTTAGTATCAATGTGACGTACTATCCAAGTCTTGGATGAGAGTCATGAGTTTTGAATGATATTTCTATCATTAATAAATTTCTTGACGTATTCTTGAAGATTTCCTAGCCTACCCTAGGCGTGAAATCGAATTTTGTATTGACCCCAAGTACAAAACCCATTTCTTAAACCCTCAAATATTTCTTCAACTAAATGATGGTTTACGTGGTTTATGATGAAAGTCATAATAAAAGCATTGGAATAATGAAAATCATGGGTATATGAAGTATTAGTAAGTTTTATGATGAGTTATGTTGGTTAGTATGTAAAAACATGAAAGTTTCTTAGAAATCACAAAGAGTTGAAAATCAGATTTTAGTGAAAAACGTAACATGAAATTCAATTGACCATATCTCCTATTATATTTTGAATTTTTGAATGTGGTCAAGTCCTAGAGTTAGATCTATGAGTTACCTAACTAATCCAAGTGGAATTACTGGAAAAGGTGTTGTAGATTTTGTGTGGACTGATTTTAGCAAAGGAGTGCAAAGCTGCAAAAACCGAAAAAGCTTCTGCCATGATTTTAGAGAGGCTGTTTCGGCTACTTAAATTATGAGAAAAAAATTCTGGCCTTTTGGGACATGAAAGTATATGGTATAAAGTACCTCCTGTCCAAAAATGAGCTCATTCTCGACTTAAAATGAGCAAGTTATGACTATTTCAATATTTAGGTTTTTTCGAATGAAAACGCTATAACCGAGAGTTCTATAACTCAGATGACCATGAAATTTAAACTAGAAGCTCACGTTAACATGTGTAAGGTTATGCCAAGATTTGGGAATTTTGGAGTTAAACTTGAGGTAGCTAATTTCTTAAGGAATTAATTAGAAATTGATTTTTGAAAAATAGTAAATGAATTTTAAAATTTCGAGAAAAATATATTTTCATTATGGGACTATATTATGCTAAATCCCAGAAAAGAAATATTTTTGGGACTAATTTGGTATTTTTCATGAAAATAGTTTAATTCTGAACATATGAGTTAAATATGTTATGTGAAGTAACAAAGTTGAAAATAGGATTTTATGGCTAGAGAATCCTATATAGAATATATGCATATTTTTGATGAGGATTTGATAATTGGTGATGATATTTTATGAGTATGGCATTTTGAATGATTAAATGCATTATATGGTAAAGCGTAAACAATTGAGATAAATTGTTTATAAATTTAAAGTGATTAAAATATTGTTATAATATTAATGATATTAGATTATGAGATTATTAAGTGATTGATAACATGGGGATATTCTTGAATCTGGATAAATTATATTATAAATGTTTAATATTTATCCTTTATCTTATTTGATTGATTCTTTATATCATTATCCTCATGTTTATATTTTTTTAAAGTCATCTGCATGGCCTATAGAGCATAGATGGACTTGGTATGATTATGACCGAGGATTGTTAGGTATAATCATAACCAGTAATTGAAAACACAATTATCTTTGGTAGTAGTGCATGGATAATTTGTGGTCGTGATCTTAATGAATATCCTTAGCTTTGTAGTGCGGGGATGATTCGACGATGTGGATTAATTATTGAAATGAGTCTCGTGAATGAAATATTAATTCATGGATGTGTTCAAAAGTCATCTACATGGCTTACGTGCATAGATGGACTTGGTATGATTATGACCGAGGATCATTCGGTATAATCATAATCGTAATTGAAAACACAATTATCTTTGGTAGTAGTGCATGGATAATTTGTGGTCGTTGATACTAATGAATATCCTTAGCACATTAGTGCGGGGATGATTCGACGATGTGGATTAATTATTGAAATGAGTCTCAAAGAATGAAATATTAATTCATGGATGTGTTCAAAGTCATCCGTGGCTTACGTGCATAGATGGACTTGGTATGATTATGACCAGGGATCATTCGGTATAATCATAACAGTAATTGAAAACACAATTATCTTTAGCCGTAGTGCATGGATAATTTGTGGTCGTGATACTAATGAATACACGATTATCTTTGGTAGTAGTGCATGGATAATTTGTGGTCGTGATACTAATGAATATCCTTGGCACGTAGTGCGGGGGATGATTCGATGATATGGATTAATTATTGAAATGAGTCTCAAAGTGAATGAAATATTAATTCATTGATGTGGTAAAAGTCATCTTTGGTAGTAGTGCATTGATAGACTTGGTATGATTATAACCACGGATTATTCGGTATAATCATGGCCAGTAATTGAAAACACGAATATCCTTAGCCAAAGATGGTGCATGGATAATTCATGGTTGTGATACTATTAAAATTTAGTCTCGGCATTATTGGTTTCTGATTGTATATCTTTGGCTTTTGTAGTGCAAAGATGAATTGTTAATGAATATCTTTGGCGGATTACGAAGATGAATTTAATATTTTAACGATAAAGGTATTCAAGGTACCTCACCTCTTTATCATATCAGTCGTTACCCTAATTTGAGGGCTAAATTCCATAAGGAGGGAGATTGTGAGACCCCAGTTTTATCAATAAAGATTTAAATTTTGTCGAAATAATTTTAATATTATGGTGTGAATTTGAGATAATATTATAGTTGTGGGTAGTATTTATAAATTTTACAAAGTATGCAAGTGGTTATATTATATTCGATTGGTGGGAAATATTAGGTTTAGCGAGGAATATTAAATACAACTACTCAATCATTGGTGGACCCTAATGATGTAATTATTGTCGGATTGAGAAAACGACAAAAATATTTTATTGAAATAACGGCGGAAGTTTTACCGTAGTTCTTGTTGAACTACTTTCGGTAGTAAAAAAATACGATGTCACGTGGTTGCATAGTAGCATACCTGCGTGTTGATTATTGATGCTTATGTGAGAAGTCACTCGGTTTGATTCCATTATTGTCGATTAATAATATGAATTATTATAATGATAATGACGTTTTGTTTTATTAAGATTATTAACGTAATAAAAGCGAAACATCTTTTATATAAAATAGAATACTTTATTAAAGTTATTACATAAATAGAATATATTATATTTTATTATGCATAGTGTTGCGTAGTGTTTTGCATAGTATTTTGCATAGTATTGCATAGTGTTTGCATAGTAAAATGTTTTTATATAAATAGAATATATTATATTTTATTTAAAATATTTTTCTTTAAATATGGATAGTCGATTAAAAGTAAATCAATGCGATAGTTCATGGATTAATTCTTATGCATTCCATTTTTCTATAAATAGAGCTCATTCCTTCATTATTTTCTTACGAATTCATTGAAACTCTAGAGAGAAAATTATAGAGAGAAGCTATAGAGAGAAAGTTATAGAAAGAAGAAGAGTATTCTCGCTACTTCACTTTACTTCTATATTCGGTTCTTTTTACGGTGAAGGGTGTTATTCTTTCTTCTTGAAGAGAACTTACATTATTCCATTCATTATTATTACATTGGAATAACTTTTGTAAAAGTGGCATACCTATACAAACTTTGTATACGTGGCATATACCTATACTTGGTGAAATCCTTATGTTATTCCATTGCTTATTATTACATTGGAATAACTTTTGTATCTGTGATTTACCTATATACTTGGTGACATTCTTCTATTATTACATTGGAACATCACATGCATGTGTTTTACAATTTAGGACTGGTTCCGCTTTTTTATTACTGTTGGAACATCACATGCATGTGTTTTACAGGACTGGTTCCGTCTTTATCATTCTGTTGGAATATCCTATCGTGTGTTTTTTACACGGATGCGGTTCCATCTTTATTATTACATTGGAACATCCATGCCGGTGTGAATTTCACGACACGGTTCCGTTATTATTATTACATTGGAATAACTTTGTCTGTCTGAAGTACCTGCATGCGTGGTGATTTCTTTTGTTATTCCATTCTTTATTATACCCAGGTTGGTTAAAACTTTGACTTATATACTCCATGAAATTAGTAGAATATCCTTGATATTTGCGTTTCATCCATATCTTTTCATGGAAATATTCTTCCGATCATTCTTGAATTTTACTCTCTGAAACGATATCATGTTGACAATTTGGGCGTTAATAATTCATGGATTAAATAATTCTTGAACTTGTTTTATTGAATTATTATGTCATTGTCATCATCCTCATGTTATATTATGTTATCTTTGGCTTACGTGCGTAGATGAACTTAGTATGATTATGACCGAGGATCATTCGGTATAATCATGACTTGATATAAATGATGTGACAAAAGTCCTCGATGGCACATGTAATGCAGGTGATGGATAGTTTTTGGTATGATTATGACCGGGGGTGATTCGGTATAGTCATGACCATTGATAATTTGATGAAAATCCTTGGCCAGTGATACAGGGATGATTAGATGTGGTGGTTTATTTATTAAAATTTGAGTCTCGGCGATAAAAATTGATGAAAACCTTTTAAAACCTAAAAGATAGTAGACTTTATTCTCTACTTGACTCTTTTAATAGATTGTTTATTCATTGCAGATTAAATGGTTTGTCTATTGTATTTTATCGGTTTAACTTTGTTTGAAGGCTAATGATAATTTATTACGCATTATCTTAGTCATAATATTTCTTCTTTGGGCTAGTTGAGCTCACCCTTTCTTTCATTTCTTTCTCTTGAAAATGAGAACATATTTGGAGACGAGTCGGGGAGCGGAGTAATGGTCCGGAGGATAGCATTAGTAGTCCTCACTATTACGTGAAATAGTGTGATAATAGTTGTAATGAGGACTCCTTTTGAGTTTGTATAATATCTAGTAGACAATATTTGTATTCAAACTCACGGTTTATGTCAGTATTGTACCACAGATTATATTAAGTAAGTTGTATTTGAATTTATGTACCATGTAAGTGGCGACCCAAGATGGGTGGCGTATATACCTAATTTTGGGGCGCCACGGTTTTATTCCCCGATCTCCGCCGAGATCATATCCCTAAGCTCGATACCAACCGCGACGCCCCCAATAGGTATACACAACACCATTCCGAGATGCCAAATACATGGTACAAGAAACAAACTACAACTTCAATAATACAAATGTCTTGTGAAATACGACAATATATCTTGAGAGTTAAATATAATATTGTCTTCTGCATAACATCCACACGCAAATAAATCCCCATCATAATTATTGATACATTATTTTACAAAATGGTGAGGACTACTAAACAACTCTCTCTAGACCTTCATTCCATACCCCGACTAGTACTCGCCACATTCTCGCCTCCCGAGAAGAAGAATGGAACAACAAGGAAAAAGGGTGAGCTCAACTAGCCCAAAAAAGAATATTATGACTAAGATAATATACAACAAATTATCGTTAGTCTCCAACAGGAAAAATCGATAGAATACAATGAGACAACAAGTTTCGGATCAATATTCGCAATGTGAATAATAATTCATAGAAGAGTTACGTAGAGAATGAAATCTACTATAATCTATGAATTTAACAGTCCATCATCAATATTTTATCCCTGTAACATCAATCAATATTCATCTCAAATCAAATATTCATCTTTGCACTACAAGCCAAAGATATTCATCAATAGGTCATGTTCATCTCAACACCTGTTCATCTTTGCACTAAAGGCCAAAGATATTCATCAGTCGGTCATGTTCATTTAAACACCTGCTCATCTTTGCACTACAGGCCAAAGATATTCAATAATATCATCATTTAAGACGAGGATGATGAAAATATTTTTAAAGAAACGAATCCAAAGGAAACAAAATGACAAATATTATGGATTCGTACTTTAAACAATCCGAGTTCAAAAATACTTCATAAATAATCATAGTGAAGTAAAATTCAAGAATGATCAAAACATGGATACAATCAAAGCTAGTATCCGAATAGATATTTTGGACGAAAAAGAAGAAATTTTATTTTTCTAAGATTGAATAGTCAGATATTGAATAATAGTCTCGTGAATATCGTGAATAAGTAACTCAACACCCAAAGATAGAAATTCCACAAAAAATCTTCACGCTTCATGAATAGTACTGTGAATAGTAACTCGTGAATAGTAACTCATGAATAGTAACTCGTGAATAGTAACTCATGAATAAGTAACCCCGAGCATGAAAAAGTTCCAAATTTGATAAAAGTACCAACCAATATTTCAAAGATAATGATATTGAAGAATTAATATCATTTGAGAAGAAAATAACATCCCTTACCTCAAAGAATCGAGATTTTGAGGAAGGAAAGGCTCAAGTGATCTTTGAATAAAACTTGTAATCGAATGACAATGACTCTCAAAGTATCTAAATACTCACAAAATACGCTCAATAATATAGAGATAAAGAGAAAACTTTGTTTACGGTGTGATTTTCAATTCTAACTTAGCCTCTATTTATAGGAAAATGTTAAGACGCAAAGCGGACTTAACTCTCAACTCAAGGCTTTACTCGCTACTATTCTCACCCACCACAATTGAAAATTCAATTGAGCACATTTCTCACCAACCAAAAGTGGGGCCCACCAATTCTAGAATTTTCCACCAAAATCATTTATAACCTAATTTCCGAATCAGTCACCTCTTAAAATTCATAATAAATTATACGCTCATTTTAACGGTTCAAAATTTGTGGACATATACTCAACTTATATATGTATAACATATCCAAAAATTACAACGATCCAACGGTTTGGATTAAATATTATAACTCACACAATAAAGTCATAATAACAACTGATTTGATCTTTTAATACCTCGAATCCGACAAAATACAAATAAAACATCTCAAAGATTAATTCCTTCATTAATAACCACATAAATAAATCCATCATTTATATTCATATAAAATAAATATTTCTTTATCATATGAATCAATAATTAATTATTCACAAATAATATTACGTAATCACAATTATAATGACCAGTAGTTCCGGAAAGGGGCTTTCAATAAGGATCTCTCCTTCTTGGCGCGCCGCAATTAGGTGACCAAACCTCTCCTTAGATGTAAACTTTCTAGACATTGCCAATAATGTTATCTAATAATATTATTCAAATAATATGAATTATTGATCCGATAATGGGAAATCTTGTGCGGTGACAATTATTGAAACAAAGATAATATAAAATACCAACGCAAAGAATTATTGAATCAATAAAATAAACTATTGAACAAGAACTCTTGTAATAATTATTGAGTAAAGCCTTCTTACGTAAGGATCAATAATTCAATAATCTTGCAAATACCATGTGCTTCTTTTCAACCACGCGCGTATTCAGTATTTTAACCACCGGTATTCCAACAGTCTTAATTGGTAATAACTACGCCTGTTATTTATAACCACCCAAACTTTGTCGCTTTCCTCATCCAATCGCTTTCAGTTATGGGGCCCACACATGGTCGCTTGTATTATGCGAATATTCCCAACAAAGATCGAAATATTCCACGACCAAACGAATATTCCCAAACAACAATGAATATTTTATAACCACTTGCTTATTTTGAAATATTTGCGTATTTAACCCTTAACTATCCACATTAATCAAATCAACCCTTACTATTTCAAAATAATAAATAAAGGAAATTCCTTTTTATTTAAAAAAATTTCGGGGTCTTACAAAAATCATGTGACTCAATAGTAAATCATGTGACAAAAATAATTACGATATAGTACCTCCATCTATACCTCTATTTTTAACTTAGTCATGCAAGTATTATCAATCTTGCACCAACTCCCCTAATAGTAACAAGAATGTGAATCAATAGTACACACATGTGAATAAATAGTTATAATCATGTGAATTAATAGCAATCAATTGCTTTTTATCCTAAGTTAATTACTTGACCGTCAATATAACCTCCAGACATCAATTTTTATCGAAATAAATGTCAATTTTCACTAACACAAACAATTCCAACACAATGAAACTATTTTTATAAAAAATATAAATTTTGAAATTTAGAAGTTTGACTTTTCCCAAAAAAGTCAACTGTTGACTTTTTGACCAAATAGTAAATTTTGTGTTTATAGACTATTTTTACTAATTTTGACGTTCCGGACTCAAATATCACGTCCGCGTCTCCAAATTCAACTCCGAACAATATTCATCATTAATATTATAACTCACAATATTTATCAACCATGTCGTTCCCAGGAAAGAGGGGGCTTTTCGATAAGGATTTCTCCTTATTGGCGCGCAATTAGATGACCAAACCTCTCCTTGACAGAACTTCTAGACATTGTAAATATTGCAATTTATTAATATGAATAACTTTAAAAAATTCACATATCACCCTTAACTTTAAACTGTATCAATTTAACCATTTACTAAAATAGAAAAAATGAATACTTTTATTTCATAAAATTCGGGGTCTTACAATCTCCCCCTCCTTGAAATTTAAGCCCTCAAAATTTGCGTCACGTGCATGATAGTTCGAAGAGATGAGAATACCTTACTTTCTTTTCGGATTGTACCTTCCTGGTTATTTCCTCTGTATCATAATTTTCCCATTACTCGTCTCCTGTATTTCAGATATCATTCTAAAATATACCTTCAAAACAAAGGTTAATTGACATATCACAAATCGTCAACTTATCAAGAAAAATTTCAGCTTAGGTAAGTCACACCCTAGCGAAGTATATTACTCGTCTTCTAGACTAATATCTCCGTCGGTGACCATATCCTCAGAACATCAATCAACAATTCACATCCCACAATCATATGAATAACTCATAATCATAATTGTGATCTTTGAATTCCTTTTCGCACCCGGAAGAAGATAATTTACATCACCTATCTTCACCTGAAACATCAAAAATCATGGTTATACCAAATCACAATTCCTGCTCATAATCATACTAATAAATTCATCTTTGCACTACTACTAAAGATTTACAAATCATATAACTAATAATCAATAGCTTAATCTTTGCACTTCTGAGCCAAAGATATACAATCAGAAACCAATAATCTTTGAGACTCGACTTAATAGTATCATGACAACGAATTATCCATGCATTACGGGCCAAGGATATTCGTGTTTTTTCATTACTGATCATGATTATACCGAATAATCCTCGGTCATAATCATACCAAGTCCATCTATGAACTACGGCCAAAGATGACTTTTACCACATCATTTATAACATTACGGTCATGATTACACCGAATAATCCCTGGTCATAATCATACCAAGTCCATCTATGCACGTAATCCACAGATGACTTTTACCACATCATTTATAACATTACGGTCATGATTATACCGAATAATCCCTGGTCATAATCATACCAAGTCCATCTATGCACGTAAGCCACAGATGAATTTTACCACATCATTTATAACATTACGGTCATGATTATACCGAATAATCTCTGGTCATAATCATACCAAGTCCATCTATGCACTACAGGCCACAGATGACTTTCAAAAAAAATATAAACATGAGGATGAGGTATTGACGTATATAGGGTTTCAAACCTCTTAGAAATATTCACGTCATTCGCTCCTCATTCTCGGCCAAATGGGATGCAAACAGAGATAACTCAGCAAACTTAGCCTCGTACTGCGATATGGTCATATTAATTTGCTCCATTGCTTATCTCAACATTTTTAGATGCTATTTTCAAACACTGTCACAAAATAAGGGTTAATTAATATATCACAAATTATCCCTATACTCTGACCGACCAATTAAATACCAAATAAACTTAGGTAGGTCATACTAGCGAAGGAATTCCCCGTCTCTCCCCTCCTAGTTCTTATCTCACATCTCAGCCAGGGATCATATCCCTAAGATTTGATACCAACTGTGACTTGTATCCCTTAACCTGGATAGAACCTCACAATGATACCTATCAACTTGCCACCGCAGAAAGGCGTTCCCTACGAAAAGTCTGGCTTCGGTGCATCCCAAGACTTGGAAGTCACCAGCAAAAGGCTCGGGGCTCTTTTCTATGGCTTTGATACCAACTGTGACGCCCCCAAAATTTGGTATGCATCACCCAATTTTAAGTCGCCAAATACATGGTACAAAATACAAATACAAACTTAACTATACAACTGTCGTGTAAAGTATGACAAAACATAAACTGAGAGTTTAAACATGAATACTGCCTTCTAGACATTATCCATTCTCAATGGAGTCCTCTTAGACAGTATACAAACTCAAATTCAGTCCTCGTTACATTTATTGTCACACTATTTAACAGAATAGCGAGGACTACTAATGCTATCTTCTGGACCGTCACTCCTTTCCCCCGACTCATCCCAGCTATATTCTCATTTCAAGAGAATAAAGGAAAGAAAGGGTGAGCTCAACTAGCCCAGTAAGAAATATTATGACTAAGATAATGCAGAATAGATTATCAATAGTCTTCAACAATGTTAAACTAATTAAATACAATAGACATCAAGTTTAACTGCAGCGGAATAAGCAATTCATAAGAAGAATCAAGTAAAGAATAAAATCTACTATCTTCTATGATTTAAAATGTTTTCATCAATTCTTATCACTGAGACTCAGCTTATTAAATAAACCGCATCATCGAATCATCCCTGCACTACGGGCCAAGGATATTCATTAAATCATCAATGGTCATGACTATACCAAATAATCCTCGATCATAATATATCTTGTGAGTTTAAATATAATATTGTCTTACTAGACAATATCCATACTCAAATAAATCCCCATCATCAATTATTGATTCATTATTTTACAAAATGGTGAGGACTACTAAACAACTCTCTCTAGAACCTTCATTCCATACCCAGAGCTAGTAGTACTTTACATTCTAGCCTCTCGAGAAGAAAAATGGAACAACAAGGAAAAGGGTGAGCTCAACTAGCCCGATAAAGAATATTATGACTAAGATAATATCTGACAAATTATCGTTAGTCTTGACGAGGAAAAATCGATAGAATACAATAGGCAACAAGTTTGGATCAATATTATCGTGAAATAATAATTCATAGAAGAGTTACGTAGAGAATGAAATCTACTAATCTATGAATTTAACGATCCATCATCAATATTTTATCCTGTAACATCAATCGATATACATACGGAATCAAATATTCATCTTTTTTGCTTTCTGAGCGAAGATATTCATCGATTAGTCGTATTCATTTAAACACTGTTCATCTTTGCACTCTGGGCCAAATATTATCAATCGATCAATCGGTCGTATTCATCTCGACACTGTTCATCTTTTTGCTTTCTGGGCCCGAAGATATTCTTGAAAATCATTCATCTTTGCTTCTGGGCCGAAGATATTCAATAATATCATCATTTAAGGCGAGGATGATGAAAAATATTTTTTAAAAAAGCGAATCGATTGAAACAAAATGACAAGAGATTAAGGATTAAGGATTAGTACTTGGTTTTATCCACGTCCAAAATACCTCAAAAATAATCATAGTGGTGTAAAATTCGAGAATGATCAAAACATGGATCTGATCGAGTTAGTATCCGAATAGATATTTTTTAGACGAAAAGAAGAAATTTTATTTTTAAATTGAATAGTCTTGAGTATCGTGAATAGTCTTAGTATCGTGAATAGTCTTAGTATCGTGAATAGTAACTCAGACACCAAAAGATAGAAATTCCACAAAAAACATCTTCACGCTTCATGAATAGTACTAATAGAATAGTAACTTCGTGAATAGTAACTTCGTGAATAGTAACTTCGTGAATAGTAACTTCGTGAATAGTAACTTCGTGAATAGTAACTTCATGAATAGTAACCCAAATAGTAACCAAATGAAAAAGTTCCAAATTTGATAAAAACTTGGATCAACATTTGATATAATGATATTGAAGAAATAATATCATTCTGAAAAAAAAATAATATCCACTTACCTCGAAGATCGATTACTTACAGGTTAGAAACAGGATATAGTCTTTGACTTGAACTTGCAGCAGTATAGCAATACTCAAAGTATACTCAAAATACTCACAAGAATCGCTCGATAATATAGAGAAAAAAAAACTTGATTTACGGTGTGATTTTTCAATTCTAACCTAAGCACCTATTTATATAGAAATTGCTTAGAACACCAAAGCGAAAAATTTAATATAATATTAATATAATTATATTAATTTTCCTACAGCCCACCTTTCTGATCAAAACACCAGCCACACATGTTAATGATGTCCAAAAAAATATTCAAAAACGTTTTTCTTAACAAAAATAATTTAAACTTCCAAAAATCAATTATTTGAACTTGAACTTCAATAATTCATAATAAATAGCCCTTTCATCAGAAAATTCGAATCTCGCGAGTTTTTATAGGAAATTCAATTCTCTACAACTTTGCAGAAGAAAGTTTTTCCAAATTCCAAACAAAAATTGGCCAAAAAATCCACAAGCGGGCGATTTTACATTATAATCAAATTTGATTCGATAATTGTGTCCACCAGACACACAAAAATGTGTTTTAAACATTTAATGCCACAAAAATACTCTTCCTCCTCATATACTCATATATCCCACATTCATTGTAAAAATATCACCGTTAATATATTATTAAAATAATATATTTAAATGAATTATTTTATCGAAAAAAAGATAAAATATTAATTTTCAACAATTGTCATTTTAAAATTTTCTCCATCTATATCCACATAAAATCAATATTTTCCTCATCATATAAATCAATAATTAATTATTCACAAATAATATTACGAAATCCAATATTGACACGAGGCGGTTCAGGAAAGAGGGCTTTCGATAAAATTTCTTCTTCTTCTTGGCGCGCTTGATTAGGTGACCAAACCTCTCCTTAGACGAACTTTCTAGACATTGCCAATAATGTTATCTAATAATATTATTAGGATAATATGAATTATTAGCCGATAATGAAAATCTTTGTGTAATGACAATTATTGAAACAACGACATATAAAATATCAATATGCGACAATTATTAACTCGATAAAATCTTTGAGCGATAATTCTGTAACCATTATTGAGTAGTGCCTTCTTCTACGTAAGAATCAATAATTGGTGCATCTGGTGTCTCTTCTTGTTCGACAATGGCGTATTAGTGTGTTTTAACCACTAGGGTATTCAATGATGTACTTGGTAACAACTACTGTAGTTATTTAAAAACAACTTATATTTGTCGTTTTCTTCATCCATAAACTTTTTCCGTTATGGGGCCCACACATGGGCTGCTTGTGTGTCGTCACGAATATTCCCAGACGATCTGAATATTCCACGACGAAACGAATATTCCCAAACGATAATGAATATTTTATAACCACTTGCTTATTTTGAAATATTTGCGTATTTAACCCTTAACTATCCACATTAATCAAATCAACCCTTACTATTTCAAAATAATAAATAAAGGAAATTCCTTTTTATTTAAAAATTTTGGGGTCTTCTGACCTCCCTCCTTATGAAATTTAAGTCCTCGAAATTGGCGTGCGTACACAGTGTTTTGAAAAGGTGAGGATACCTCGCTTTCATTTTCGTTTCCAATTCCCGGTCATTTCCTCTATAGCATGATTCCTCCACAAAACTTTAACTTGTGGTATAACCTTTCTTGGCGTGGGACATGCTCCTTCTATCAAAATCTTGGCGGTACCTCCTCATACGTTAAGTCTTGGCTATCTCGTCCGGGTTCTAACTTTCGATAACGTGGTTGGGTCTTTCACATATTCTGAAATGCGGATATGTGAAACACATTATGAACACGAGACATACTCGGAGAATAGCATGAAGTCTATAGGCTACATTTCCTACTCGGTCGAGAATTTGAAATGGACCAGATAAATCGTGGATTGAGCTTTCCTCTCTTCCCAAATCTTGTAACTCCCTTCCATGGAACAACTTCATGACAATCATGATCCCCTACATTAAATTCCACGTCCTTTCGATGAAGATCCGCATAACTCTTTTGTCGATCTTGTCTTGGTTTGTATCGTTGTCGAATCATTTGGATCTTTTCGGTGAGTCATACGTACTAACTTTCGGGTCCCAACAATGTTGCTTCACCCACCTCATCCCAACATATTGGAGAGCGACATTTTGTCCATATAATGCTTGAATGGAACCATACTATATTTGTTTAATAACTATTGTTGTATGAGAATTCCACCATGGCAATACTTATCGACTTCCTTTGAAATCTAGGACCACGAGTTTTAATATATCTTGAGAGTTTGAGTAGTCCTTTACGATTGCCCATCCGTTTGAGGATGGTATGCCAAGCCAGATAAATAAATTAATGCCCATAGCTTTCTAAAACTAACCCAAAATCATGAAGTGAATCTTGGGTCACGATCTAAAACTATGGATCTTGGCATGCCATGCAATCTCACAATCTCATTTACGTACATCATCTGAGAAAAGGCGTTCGAGGAATAAGTCTCTCGTATCGGTAAAAATGAGCGAGACTTGGTTAATCTATCAACAATAACCCAAATAGCATTGATGCCTTGAAAACCTTGGGAAGACCCGTAATGAAATCCATAGTAATGTGTTTCCCACTTCCATTCAGGAATCTCAGTGGTTCTGCAGCGGACCCTTAGGTACAAGATGCTCGCCTTTACGTTAGCAAGTTAAACACATCGAGATAAACTTTGCAATCTCTCTCTTCATATTGTTCCACCAAAATGTATGTTGAAGATCACGATACATTTTAGTACTTCGAGATGGATTGCAAATGGCGTGTTGTGTGCCTCCATCATAATCTTGTACTTCAAATCAGTCGTTAGGAACCTGAAAGTCTAGAGTGGACTCGAAGTATTCCTTCTTCATCGATTCTAAGCTTAGGAATAGCTCCTTCTTGTACTTTCTTCTTCATACGCGCATCATTTCAAGATTGGTGGCTTGAGCGATCTTAACTTTTTCTATTAAAGTTGGCTCTGTCGTATATACTTGACATCATCCTTTTCGTTCCGCGTATGATCTTCTACTCATCGTCGTCGGCTACCGTTAAACTTTTCGGGATGGCGTGGTCGAACATGTCTTTGAAATGAGTCTCCTCTTGAGTTCTTGAAAAATCTTCCACATTCCTTGCTCCATTCGAATTTTGTATCTCTTTGAGTCGGTGCGTTAATGGAATAGCGATTCGAGAATATCCTTGACGAATCTCAGATAATAACCAACTAAGCTGAAAGCTCGTCTTTTTCGATTCTTGACTTAGGTTGCTCTCAGCGTGACTCGTATCCCAATCTTGGATATGCGTCACAATGACACCTATCGATTTACTATCGCTTGCGAATATGGCGTCCCTACGGAGAGTGCGGCAGGTGAATTCCTGAAAAAAGTCACAAATAAAGGCTCGGTACCAAATTCTATAGTTGAATTTTAACTCACGAAGTTCATAGGAGCCATTCGATATGAGATTTTAGAAATGAGTTTTGTCTGGGGTTCAAAGTCGATACAAAATTTAATATCGAGCTTTGGGAGTAAGCGAAATTCTTGAAAAATCGTCGGGAAAAATCAATAACAACGGGAATATTATTCAAATCGGCGTGTCTTTATTCAAATCCAAACATGGACTAAGAAAATTTGACATCAAGTAATAAGCGAATGACTTCATGGCTTGATATGAAAATGTTTGACTACTGATGGTTTGATTGCTTGAATTGAATAACGGGTTGCTTAGGAATATGAAAACTATGACCTTACGAAAATAATCAATTTGGCGTGATGAGTAGTTAACCTTAAAATCACATCAAAAAAAATATCTCTATAGAAATAAGGTTAACGGTAATGTGATAGTGCCACTTGAATCAAGCAAGATTTATAAGCAACGGATGTGATGAAAGTTTCTCTAATGGAGTTTCCACGAGATAGGTCAAAGTCTAATTTCTCGTGAAGTCGAGTTTAAGCGTTGGCGCTGAGTAAGAGATAAAAGAATGGGTAGAACCAATATCTAGTAAGGTATATACTTAGCAAAATTTATAATTAACTAACTTGTGTACTAACCGTTCGGGTTCCTTGCATTTTTGACCGTCCGACGACAAAGCGCTCTTCCGAAATCGTTGACTTTGACTTTTACGGGACATCTTTTGAGTCACCATTCCCCATTGAACTAGGTTTTTCGATCTGTCTGATCTCGGCGATATGTCCTTCTTTTCCACAATTATAGCATACCTTAAAGCTGTTGTGGGCGGTTTGGTGATATGTCCCTCTTTCCGCATTTGTAACATATCTGATGGGTGGTCGTTCTCCTCCATAAAAACTAGTTCTTCTTGGCGGCGGCGTCTTCACATAGTGGTTGTTGAATCTCCTCTTTTAAAATCTCCTCCCAGGCTAAACTTCTTCTATTTTCATGGCCACGATTACCACGGAGTGGTTCTGCAGCCTTTAATCTGTATTCTTCTTTCTCCGTTGGTTATCGTTATTACGATGGCTTGCTATCTTGATATGATCTGGTTATGGTCCCTCGGTTGAGCGTACTCGTTATCTCGCTCTAACAATGAGCCTGCCACATTGACAACATCTCTGAATAGAGAAAATTTATGAGAAATGAGATCTTGGCGTATGTCGGGTTTCAAACCTCTCGAAACATCCGCGTCATCGTTCCTCATTCTCCACCAAATGAGGTGCAAACACGGATAACTCATGAACTTACGCCTCGTCTTTGGGACAAATCGTGTTATTACTGCTCTAGTCTAATAAACTCCACTTCCTTCGTATAGCCGAATACTTTCGAGGAAGTACTTGTCATTGAGCTGTTTTTCAAACGTCTCCCGCTGACATCTTTGAGTGCGGTTTGGATGGAGTGCAACTTCCTGATTCCCACCGATGTCTGCCTGCATCACGGAACATAAAAGGTGGCGAATGGAACTTTCTGTTCCTCCGTGCATCCCAGACATCGAATATCTTGGTAATTTGTTTGACCCGTCTCACTTAATCGGATCCGGCTTTCCCCGAGTGCAGTGGTCCCGACTCTTTGAGCTGCTTGGTTGTGACCACACCGTGATTTTATCATTTCCTCCTGTATTTTGAACACGAGTCTCCTAAATGCGATTTTGCATGAGCTGCAAAAAGCTTACAACATCCCTCGTTCATCATCTGCTTTCGGTGGTGTTGTTCACGGGAGGAACATTGCCCGACTGTTGCGTTCTCCTCGTTGGTGAAATCTGAGGCATCTCCACGGTCTCATTTACTCCTTTGTTAATATTCTCGATCGACATTCTCAAATCTTGTCATAAAATAAGGGTTAATTAAAAAATCGATATATCACATAATATCCACATATCTTGACCAACTAACAAAAATAAGCTTAGGTAGGACACCTTTAGCGAAGGATTTACTCGTCTCTCCCCTCTGTTTACATTCCCGAGATCTCATGGAGATCATATCCTAAGCTACGATACCAATTTGCTGGCGCCCCCCAAAATAGGTATACACACCCACCCGTTACGAGTGCGCCAAATACATGAGTACAAAAAGCAAACTACTGACTTGATAATCTGAAATGTAACTTGTGTGAAATACGACAATATATCTTTATGAGTTTAAATATAATATTGTCTTACAGACAATATCCATACTCAAATAAATCCCCATCATAATTATTGATTCATTATTTTACAAAATGGTGAGGACTACTAAACAACTCTCTAGAACCTTCATTCCATTTTGAGAGCTAGTACTTTCTTACATTCTAGCCTCCACGAGAAGAAAAAAATGGAACAACAAGGAAAAGGGTGAGCTCAACTAGCCCGATAAAGAATATTATGACTAAGATAATATCTGACAAATTATCGTTAGTCTTGACGAGGAAAAATCGATAGAATCTGATAGGCAATGTTTGGATCAATATTACATGCGTGAAATAATAATTCATAGAAGAGTTACGTAGAATGAAATGAAATCTCTATAATCTATGAATTTAACGGTCCATCATCAATATTTTATCCTGTAACATCAATCGATATACATCACGAATCAAATATTCATCTTTTTACTTTCTGAGCGAAGATATTCATCGATTAGTCGTATTTCATTTAAACACTGTTCATCTTTTTTCTGGGCGAAAGATATTAATCAATCGATCGTATTCATCTCTTTTTTCATCTTTTTCTTTTCTGAGGCCGAAATATTCTTGAAAATCATTCATCTTTTGCTTTGGGCCCAAGATATTCAATAATATCATCATTTAAGGCGAGGATGATGAAAAATATTTTTTAAAAAGCGAATCCGATGAAACAAAATGACAGGATTAAGGATTAAGGATTAAATACTTGGTTTTATCCACGTCCAAAAATACCTCAAAAATAATCATAGTGGTGTAAAATTCGAGAATGATCAAAACATGGATCTGATCGAGTTAGTATCCGAAATAGATATTTTGACGAAAAGAAGAAATTTTATTTTTAAATTGAATAGTCTTAGTATCGTGAATAGTCTTAGTATCGTGAATAGTCTTAAATATCGTGAATAAAACTCTCAGAACCAAAAGATAGAAATTCCACAAAAAACATCTTCACGCTTACATGAATAGTACTTTCGTGAATAGTAACTTCGTGAATAGTAACTTCATGAATAGTAACTTCGTGAATAGTAACTCATGAATAGTAACTAAATGAATAGTAACCCATGAATAGTAACCCCAGAGCATGAAAAAGTTCCAAATTTGATAAAAACTTGGATCAACATTTGACATAAATGATATTGAAGAAATAATATCATTCTGAAAAAAAATAATATCCACTTACCTCGAAAGATCGATCTTACTTAGCTAGAATCAGGATATATAGTCTTTGAAGGAACTTGGACTTGCATATAGCAATACTCAAAGTATACTCAAAATACTCACAAGAATAAACTCGATAATATAGAGAGAAAACTTTGATTTACGGTGTGATTTTCAATTCTAACTAAGCACCTATTTATAGGAAATTGCTTAGAAACACAAAAAAATTTAAAATTTAATATAATATTAATATAATTATTATACAAATTTTCCTTAGCCCACCTTTTGGTCAAATTCAGCCACACACATTGTTAATGATGTCCAAAAAAAAAAAAAAACGTTTTTCTTAAAAAAAATAATTTAAACTTCAAAAATCGATTATTTGAACTTGAACTTCAATAATTCATAATAAATAGCCCTTTCATCAGAAAATTCGAATCTCGCGAGTTTTATAGGAAATTCAATTCTCTACAACTTTGCGAAAGAAAGTTTTCCAAATTCCAAATAAAAATTGGCCGAAATCCACAAGCGGGCGATTTTACATTATAATCAAATTTGATCGATAATTGTGTCCTGACACACAAAACATGTTTTAAACATTTAATGCCACAAAAATACTCTTCCTCCTCATATACTCATATATCCCACATTCATTGTAAAAATATCACAGTTAATATATTATTAAAATAATATATTTAAATGAATTATTTTATCGAGAAAAAGATAAAATATTAATTTTCAACAATTGTCATTTTAAAATTTTCTCCATCTATATCCACATAAAATCAATATTTTCCTCATCATATAAATCAATAATTAATTATTCACAAATAATATTACGAAATCCTGATATTACAACGAGGTTCAGGAAAGAGGGGCTTTCGATAAAATTTCTTCTTCTTGGCGGCGATTAGGTGACCAAACCTCTCCTTAGACGAACTTTCTAGACATTGCCAATAATGTTATCTAATAATATTATTAGGATAATATGAATTATTGCTTCCGATAATGAAAATCTTGTGTAATGTGAATTATTGAAACAACGATGATATAAAATATCAATATGACAATTATTAACTTTCGATAAAATCTTTGAGCGATAATTCTTTGTAACCATTATTGAGTAGTGTGCTTTTACTACGTAAGAATCAATAATTGGTGCGATCTGGTGTCTTCTTTTGTTCGACAGCGGCGTATTAGTGTGTTTTAACCACCGGGTATTCAATGATATTACTTGGTAACAACTTCTGTAGTTATTTAAAAACAACTTATATTTGTCGTTTTCTTCATCCAATCACTTTCAGTTATGGGGCCCACACATGCATTTTGCTTGTGTAAATCGTCGAATATTCCCAAAGCGATCTGAATATTCCACGACCAACGAATATTCCCAACGATAATGAATATTTTATAACCACTTGCTTATTTTGAAATATTTGCGTATTTAACCCTAAACTATCCACATTAATCAAATCAACCCTTACTTATTTCAAAATAATAAATAAAGGAATTCCTTTTTATTTAAAAATTTGAGGTCTTCTGACCTCCCTCCTTATGAAATTTAGTCCTCGAAATTGGCGTCGTCTACAGTGTTTTGAAAAGGTGAGGATACCTCGCTTTCATTTAGTTTTCAATTCCCGGTCATTTCCTCTATAGCATGATTCCTCCACAAAACTTTAACTTGTGGTATAACCTTTCTTGCGTGGGACATGCTCCTTCTATCCAAAATCTTGGCGGTACCTCCTCATACGTTAAGTCTTGGCTATCTCGTCGGTTCTAACTTCTATAACGTGGTTGGGGTCTTTCACATATTCTGAAATGCGGATATATGTGAAACACATTATGAACACGAGACATACTCGGAGAATAGCATGATGATCTATAGGCTACATTTCCTACTCGGTCGAGAATTTGAAATGGACCAGATAAATCGTGGATTGAGCTTTCCTCTCTTCCCAAATCTTGTAACTCCCTTCCATGGAAGCAACTTCATGACAATCATGATCCCCACATTAAATTCCACGTCCTTTCGATGAAGATCCGCATAACTCTTTTTGTCGATCTTGTCTTGGTTTGTATCGTTGTCGAATCATTTGGATCTTTTCGGTGATAAATACGTCTTAACTTTCGGGTCCCAACAATGTTGCTTCACCCACCTCATCCCAACATATTGGAGAGCGACATTTTTTGTCCATATAATGCTTGAATGGAACCATGCCTATATTTGTTTAATAACTATTGTTGTATGAGAATTCCACCATGGCAAGTACTTATCGACTTCCTTTGAAATCTAGGACCACGAGTTTTAATATATCTTGAGAGTTTGAGTAGTCCTTTACGATTGCCCATCCGGTTTGAGGATGGTATACCCAGCCAGATAAATAAATTAGTGCCCGTAGCTTTCTACAAACTAACCCAAAATCATGAAGTGAATCTTGGGTCACGATCTAAAACTATGGATCTTGGCATGCCATGCAATCTCACAATCTCATTTACGTACATCTGAGAAAAGGCGTTCGAGGAATAAGTCTCTCGTATCGGTAAAAATGAAGCGGAACTTGGTTAATCTATCAACAATAACCCAAATAGCATTGATGCCTTGAGAAACCTTGGGAAGACCCGTAATGAAATCCATAGTAATGTGTTCCCCACTTCCATTCAGGAATCTCAGTGGTTGCAGCGGACCCTTAGGTACAAGATGCTCGCCTTTACGTTAGCAAGTTAAACACATCGAGATAAACTTTGCAATCTCTCTCTTCATATTGTTCCACCAAAATGTATGTTGAAGATCACGATACATTTTAGTACTTCGAGGATGGATTGCAAATGGCGTGTTGTGTGCCTCCATCGTAATCTTGTACTTCAAATCAGTCGTTAGGAACCTGAAAAGTCTAGAGTGGACTCGAAGTATTCCTTCTTCATCGATTCTAAGCTTAGGAATAGCTCCTTCTTGTACTTTCTTCTTCATATACGCATCGACTCAAGGTTGGTGGCTTGAAGCGACCTTAACTTTTCTATTAAAGTTGGCTCTGTCGTATACTTGACATCATCCTTTTCGTTCCGCGTATGATCTTCTTCTCATCGCGTCGGCTACCACGTTAAACTTTTCGAGGATGGCATGGTCGAACATGTCTTTGAAATGAGTCTCCTCTTGAGTTCTTGAAAATCTTCCCATTCCTTGCTCCATTCGAATTTTGTATCTCTCTGGAGTCGGTTTGCGTTAATGGAATAGCGATTAGAGAATATCCTTGACGAATCTCAGATAATAACCAACTAAGCCTGAAAGCTACGTCTTTAGATTCTTGACTTAGGTTGCTCTCAAGCTGTGACTCATATCCCAATCTTGGATAGCGTCACAATGACACCTATCGATTTACTATCGCTTGCGAATATGGCGTCCCTACGGAGAGTGCGGCTTGGGTGAATTCCTGAAAATCATCACAAATAAAGGCTCGGTACCAAATTCTATAGTTGAATTTTAACTCACGAAGTTCAATAGGAGCCATTCGATATGAGATTTTAGAAATGAGTTTTGTCTGGGGTTCAAAGTCGATACAAAATTTAATATCGAGCTTTGGGAGTAAGCGAAAAATTCTTGAAATCGTCGGGAAAAATCAATAACAACGGGAATATTATTCAAATCGGCGTGTCTTTATTCAAATCCATAACATGGACTAAGAAAATTTGACATCCGTAATAAGCGAATGACTTCATGGCTTGATATGAAAATGTTTGACTCTGATGGTTTGATTGCTTGAATTGAATAACGGGTTGCTTAGGAATATGAAAACTATGACCTTACGAAAATAATCAATTTGGCGTGATGAGTAGTTAACCTTAAAATCACATCAAAAACAAATATCTCTATAGAAATAAGGTTAACGGTAATGTGATAGTGCCACTTGAATCAAGCAAGATTTATAAACAACGGATGTGATGAAAGTTTCTCTAATGGAGTTTCCACGAGATAGGTCAAAGTCTAATTTCTCGGAATCGAGTTTAAGCGTTGGCGCAAGTAAGAGAGATAAAGAATGGGTAGAACCAATATCTAGTAAGGTATATACTTAGCGAAATTTATAATTAACTAACTTGTGTAACTAACCGTTCGGGTTCCTTGCATTTTGATGGAAGTCCACGACAAAGCGCTCTTCCGAAGATCGTTGACTTTGACTTTTACGGGACATCTTTTGAGTCACCATTCCCATTGAACTAGGTTTATTCTATCGTCTGATCTCGGCGATATGTCCTTCTTTCCACAATTATAGCATACCTTAAAGCTGTTGTGGGCGGTTTGGTGATATGTCCCTCTTTCCGCATTTGTAACATCTGATGGGTGGTCGTTCTCCTCCATAAAACTAGTTCTTTTGGTTGGCGGCGTCTTCACATAGTGGTTGTTGAATCTCCTCTTTTAAAATCTCCTCCCAGGCTAAACTTCTTATTTTTTCATGGCCACGATTACCACCGTGTGGTTCTGCAGCCTTTATCTGTATTATTCTTCTTTCTCCATTTGGTTATCGTTATTACGATGGCTACTATCTTGATATGATCTGGTTATGGTCCCTCGGTTGAGCGTACTCGTTATCTCGCTCTAACAATGAGCCACATTGACAACATCTCGAATAGAGAAAAATTTATGAGAAATGAGATCTTGGCGTATGTCGGGTTTCAAACCTCTCGAAACATCCGCGTCATCGTTCCTCATTCTCCACCAAATGAGGTCTGAGCACGGATAACTCATGAACTTACGCCTCGTCTTTGGGACAAATCGTCATTATTACTGCTCTAGTCTAATAAACTCCACTTCCTTCGTATAGCCGAATACTTTCGAGAAGTACTTGTCATTGAGCTGTTTGAAAGCGTCTCCCATGACATCTTTGAGTGCGGTTTGGATGGAGTGCAACTTCCTGATTCCCACCGATGTCTGCCTGCGCCGGGAACATAAAAAAGTGGCGAATGGAACTTTCTGTTCCTCCGTGCATCCCAGACATCGAATATCTTGGTAATTTGTTTGACCCGTCTCACTTTAATCGGATCAAAACTTTCCCCGAGTGCAGGTGGTCCCGACTCTTTGAGCTGCTTGGTTTGTGACCACTTGATAATTCTTATCATTTCCTCTGTATTTTGAACACGAGTCTCCTAAAATGCGATTTTGCATGAGCTATGAAAAAGCTTCTAAACATCCCTCGTTCATCATCTGCTTCGGTGGTGTTGTTCACGGGAGGAACATTGCCCGACTGTTGCGTTCTCCTCGTTGGTGAAATCTGAGGCATCTCCACGGTCTCATTTACTCCTTTGTTAATATTCTCGATCGACATTCTCAAATCTTGTCATAAAATAAGGGTTAATTAAAAAATCGATATATCACATAATATCCTATATCTTGACCCGACTAACAAATAAGCTTAGGTAGGACACCTTTAGCGAAGGATTTACTCGTCTCTCCCTCTGAGTTTATTCCCGATCTCATGGAGATCATATCCTAAGCTACGATACCAAGCTGTGGCGCCCCCAAAATAGGTATACCTGACACCCGTTCGACGTGCGCAAATACATGGTACAAAAAACTACTGACTTTATAATACAAATGTATGTGAATGTGAAATATATACAATATATCTTTGAATATCTTAATGAGTTTAAATATAATATTGTCTTACAGACAATATCCATATAAAAATAAATCCCCATCATAATTATTGATTCATTATTTTACAAAATGGTGAGGACTACTAAACAACTCTCTCTAGAACCTTCATTCCATACCCAGAGCTAGTACTACTCATTACATTCTACGCCTCACGAGAAGAAAAAAATGGAACAACAAGGAAAAGGGTGAGCTCAACTAGCCCGATAAAGAATATTATGACTAAGATAATATCTGACAAATTATCGTTAGTCTTGACGAGGAAAAATCGATAGAATCTGATAGGCAACAAGTTTGAGATCAATATTACATGGTGAAATAATAATTCATAGAAGAGTTACGTAGAGAATGAAATCTCTTATAATCTATGAATTTAACGATCCATCATCAATATTTTATCCTGTAACATCAATCGATATACATACGGAATCAAATATTCATCTTTTTTTCTCTGGCGAAGATATTCATCGATTAATCGTATTCATTTAAACACACATTCATCTTTTACTTTCTGAGGCCAAAGATATTAATCAATCGATCGTATTCATCTCGACACTGTTCATCTTTTTACTCTGAGGCCAAGATATTCTTGAAAATCATTCATCTTTTTGCTTTTCTGACCAAGATATTCTTGATCATTCAAGATATTCAATAATATCATCATTTAAGGCGAGGATGATGAAAAATATTTTTAAAAAAGCGCGAATCGATTGAAACAAAATGACAGGATTAAGGATTAAGGATTAGTACTTGGTTTTATCCACGCCCAAAAATACCTCAAAAATAATCATAGTGGTGTAAAATTCGAGAATGATCAAAACATGGATCTGATCGAGTTAGTATCCGAATAGATATTTTAGACGAAAAGAAGAAATTTTATTTTTAATTGAATAGTCTTAGTATCGTGAATAGTCTTAGTATCGTGAATAGTCTTGAGTATCGTGAATAGTAACTCAGAGCACCAAAAGATAGAAATTCCACAAAAAAAAATCTTCACGCTTCATGAATAGTACTAATGAGTACTCGTGAATAGTAAACTTCGTGAATAGTAACTTCGTGAATAGTAACTTCGTGAATAGTAACTCATGAATAGTAACCCATGAATAGTAACCCAGAGCATGAAAAAGTTCAAATTTGATAAAAACTTGGATCAACATTTCGATATAATGATATTGAAGAAATAATATCATTCTGAAAAAAATAATATCCACTTACCTCGAAGATCGATCTTACAGGTTTGAAACAGGATATAGTCTATGACTTGAACTTGCCAAGTATAGCAATACTCAAAGTATACTCAAAATACTCACAAGAATAAACTCGATAATATAGAGAAAAACTTGATTTACGGTGTGATTTTCAATTCTAACCTAAGCACCTATTTATAGGAAATTGCTTAGAACACCAAAAAGCGAAAATTTAATATAATATAATATAATTATATTAATTTTCCTTAGCCCACCTTTAGAATCTGAATTCAGCCATCCACCACATGTTAAATGATGTCAAAAAAAAAAAAAAAAAAAACGTTTTTCTAATTTTAAAATAATTTAAACTTCAAAAAATCAATTATTTGAACTTGAACTTCAATAATTCATAATAAATAGCCCTTTCATCAGAAAATTCGAATCTCGCGAGTTTTTATAGGAAATTCAATTCTCTACAACTTTGCGAAAAAAGTTTTTCCAAATTCCAAATAAAAATTGGCCAAAAATCCACAAGCGGGCGATTTTACAATATAATCAAATTTGATCGATAAATGGGGTCCCACCAACATGTTTAACATGTTTTAAACATTTAATGCAACAAAAATACTCTTCCTCCTCATATACTCATATATCCCACATTCATTGTAAAAATATCACAGTTAATATATTATTAAAATAATATATTTAAATGAATTATTTTATCGAAAAAAGATAAAATATTAATTTTCAACAATTGTCATTTAAAAATTTTCTCCATCTATATCCACATAAAATCAATATTTTCCTCATCATATAAATCAATAATTAATTATTCACAAATAATATTACGAGAATCCTGATATTGTGACGAGGCGGTTCAGGAAAGAGGGGCTTTCGATAAAATTTCTTCTTCTTGGCGGCCTTGATTAGGTGACCAAACCTCTCCTTAGACAGAACTTTCTAGACATTGCCAATAATGTTATCTAATAATATTATTAGATAATATGAATTATTGCCGATAATGAAAATCTTGTGTAATGACATTATTGAAACAACGATGATATAAAATATCAATATGACAATTATTAACTTTCGATAAAATCTTTGAGCGATAATTCTTTGTAACCATTATTGAGTAGTGCCTTCTTACGTAAGAATCAATAATTGGTGCAATCTGGTGTCTTCTTTGTTCAACAACGGCGTATTAGTGTGTTTTAACCACCGGGTATTCATTCAGCGATTAGCATAACAACTTCTGTAGTTATTTAAAAACAACTTATATTTGTCGTTTTCTTCATCCAATCGCTTTTTCAGTTATGGGGCCCACACATGGGCTGCTTGTCGTCGTACGAATATTCCCAAACGATACGATCTGAATATTCCACGACCAACGAATATTCCCAAACGATAATGAATATTTTATAACCACTTGCTTTATTTTGAAATATTTGCGTATTTAACCCTTAACTATCCACATTAATCAAATCAACCCTTATTTCAAAAAAATAAAGGAAATTCCTTTTTATTTAAAAATTTAAAGGAACCTCCCTCCTTATGAAATTTAGTCCTCGAAATTGGCGTCACGTACTGGTGTTTTGAAAAGGTGAGGATACCTCGCTTTCATTTAGTTTCAATTCCCGGTCATTTCCTCTATAGCATGATTCCTCCACAAAACTTTAACTTGTGGTATAACCTTTCTTGGCGTAGGACATGCTCCTTCTATCCAAAATCTTGGCGGTACCTCCTCATACGTTAAGTCTTGGCTATCTCGTCCGGGTTCTAACTTCGATAACGTGGTTGGGTCTTTCACATATTCTGAAATGGATATGTGAAACACATTATGAACACGAGACATACTCGGAGAATTGTAGCATGAAGTCATAGGCTACATTTCCTACTCGGTCGAAATTTGAAATGGACCAATAAATCGTGGATTGAGCTTTCCTCTCTTCCCAAATCTTGTAACTCCCTTCCATGGAGCAACTTCATGACAATCACATGATCCCCACATTAAATTCCACGTCCTTTCGATGAAGATCCGCATAACTCTTTTGTCGATCTTGTCTTGGTTTGTATCGTTGTCGAATCATTTGGATCTTTTCGGTGAGTCATACTACGTACTAACTTTCGGGTCCCAACAATGTTGCTTCACCCACCTCATCCCAACATATTGGAGAGCGACATTTTTGTCCATATAATGCTTGAATGGAACCATACCTATATTTGTTTAATAACTATTGTTGTATGAGAATTCCACCATGGCAATACTTATCCCAACTTCCTTTGAAATCTAGGACCACGAGTTTTAATATATCTTGAGAGTTTGAGTAGTCCTTTACGATTGCCCATCCGTTTGAGGATGGTATACTGGCCAGATAAATAAATTCGTGCCCATAGCTTTCTACAAACTAACCCAAAATCATGAAGTGAATCTTGGGTCACGATCTAAAACTATGGATCTTGGCATGCCATGCAATCTCACAATCTCATTTACGTACATACGAGAAAAGGCGTTCGAGGAATAAGTCTCGTATCGGTAAGAAATGAAGCGGAACTTGGTTAATCTATCAACAATAACCCAAATAGCATTGATGCCTTGAGAAACCTTGGGAAGACGTAAATAACGAAATCCATAGTAATGTGTTCCCACTTCCATTCCAGGAATCTCAAGTGGTTGCAGCGGACCCTTAGGTACAAGATGCTCACCTTTTTACGTTGGCAAGTTAAACACATCGAGATAAACTTTGCAATCTCTCTCTTCATATTGTTCCACCAAAATGTATGTTGAAGATCACGATACATTTTAGTACTTCGAGATGGATTGCAAATGGCGTATTGTGTGCCTCCATCATAATCTTGTACTTCAAATCAGTCGTTAGGAACCTGAAGTCTAGAGTGGACTCGAAGTATTCCTTCTTCATCAATTCTAAACTTAGGAATAGCTCCTTCTTGTACTTTCTTCTTCATACGCATCATTTCAAATTCGGTGGCTTGAGCGATCTTAACTTTTTCTATTAAAGTTGGCTCTGTCGTATATACTTGACATCATCGCTTTTCGTTCCGCATATGATCTTCTACTCATCGCGTCGGCTACCACGTTAAACTTTTCGAGGATGGCATGGTCGAACATGTCTTTGAAATGAGTCTCCTCTTGAGTTCTTGAAGCTCTTCCCACATTCCTTGCTCCATTCGAATTTTGTATCTCTCTGAGTCGATTTGCGTTAATGGAATAGCGATTCGAGAATATCCTTGACGAATCTCAGATAATAACCAACTAAGCCTGAAAGCTACGTCTTTAGATTCTTGACTTAGGTTGCTCTCAAGCTGTGACTCATATCCCAATCTTGGATATGCGTCACAATGACACCTATCGATTTACTATCGCATACGAATATGGCGTCCCTACGGAGAGTGCGGCTTAGGTGAATTCCACAAAGGAAGTCACAAAATAAAGGCTCGGTACCAAATTCTATAGTTGAATTTTAACTCACGAAGTTCAATAGGAGCCATTCGATATGAGATTTTAGAAATGAGTTTTGTCTGGGTTCAAAGTCGATACAAAATTTAATATCGAGCTTTGGGAGTAAGCGAAAAATTCTTGAAAATCGTCGGGAAAAATCAATAACAACGAGAATATTATTCAAATCGGCGTGTCTTTATTCAAATCCATAACATGGACTAAGAAAATTTGACATCAAGTAATAAGCGAATGACTTCATGGCTTGATATGAAAATGTTTGACTACAATGGTTTGATTGCTTGAATTGAATAACGAGTTTGCTTAGGAATATGAAAACTATGACCTTACGAAAATAATCAATTTGGCGTGATGAGTAGTTAACCTTAAAATCACATCAAAAACAAATATCTCTATAGAAATAAGGTTAACGGTAATGTGATAGTGCCAACTTGAATCAAGCAAGATTTATAAGCAATGGATGTGATGAAAGTTTCTCTAATGGAGTTTCCACGAGATAGGTCAAAGTCTAATTTCTCGTGAGTCAGTTTAAGCGTTGGCCATGAGTAAGAGATAAAAGAATGGGTAGAACCAATATCTAGTAAGGTATATACTTACGAAAATTTATAATTAACTAACCCGTGCTAACCGTTCGGGTTCCTTGCATTTTAATGAAGTCACGACAAAGCGCTCTTCCGAAGAACCGTTGACTTTGACTTTTACGGGACATCTTTTTGAGTCACCATTCCCATTGGTAGGTTTCGATATCGTCTGATCTCGGCGATATGTCCTTCTTTCCACAATTATAGCATACCTTAAAGCTGTTGTGGGCGGTTTGGTGATATATCCCTCTTTCCGCATTTGTAACATATCTGACCGGTGGTCGTTCTCCTCCATAAAACTAGTTCTTCTTGGCGGCGGCGTCTTCACATGGTGGTTGTTGAATCTCCTCTTTTAAAATCTCCTCCCAGGCTTCGCTTCTTCTATTTTCATGGCCACGATTACCACGGAGTGGTTCTGCCTTTATCTGTATTCTTCTTTTTCTCCATTGGTTATCGTTATTACGATGGCTATTATCTTGATATGATCCACGGTTATGGTCCCTCGGTTGAGCGTACTTTCGTTATCTCGCTCTAACAAGCTGAGCCACATTGACAACATCTGAATAGAGAAAAAATTATGAGAAATGAGATCTTGGCGTATGTCGGGTTTCAACCTCTCGAAACATCCGCGTCATCGTTCCTCATTCTCCACCAAATGAGGTGCAAACACGGATAACTCCGCGAACTTACGCCTCGTCTTTGGGACAAATCGTCGTGTTATTACTTTCTAGTCTAATAAACTCCACTTCCTTCGTATAGCGAATACTTTCGGGGAAGTACTTGTCATTGAGCTGTTTACAAACGTCTCCCATGACATCTTTGAGTCTGCGGTTTGATGGAGTGCAACTTCCTGATTCCCACCGATGTCTGCCTGCGCCACGGAACATAAAGGTGGCGAATGGAACTTTCTGTTCCTCCGTGCATCCCAAGACATCGAATATCTTGGTAATTTGTTTGACCCGTCTCGCATGTAATCGATCAAACTTTCCCAGTGCAGTGGTCCCGACTCTTTGAAGCTTGCTTTTGTGACCACCGGTGAATTCTATCATTTCCTCTGTATTTTGAACACGAGTCTCCTCGTGCGATTTTGCATGAGCTATAAAAAGCTTCTAAACATCCCTCGTTCATCATCTGCTTTCGGTGGTGTTGTTCACGGGAGGAACATTGCCCGACTGTTGCGCGTTCTCCTCGTTGGTGAGTCTGAGGCATCTCCACGGTCTCATTTACTCCACTTTGTTAATATTCTCGATCGACATTCTCAAATCTTGTCATAAAATAAGGGTTAATTAAGAAATCGATATATCACATAATATCCTATATCTTGACCAACTAACAAATAAGCTTAGGTAGGACACCTTTAGCGAAGGATTTACTCGTCTCTCCCTCTAGTTTTATTCCCGATCTCATGGAGATCATATCCTAAGCTACGATACCAAGCTGTGGCGCCCCCAAAATAGGTATACCATCCACACCCATTCTGAGTGCATGAATACATGGTGCAAAAAGCAAACTACTTCACTTGATACAAATGTCTGAATGTATGTAGGTAAATCGACAATATATCTTTAATGAGTTTAAATATAATATTGTCTTACAGACAATATCCACATAAAATAAATCCCCATCATAATTATTGATTCATTATTTTACAAAAATGGTGAGGACTACTAAACAACTCTCTACAGAAACCTTCATTCCATACCCCAGAAGCTAGTACTACATTACATTCTAGCCTCACGAGAAGAAAAATGGAACAACAAGGAAAGGGTGAGCTCAACTAGCCCGATAAAGAATATTATGACTAAGATAATATACAACAAATTATCGTTAGTCTTGACGAGGAAAAAAATCGATAGAATACTGATAGACAACAAGTTTGAGGATCAATATTACGTGAAATAATAATTCATAGAAGAGTTACGTAGAGAATGAAATCTACTATAATCTATGAATTTAACGATCCATCATCAATATTTTATCCACATCACTGTAACATCAATCAATATACATACGGAATCAAATATTCATCTTTTACTACTGGGCCAAAGATATTCATCGATTAGTCATATTCATTTAAACACTGTTCATCTTTGCACTACTGAGGCCAAAGATATTAATCAATCGGTCGTATTCATCTCAACACTGTTCATCTTTGCTACTCTGAGGCCAAAGATATTCTTGAAATCATTCATCTTTTTCTTTTCTGAGCCAAAGATATTCAATAATATCATCATTTAAGGCGAGGATGATGAAAAATATTTTTAAAGAAAGCGAATCCGATGAAACAAAATGACAAGATTAAGGATTAAGGATTAAGTACTTGGTTTTATCCACGCCCAAAATACCTCAAAAATAATCATAGTGGTGTAAAATTCAAGAATGATCAAAACATGGATCTGATCGAGTTAGTATCCAAAATAGATATTTTGAACGAAAAGAAGAAATTTTATTTTTAGATTGAATAGTCTTAGTATCGTGAATAGTCTTATCGTGAATAGTCGTGAATATCGTGAATAGTAACTCAGAACACCAAAAGATAGAAATTCCACAAAAAAAACATCTTCACGCTTACATGAATAGTACTACTCGTGAATAGTAACTTTCGTGAATAGTAACTTCGTGAATAGTAACTTCGTGAATAGTAACTCATGAATAACTCATAACCCATGAATAGTAACCCGACATGAAAAAGTTCCAAATTTGATAAAAACTTGGATCGACATTTCGACATAATGATATTGAAGAAATAATATCATTCTGAAAAAAAATAATATCCACTTACCTCGAAAGATCGATTACTTGGAAAAAAGGTTAGGATATGATCTTTGAATGAAACTTGTCTTGAGCAATGACTCTCAAAGTATCTAAATACTCACAAAAATACGCTCGATAATATAGAGAGAGAGAGAGAAAAAACTTTGTTTACGGTGTGATTTTCAATTCTAACTTAAGCCTCTATTTATAGGAAAATGTTAGCACGCAAAGCGAAAACTTGACTATATTACTAATATAATTTACACTTTTCTACTATTGCCACCCACCATTTGAAATAAAATTCAGCACATTTCTTCACCAACCATAAGTGGGGTTTTCTCAATTCTAAATTTTCCACCAAAATCAATTATTTGAAACCTAATTTCCGAATCATAATAAATACCTCTTAAAATTCATAACAAATCATTCGTTTAACGGTTCAAAAAATTGTGGACATATACTCAACTTATATATGTATAACATATCCAAAAATTACAACGATCAATTTGGTCGGATTAAATATTATAACTCACACAATAAAAACATATAATAACACAATTTGATCTTTTAATACCTCGTTGTAAAAATATCAAAAATACAAATAAAACATCTTTAAATGAATTTTTTCCTTCAAAAATAACCACATAAATAAATCCATCATTTATATTCATATAAAATAAATATTTCTTCATCATATGAATCAATAATTAATTATTCACAAATAATATTACGAGAATCACATTTATAATGACCGAGTGGTTCCCGAGGAAGAGGGGCTTTCCAATAAGGATCCCTCTTTCTTGGCGCGAATTAGGTGACCAAACCTCTCCTTAGAGCGAGAACTTTCTAGACATTGCCAATAATGTTATCTAATAATATTATTCAAATAATATGAATTATTGATCGATAATGGAAATCTTGTGTAATGACAATTATTGAAACAATGATAATATAAAATATCAACGCGACAATTATTGAATCAATAAAATAAAATATTGAGCGATAATTCTTGTGAAAATTATTGAGTAGTGCCTTCTTACGTAAGATCAATAATTCAACAATCTTGTGCAATCTGGTAATCTTCTTGTAATGACAACCAGCGTATTCTTGTGTTTTAACCACCGGGTATTCAATGATCTTAACTTGTAACAACTACGTGGTTATTTTTAACCAACTTATATTTGTCGTTTTCTTCATCCAATCGCTTTCCGTTATGGGGCCCACACATGGGTTGCTAGCGCGTCGTCATGCGATATTCTCCGACGATGCACGAATATTCCACGACCAAACGAATATTCCCAAACAAAATGAATATTTTATAACCACTTGCTTATTTTGAAATATTTGCGTATTTAACCCTTAACTATCCACATTAATCAAATCAACCCTTACTATTTCAAAATAATAAATAAAGGAAATTCCTTTTTATTTAAAAAAATTTGGGTCTTCTGACCTCCCCCTCATTCAAGAATTTGAAATGGACCGATAAATCGTGGATTGAGCTTTCCTCTCTTCCCAAATCTTGTAACTCCTTCCACGGAGCAACTCGCAATAATACATGATCCCCACACACTAAATTCCACGTCCTTTCGATGAAGATCCGCATAACTCTTTTGTCGATCTTGTGCGGCCGCTCAGATATATGTTGTCGAATCATTTGGATCTTTTCTTTGGTGAGTATATCGTCTTAACTCGGGTCCCAACAATGTTGCTTCCCCCACCTCATCCCAACATATTGGAGAACGACATTTTTGTCCATATAATGCTTCGAATGGAACCATGCCTATATTTGTTTAATAACTATTGTTGTATGAGAATTCCACCAATGGCAAGTACTTATCCCAACTTCCTTTGAAATCTAGGACACAGAGTTTTAATATATCTTCAAGAGTTTGAGTAGTCCTTTCTGATTGCCCATCCGTTTGAGGATGTTGTAAGACCCCAGCTTTTATAAATAAAGATGAATTTTTCTATAAATATTATTTTTGAATATTATGGAATAAATTTGATATAATGTTATAGTTGTGGGTAATATTTATAAATTTTGCAAAGTATGCAAGTTGTTATAAAATATTCGTTTGGTGGGAATATTCTTTTTGTTAGGGAATATTCGTATAATGGCTCAATCATTGGTGGACCCCCACAACATTATTGTCGGATTGAGAAAACGACAAAAATATTTTTATAAAAATAACTATGGAGGTGTTACCGTTAAAAACTGTTGAACTACCCTTGGTGGTAAAAGTATCTGATAATCTGGCGTGGTTGCATAAGTAAGACACCAGTGATTGATTATTGATGCTTACGTGAGAAGTCACCGGTTATGCTCAATTATTACTACACATAATTGTTGCATCATATCTCTTATATTATTGATTCAATTATTGTCACAAAGATTATCATCGTATAATATGTTATAGTATTAAATCAATAATTGAGGCGACAAGTTATAAATGATTGATAATTATTGAAAGATTAAATATGTGTTATGATTTGTGGTAAGTTTGATTATTTTATGGGGGCTCATATGTCATCATCTAAGAGTCTCTTCATCAATAATAGTATTTACCTTCCAATAATAGTAATTACCCTTGTGAATAGTATTTACCTTCGTCGATAGTAATTACCCTTGTGAATAGTATTTACCTTCAATCGATAGTAATTATCCTTGTGAATAGTATTTACCTTCGTCGATAAGAATTACCCTTGTGAATAGTATTTACCTTACGTCAATAGTATTTACCTTCGTTAATAGTAATTACCTTTACCGAGACGTCCGAACCACTTGTCGTTTCACATTACAGTGACGTCCGAACCACTTGTCGTTTCACATTACTGAAAAAGCGCCAAACCGATTAAATCGAGCCACTTGCCTTTTCACACGGCGGTCTTAAGCTAGAAATCTTCTATAAATAGAGGCCTGAGGGCTTCATTATTTTCACGAATTCATTCAAGCTATAGAGAGAAAGTATAGAGAGAATAAGAGAGAAAGAAGAAGAGTATTTTATTACTACTGCTAACAGATTCAATCTCCTACCAAATGTAAGGGTGTTATTCTTTCTTATTCATGAAGAGAACTGTTGTTATTCCATTGCTTATTATTACATTGGAATAACTTTTGTATAAGTGGTTTACCCTATACTTGGTGACATTCTTCTATTATTCTCGTTGGAACATCCCATGCATGTGTTTTACACCTAATTCTGGTTCCGTTTTTTATTATTATTCTGTTGGAACATCCTCCATGCATGTGTTTTACACCTGGACACGGTTCCGTCTTTTATTATTACATTGGAATATCCTATCATGTGTTTTACACCGGATCTGGTTCCATCTTTATTATTACATTGGAACATCCTGTCGGTGTGAATTTCACGACACAGTTCGGTTATTTATTTATTATTCTGCTTGAATAACTTTTCTGCATGCGGGTCTATCGCATGCATGGTGATTTCTTTTGTTATTCCATTCTTTATTATACCCAGTTGGTTAAAACTTTGACTTCTATACTCCATGAAATTAGTAGAATATCCTTGATATTTGCGTTTCATCCATAGATCTTTTCATGGAAATATTCTTGATCATTCTTGAATTTTACTCTACAAAACAAAAGATTATCGTGTTGACAATTTGGGCGTTAATAATTCTGGATAAAATAATTCTTGAACTTGTTTTATTGAATTCTTATATCATTGTCATCATCCTCATGTTTATATTTTTTTGAAAGTCATCTCATGGCACAGAGTGCATAGATGGACTTGGTATGATTATGACCGAGAGACTATTCGATTGTAATCATGGCCGTAATGTTACAAATGATGTGATAAAAATCCTCGATTAGTAGTAGTGCATTGATGGATGCAGCTTGTTGGCATGATCATGACCATTAATGAATACACAAATATTCTTGGCCCGTAGTGCATGAATAATTGTGGTCGTGATACTAAAGAATATCCTTGGTAGTAGTGCGGGGTGATTCGATGATGTGGAATATTTATTAAAGTTTGAGTCTCAATTTATATAATTGATGATGAAAAACCTTTTAAAACCTAAAAGATAGTAGACTTTATTTTCTACTTGACTCTTTTAATGGATTGCATATTCATTGCAGCTAAACCGGTTGTCTATTGTATTTTATCGGTTTAACATTATTGAAGACTATTGATAATTTATTACGCATTATCTTAGTCATAATATTTCTTCTTGGGCTAGTTGAGCTCACCCTTTCTTTCACCGTGTTCTCTTGAAATGATAATATAGGGGGACGAGTCGGGAAACGAGTGATGGTCCTGAAGATAGCATTAGTAGTCCTCACTATTACAGCAAAATAGTGTGATAATAACTGTAATGAGGACTTTTTGTTTGAGTTTGTATAATATCTAGTAGACGATATTTGTATTTAAACTCACAGTTTATGTCGTATTGTACACGACAGTTATGTTAATAAGTTGTATTTAAATTCTGTACCATGTAAGTGGCGACTCAAGATGGGTGATGTATACCTAATTTTGGGGGCGTCACAGTTGGTATCAGAGCTTAGGGATGTGATCCCTGGCTAAGATGTGAGAATAGTACTAGGAGGGGAGAGACGGGGAATACCTTCGCTAGTATGACCTACCTAAGTTTATGTGCTATTTTATTGGTTGGTCAGAAGATAAGGATAATTTGTTACATGTCAATTAACCTTTTGTTTTGTGGCAGTATCTGAAAATGACATCTGAGAATGTTGAGAATAGCAATGGAGCGCAGGCGATCGTTGATTCACCACATATCAATAATCAAGATAATGTGCATCGAGGCGTGATCCTCATACAAAAAACAACAACACCGACCAAATGACAAATGATCAAATGTTCGAGGCTTTATGCAATTTATGCAACAATGAGCAGCGACTCCAATCCAAAAGCGTGGGTGGAAACACGGAAAACTCTCGGTGGTCACCGCTAAACAATTTAAGGAGCTGGGACCACCGGAGTTTAAGGGAGAGCCAAAACCACTTACGGCGGAAGCATGGATAAAGCAGATTACCAAGATATTTGATGTCTTGGGATGCTCAGAGGAGCAAAAGGTTCCTTTTACGCGCTTTATGTTGCGGGAGAGGCGGATTCTTGGTGGGAATCGGTAAAACGTACTCAACCAAATTTTGTCTTGAAGATATCTTGGGAGAAGTTCCAGAGTCATTCAACGACAAATACTTTCCCGAAAGTATTACGCCACATGAAGGAGGTGGAGTTTATCAAGTTGGAACAAAACAATATGACCGTGTGTCGCATGATACGAGGCAAAATTTGCGGAGTTATCACGGTTCGTCCCCACTTGGTGGATAATGAAGAGAGAATGGCGCGAATGTTTTTAAGAGGTTTGAAGCGAGATACGTCCAACATCTTATTTCTCATAAATTGTGTTTGTATTCGGATGTTGTAAATAGGGCTCGATTAGTGGAGCGCGATAATGAGTCAACGCAACTAAAAGAGAGCGGTAAAGCAAAATTATAATACCAAATGAGAATAGTCATCGAGGCGGTGACAACAAGCGTGGAGGAATCAACAGGCGGATATGGTAACCACTTGTGGTAATCGGGGCCAAAACAATAAGAATGGACATTTCAAGAAAAGGAGATTCAATAATGATGGAAAGACGCGTCGACCCAAGACCCATTGTTAAGGAAGGAGAAAGACCACCTATCATATGCTTCAAATGCGGAGGAGAGGACACATCGATCAAAATCTGCGTCATGCCATCCAAAGCATGTTATAATTGTGGAAGAGAAGGTCACTTAGCTCGATTTTGTCGTTTCTCAAGACAAATTCAAATAGGATGGAGGCACCAAAGGCCATCCCGAAAATTCAAAACCCAGTAGTCTGCAGGAGAGCATTTGTTGTGACCTCCCAAAGAGCAAGAATCCGAATGAGGTCATCACGGGTAAGCTTATCATAAACTCTAATGAAGTCTATACTTTATTTGAACCTGGGATTCTACCCATTCTTTTATTTCTCCTACTTGCGCTCATCGATTAAATTTGACTCTGGAGAAATTAGACTTTGACTTATCTCTGGAAACTCCGTTGGGAGAAACCTTCATTACATCCACTTGTTTATAAGTCTTGTTTGGTTCAAATCGGTACCCTCACATTACACCGTCGATCTTATTTCATTAAAAATACTTGCATTTGACGTGATTACTAGGGATTGATTGGTTAACTACTTATCATGCAAAAATTGATTGTTTTAAATAAGGTTGTTAGCTTTCATATTCCTAATCAACCTATTATGCTAATTCAAACGACCAAACCATTAAAATCAATCACGGTCATCTCAAGCCATAAAGCTATTCGTTTATTGAAAAAGCGGATGTCGAGCTTTCTTAGCTCATGTATCACGATTTAAATAAAATACGCCGATTTTAAACGATATTCCTATTGTTAATAAATTTCTGACGTATTCCCAAAGAACTTCCCGGCCTACCCCAGGCGTGAAATTGAATTTTGTATCGACCTTGAACCCTAGACAAAACCTATTTCCAAAGCCCCATATCAAATGGCTCTATTGAACTTGAGGAGTTAAAGACCCAATGCGCAGGAATTGTTAGACATTGGCTTTATTCGTCCTAGTACTTCTCCTTGGGGTGCTCCTGTTCTATTCGTGAAGAAGAAAGATGGGAGTATGCGACTTTGTATTGATTATCGGGAGTTGAATCACGTCACCATCAAAAATAGGTATCCATTGCCACGTATTGATGACCTGTTTGACCAGTTGCAAGGAGCCAAATTCTTTTCAAAGATTGATCTTCGTTCCGGATATCACCAATTGAAGATTAGAACCGTTGACATTCCAAAGACGGCTTTCAGAACTCGGTACGGGCATTATGAATTCCTAGTCATGTCCTTTGGATTGACTAATGCTCCTGCTGCCTTCATGGATATGATGAACCGAGTATTCAAGGAATATTTAGATCACTTTGTGGTCGTCTTTATTGATGACATCCTTATTTATTCCAAAAGCCGTGAAGATCATGAGCAACACTTGAGGCTGACACTCCAAAAGCTTCGTGAATATAAGCTTTATGCCAAGTTGAAGAAATGCGAGTTCTGGCTTGAAGAAGTAGCATTCCTTGGGCACGTGGTATCAAGTCATAGAATATCTGTTGACCCAAAGAAAGATTGAAGCTATTCAAAGTGAGGAACAACCTAAATCGATGATCAAAATCGTAGCTTTCTCGGTTTAAATGGTTATTATCGGAGATTCGTGGAATGATTTTCTCGAATCGCTATTCCATTGACTTCAAATGACTCGGAAAGATACAAAGTTCGGTTGGAGCGAAGAATGTGAGAAGAGTTTTCAAGAACTCAAGAGGAGACTTATTTCAAAGACTGTTACGGCAATACCATCCGCTCGGAGGATTTGTCATCTACAAATGATGCTTGAGCAAAGGGGTTGGGATGTGTTCTTATGCAACATGGAAAAGTTATAGCCTATGCCTCGCGACAACTCAAAGAATATGAGAGGAATTATCCTACTCATGATCTAGAGTTAGCGGTTTTATCTTCTTGCACTTAAAATGTGGAGGCATTACTTGTATGGGGAGAAAGTGGAGATCTTTACGGATCATAAAAGCCTCAAATATTTCTTCACTCAAAAGGAACTCAACATGCGACAACGACGTTGGCTTGAACTGTTGAAAGATTATGATCATACCATCCAATACCATCCCGGAAAAGCAAACGTGGTAGGTGACGCGCGTTGAGTAGAAATCATATGCAAGTACAAGTGCGATATTGTCAACGTATGAGGCCCATTTTGTGTGACTTGCAAAGGATGGAGATAGAATTAAAGACTCTGGGACGCGTGTGATGACAAATGAGTATACGAGTAGAACCGACTTTAATTGATAAAGTTAAAGTTGCTTTCAAGCTACGGACACGGAGGCGATGCGTATGAGGAAGAAAGTCTGAAGGTCTATCTTGGGAAGCAAGAATCGATGAAGAAGGAATACTTGAGTCAACTCCGGACTTTGTGTTCTAACGACCACGATTTAAAGTATAATATCATGATGGAGCGCACAACACACCATTTGTAATCCATCTCGGAGTACCAAAATGTATCATGATATTAAATATACATTTTGGTGGAGCAATATGAAGAGAGAGATAGCTATTTGTTTATCTCAAGGTGTCTAACTTGTCAACGAGTTAAAGCGGAGCATCAAGTACCAAAAGGTCCATTGCAACCACTTGAAATTCCGAATGGAAGTGGGAGCACATTACCATGGATTTCGTTCTGGGGTCTTCCTAAGGTTTCTCAAGGCATTGATGCGATTTGGGTCATTGTTGATAGATTGACCAAGTCTCGCTCATTTCTTACCGAATCGAGAAACTTATACACTTGAACGTCTTACTCGTATGTACATAAACGAGATTGTAAGATCTGCATGGTATCTTAAGGTATCCATAGTTTCCGATCATGACCCAAGATTCACTTCACGATTTTGGGTTAGTTTGCAAAAAGCTATGGCACAGACTTACGATTTAGCTCGGCATATCATCCTCGCATGGATGACAACGGATCGGAGAGGACTATTCAAACTCTTGAAGATCTATTAAGACTCTGTGTCCTTGATTTCAAGGGAGTTGGGACAAGTTCTTACCATTGGTGGAGTTTTCCTACAACAACAGCTTATCAAGCAAGTATTGGCATGGCTCCATTCAAGCATTGTATGGAAGAAAGTGTCGTTTCTCGGTATCTTTGGGATGAGGTGGGTGAAGCAACGTTGTTGGGACCGGGAGTTGATACGTGTATGACTACTGAAAAGATTCAAATGATCCGACAACGTATAAAAACCTCACAAAATCGACAAAAGAGTTATCTTGATCTTCGTCGAAAGGACGTGGAATTCGATATAGGAGATCGTGTGTTGTTAAGAGTTGCTCCATGGAAAGGAGTTACAAGATTTGGAAGGAGAGAAAACTTAATCCTCGATTCATCGGTCCATTTTAATCCTCGATCGAGTAGGAACTGTGGCCTATAGACTCGCTTTCTGCCAAATATGTCTCGTGTTCATAACGTTTTTCACATATCTATGTTACGTAAATATGTGAAAGACCCGAACCATATTATTGAGTTAGAACCGGACGAAATAGCGAAAGATTTGACGTATGAAGAGGTTCTGTTCAAATTTTGGATAAGAAAAGAACATATTCTACGCTCCAAGGTTATACCTCAAGTCAAAGTTTTATGGAGGAACCACGATGTTGAGGAAATGACTTGGGAGTTAGAATCGAAATGAAATCAAGGTATCCTTACCTCTTACGACATACCAGTATCGTATTCTAATTTCGAGGGAAATTTCATAAGAAGGGAGGTTGTAAGACCCAAATTTTATAAATAAAGATGAATTTTTCTATAAATATTATTTTTGAATATTATGGAATAAATTTGATATAATGTTATAGTTGTGGGTAATATTTATAAATTTTGCAAAGTATGCAAGTTGTTATAAAATATTCGTTTGGTGGGGAATATTCTTTTTTGTTAGGGAATATTCGTACAATGGCTCAATCATTGGTGGACCCCTACAACATTATTGTTTGATTGAGAAAACGACAAAAATATTTTTTATAAAAATAACTACGGAGGAGGTGTTACCATTAAAAGCTGTTGAACTACCCGGGTAAAAAATACGATGTCTGGCGTGGTTGCATAGTAGCAGCACGGTATTGATTATTGATGCTTACGTGAGAAGTCACTCGCTTATGCTTCGATTATTGCTACGATAATTAACTGCGTCATATCTCTTATATTATTGATTCAATTATTGTCACAAAGATCATCTCATATAATATGTTATAGTATTAAATCAATAATTGAGACGACAAGTTATAAATGATTGATAATTATTGAAAGATTAAATATGTGTTATGATTTGTGGTAAGTTTGATTATTTTATGGGGGCTCTATATGTCATCATCTAAGAGTCTCTTCATCAATAAGTATTTACCTTCACGTCAATAGTAATTACCCTTGTGAATAGTATTTACCTTCACAATAGTAATTACCCTTGTGAATAGTATTTACCTTCGTCAATAGTAATTACCCTTGTGAATAGTATTTACCTTCGTCGATAGTAATTATCCTTGTGAATAGTATTTACCTTCACATAGTAATTACCCTTGTGAATAGTATTTACCTTCGTCAATAGTATTTACCTTCGTTAATAGTAATTACCTTTACCGAGACGTCGAACCACTTGTCGTTTCACATTACTGAGCGTCGAACCACTTGTCGTTTCACATTACAAAGGCCAAACCAAATCGTCGAAGCCACTTGCCTTTTCACACTAAGGTCTTAAAGCTAGAAATCTTCTATAAATAGAGGCCTAGGGCTTCATTATTTTTCACTTAATTCATTCAAGCTATAGAGAGAAAGTATAGAGAATAAGAGAGAAAGAAGAAGAGTATTTTATTACTACTGTTCTTTGCGATATTTCAATCTCCTACCAAATGTAAGGGGTGTTATTCTTTCTTATTCATGAAGAGAACTGTTGTTATTCCATTGCTTATTATTACATTGGAATAACTTTTGTATAAGTGGTTTACCCTATACTTGGTGACATTCTTCTATTATTACATTTGGAACATCCGTCGTGTGTTTTTACAATTTACTGGTTCCGCTCTTTATTATTATTCATTGGAACATCCATGCATGTGTTTTTACACCTCTTTACACAGTTCCGCCTCTTTATTATTCTCATTGGAATATCCTATCGTGTGTTTTTACAATCGGATCAGTTTCCATCTTTATTATTACTCGTTGAACATCCTCGCTTGGTGTGAATTTCACGACTTCCGTTCCGTTATTTATTATTCATTAGAATAACTTTTATCATGCGATCTATCGCATGCATGGTGATTTCTTTTGTTATTCCATTCTTTATTATACCCAAATGGTTAAAACTTTGACTTCTATACTCCATGAAATTAGTAGAATATCCTTGATATTTGCGTTTCATCCAAAGATATCTTTTCATGGAAATATTCTTCCGATCATTCTTGAATTTTACTCTACAAAACAAGATCGTGTTGACAATTTGGGCGTTAATAATTCCCGGATAAAATAATTCTTGAACTTGTTTTATTGAATTCTTATATCATTGTCATCATCCTCATGTTTATATTTTTTGAAAGTCATCATCGGCACTGTAGTGCATAGATGGACTTGGTATGATTATGACCGAGAGACTATTCTTTGTAATCATGGCCGTAATGTTACAAATGATGTGATAAAAAATCCTCGATGGTAGTAGTGCATTGATGGGACGATTGTTGGCATGATCATGACCATTAATGAATACACAAATATTCTTGGCCCGTGTAGTGCATGAATAATTATGGTCGTGATACTAAAGAATATCCTTGGCCAGTAGTGCGAGGGGTGATTCGATGATGTGGAATATTTATTAAAGTCGAGTCTCAAATATAACAATGATGAAAAACCTTTTAAAACCTAAAGATAGTAGACTTTTATTTTCTACTTGACTCTTTTAATGGATTGCATATTCATTGCAGCTTAAACCGGTTGTCTATTGTATTTTATCGGTTTAACATTATTGAAGACTATTGATAATTTATTACGCATTATCTTAGTCATAATATTTCTTCTTTGGGCTAGTTGAGCTCACCCTTTCTTTCACCGTTCTCTTGAAATGATAATATAAATTTGGGACGAGTCGGGGAAACGAGTGATGGTCCCGAAGATAGCATTAGTAGTCCTCACTATTCGTAAAATAAAGTGTGATAATAATCGTAATGAGGACTTTTTGTTTGAGTTTGTATAATATCTAGTAGACGCGATATTTGTATTTAAACTCACGATTTATGTCGTATTGTACCACATACAGTTATGTTAATAAGTTGTATTTAAATTACATTACATATGTAAGTGGCGACTCAAGATGGGTGATGTATACCTAATTTAGGGGGCGTCACAGATGGTATGCCAAACTAACAAATAAGCTTAGGTAGGACACACTAATGAAGGATTTACTCGCCTCCCTCCTAGTTTTATTCCCCATCTCCGCCAGAGATCATATCCCTAAGCTCGATACCAACCGTGACGCCCCAAAATAGGTATACACAACACCCATTCTCGAGTCGCCAAATACATGGTACAAGAAGCAACTACAACTTCAATAATACAAATGTCGTGTGAAATACGACAATATATCTTGTGAGTTTAAATACAAATATTATCTTCTAGATAATATCTATACTCACATAAATCCTCATCACATTTATTGATACATTATTTTACAAAAATGGTGAGGACTACTAAACAACTCTCTCTAAACCTTCATTCCATACCCCGACTAGTACTTTCATACATTCTCGCCTCCCGAGAAGAAAAATGGAACAACAAGGAAAAGGGTGAGCTCAACTAGCCGAAGAAAGAATATTATGACTAAGATAATATACAACAAATTATCGTTAGTCTCCAACAGGAAAAATCGATAGAATACAATAGATAACAAGTTTCGGATCAATATTCATAATGAAATAATAATTCATAGAAGAGTTACGTAGAGAATGAAATCTACTATAATCTATGAATTTAACGATCCATCATCAATATTTTATCCTCGTAACATCAATCAATATTCATCTCAAATCAAATATTCATCTTTGCACTACTGTGCCAAAGATATTCATCAATCGGTATGTTCATCTCAACACTGCTCATCTTTGCACTAAAGGCCAAAGATATTCATCGATCGATCATGTTCATTTAAACACCGCTCATCTTTTGCACTACTGTGCCAAAGATATTCTTCAAATCATTCATCTTTGCACTACAGGGCCAAAGATATTCAATAATATCATCATTTAAGACCGAGGATGATGAAAATATTTTTAAAGAAATCGAATCCAAAGGAAACAAAATGACAAGGATTAAGGATTAAGGATTCGTACTTTGTTTTATCCATGTCCAACAATACCCCAATAATAATCATAGTGGTGTAAAATTCAAGAATGATCAAAACATGGATACAATCAAAGCTAGTATCCAAAATAGATATTTTGGACGAAAAAGAAGAAATTTTATTTTCGATGAATAGTGGTCAGATATCGTGAATAGTCTTGATATCGTGAATAAGAATAACTCAGACACCAAAAGATAGAAATTCCACAAAAAAACATTTTCACGCTTCATGAATAGTACTGTACTATGAATAGTAACTCGTGAATAAGAACTCATGAATAGTAACTCGTGAATAAGAACTCATGAATAGTAACCCCATATGAAAAAGTTCCAAATTTGATAAAAACTTCGGATCAACATTTCAAAGATAATGATATTGAAGAAATAATATCATTACTGAAAAAATAATATCCCTTACCTCAAAGAATCGAGACTTCTAAGGAAAGGTCTCAAGTGATGCTTTGAATGAAACTTGTATCTTGAACAAAGAACTCTCAAAGTATCTAAATACTCACAAAATACGCTCAATAATATAGAGAGAAAGAGAGAAACTTTGTTTCGGTGTGATTTTCAATTCTACCTTAGCCTTCTATTTATAGAAAATGTTAGCCGTACCAAGCAGACTTGACTGCTACCGATGGCTTTACTCGCTACTATTGCCACCCACCACATTTGAAATAAAATTCAGCACATTTCTTCACCAACCATAAGTGGGGCCCACTCAATTCTAGAATTTTCCACCAAAATCAATTTTAAACCTAATTTAATCGACACCTCTTAAAATTCATAACAAATCATTCGTTCATTTTAACGGTTCAAAATTTGTGGACATATACTCAACTTATATATGTATAACATATCCAAAAATTACAACGATCCAACGGTCGGATTAAATATTATAACTCACACAATAAAGCTATAATAACACCGATTTGATCTTTTAATACCTCCAATCCGACAAAATACAAATAAAACATCTCAAAGATTAATTCCTTCATTAATAACCACATAAATAAATCCATCATTTATATTCATATAAAATAAATATTTCCTTATCATATGAATCAATAATTAATTATTCACAAATAATATTACGTAATCACATTTATGACAACTGAGTCATTCCCGTGAAAGAGGGCTTTCAATAAGGATCCTCTTCTCCTGCGCAATAATTAGGTGACCAAACCTCTCCTTAGACAGAACTTTCTAGACATTGCCAATAATGTTATCTAATAATATTATTCAAATAATATGAATTATTGATCCGATAATGGGAAATATTGTGCAAAGACAATTATCGAATGTGAATAATATAAAATATCAACGCAAAGAATTATTGAATCAATAAAATAAAATATTGAACAAGAATTACCGTGAAAATTATTGAGTAAAGTGCCTTCTTACGTAAGGATCAATAATTCAACAATCATGTGCGATCAATACCGGTGTCTTCTTATCACGACCACGCCAGACATCGTATTTTAACCACCGGTATTCCAACATTCTTAATTCAGAATAACTACGCTGCTATTTTTAACCAACTTATATTTGTCGCTTTCTTCATCCAATCGCTTTTTCAGTTATGGGGCCCACACATGGTCTACCGCCGTATTTAATATTCTCTCCAAAAGATCGAATATTCCACGACCAAACGAATATTCCCCGACAAAAATGAATATTTTATAACCACTTTGCTTATTTTGAAATATTTATGATTTAACCCTTAACTATCCACATTAATCAAATCAACCCTTACTATTTCAAAATAATAAATAAAGGAAATTCCTTTTTATTTAAAAATTTCGGTCTTACAACCTCCCCTCAAGAAGAATTTGAAATGGACCGATAAATCGTGGATCGAGCTTTCCTCTCTTCCCAAATCTTGTAACTCCTTCCATTGAGCAACTCGCAATAATACATGATCCCCTACACTAAATTCCACGTCCTTTCGATGAAGATCCGCATAACTCTTTTGTCGATCTTGTGCCGCTTCAGATATGTTGCATGTCGAATCATTTGGATCTTTTCTTTAGTGATAATACGTCTTCTAACTCTCGGTCCCAACAATGTTCTTCCCCACCTCATCCCAACATATCGAGAATCGACATTTTGTCCATATAATGCTTCGAATGGAACCATGCCTATATTTGTTTAATAACTATTGTTGTATGAGAATTCCACCAATGGCAAGTACTTATCCCAACTTCCTTTGAAATCTAGGACACGAGTTTTAATATATCTTCAAGAGTTTGAGTAGTCCTTTCGATTGCCCATCCGCTTTGAGGATGTTGTAAGACCCCACTTTTTATAAATAAAGATGAATTTTTCTATAAATATTATTTTTGAATATTATGGAATAAATTTGATATAATGTTATAGTTGTGGGTAATATTTATAAATTTTGCAAAGTATGCAAGTTGTTATAAAATATTCGTTTGGTGGGGAATATTCTTTTGTTAGGGAATATTCGTACTAATGGCTCAATCATTGGTGGACCTACAACATTATTGTTTGATTGAGAAAACGACAAAAAATATATAAAAATAATCTATGGCGTTACCGCTAAAACTGCTTGAACTACCCGGTGGTAAAAATCTACAGAATAATACGCTGGGTTGATAAGAAGACACCAGATATTGATTATTGATGCTTACGTGAGAAGTCACTCGATTTATGCTCAATTATTGCTACAGTAATTGCTGCATCATATCTCTTATATTATTGATTCAATTATTGTCACAGTATCATCTGTATAATATGTTATAGTATTAAATCAATAATTGAGACGACAAGTTATAAATGATTGATAATTATTGAAAGATTAAATATGTGTTATGATTTGTGGTAAGTTTGATTATTTTATGGGGGGGCTCATATGTCATCATCTAAGAGTCTCTTCATCAATAGTATTTACCTTCGCCAATAAGTAATTACCCTTGTGAATAGTATTTACCTTCAATCGATAGTAATTACCCTTGTGAATAGTATTTACCTTCACAATAGTAATTACCCTTGTGAATAGTATTTACCTTCAATCAATAGTAATTATCCTTGTGAATAAGATTTACCTTCGTCAATAAGTAATTACCCTTGTGAATAGTATTTACCTTCGTCAATAGTATTTACCTTCGTTAATAGTAATTACCTTTACCGACGTCGAACCACTTGTCGTTTCACATTACAAAGCGCCGAACCACTTGTCGTTTCACATTACAAAGCGCCAAACCAAATCGGCTGCCACCACTTGCTTTTTCACACGGCGGTGCTAAGCTAGAAATCTTCTATAAATAGAGGCCTAGGGCTTCATTTATTTTCACGAATTCATTCAAGCTATAGAGAGAGAAAGTATAGAGAGAATAGAGAGAAAGAAGAAGAGTATTTTGTTACTACACTTCTTTGCGAAGATTCAATCTCCTACCAAATGTAAGGGGTGTTATTCTTTCTTATTCATGAAGAGAACTGTTGTTATTCCATTGCTTATTATTCTCATTGGAATAACTCTTAGTATAAGTGGTTTACCCTATACTTGGTGACATTCTTCTATTATTCTGTTGGAACATCCTGTATGTGTGTTTTACACCGGACCTGGTTCCGTCTTTATTATTATTCTGTTGGAACATCCTGTCTGTGTGTTTTACACCGGACCTGGTTCCGTTTTTTATTATTCTGTTGGAATATCCTATCTGTGTGTTTTACACCGGATCTGGTTCCATCTTTATTATTCATTGGAACATCCCGCTTGCAATGAATTTCACCCGACTGGTTCCGTTATTTATTATTCTCGCTGAATAACTTTGTCTGCATGCGATTACATCGCATGCATGGTGATTTCTTTGTTATTCCATTCTTTATTATACCCAATTAAGTTAAAACTTTGACTTCTATACTCCATGAAATTAGTAGAATATCCTTGATATTTGCGTTTCATCCAAAGATCTTTTCATGGAAATATTCTTCCGATCATTCTTGAATTTTACTCTACAAAACAAAGATCATGTTGACAATTTGGACGTTAATAATTCCCGGATAAAATAATTCTTGAACTTGTTTTATTGAATTCTTATATCATTGTCATCATCCTCATGTTTATATTTTTTGAAAGTCATCCGTGGCTGTAGTGCATGGATGGACTTGGTATGATTATGACGAGAGACTATTCTTGTAATCATGAATCGTAATGTTACAAATGATGTGATAAAAAATCCTCAATGGTAGTAGTGCATTGATGGACGATTGTTGGCATGATCATGACCATTAATGAATACACAAATATTCTTGGCCCGTAGTACATGAATAATTGTGGTCGTGATACTAAAGAATATCCTCGCCGTAGTGTGGGGTGATTCGATGATGTGGAATATTTATTAAAGCCGAGTCTCAAATATAACAAAGGATGAAAACCTTTAAAACCTAAAAGATAGTAGACTTTATTTTCTACTTGACTCTTTTAATGGATTGCATATTCATTGCAGCTTAACTGGGTTATCTATTGTATTTTATCGGTTTAACATTATTGAAGACTATTGATAATTTATTCTCGCATTATCTTAGTCATAATATTTCTTCTTGGGCTAGTTGAGCTCACCTTTTCTTTCACCGTTCTCTTCGAAATGATAATATAGCCGGGACGAGTCGGGAAACGAGTGATGGTCCCAAGATAGCATTAGTAGTCCTCACTATTCGTAAAATAGTGTGATAATAACTCGTAATGAGGACTTTTTGTTTGAGTTTGTATAATATCTAGTAGATTTATATTTGTATTTAAACTCACGCTTTTATGTCGTATTGTACACGCATACGCTTATGTTAATAAGTTGTATTTAAATTCTGTACCATGTAAGTGGCGACTCAAGATAGGTGATGTATACCTAATTTAGGGGGCGTCACAGATGGTATGCCAAACTGAATCGTAAATTCGTGCCCATAGCTTTCTACAAACTAACCCAAAATCATGAAGTGAATTTTGGGTCACGATCTAAAACTATGGATACTGGCATGCCATGCAACCTCACAATCTCATTTACGTACATACTAGCAAGACGTTCAAGGGAATAAGTCTCCCGTATTGGCAAGAAATGAGCAGACTTGGTTAATCTATCAACAATAACCCAAATAGCATTGATGCCTTGAGAAACCGTAGGAAGACCCGTAACGAAATCTATGGTAATGTGTTCCCACTTCCATTCCTAATCTCAAGTTGTTGTAACGGACCCTTTAGGTACTAGATGCTTACTTTTACCCGCTGGCAAGTTAAACACATCGAGATAAACTTTGCAATCTCTCTCTTCATATTGTTCCACCAAAATGTATGTCAAGATCACGATACATTTTAGTACTTCGAGATGGATTGCAAATGGTGTATTGTGTGCCTCCATCATAATCTTGTACTTCAAATCGAGTCGTTAGGAACACAAAGTCTAGAGTGGACTCAAGTATTCCTTCTTCATCAATTCTCGCCCTAATAGCTCCTTCTTGTACTTTCCTCTTAATACGCATCATTTCGCCTGGGGTTTCTTGAGCGACTTTAACTAAAGTCGATTATACTCAGTATATCATCACGCGTGGGTACCTAGAGTTTTCATCTCCATCTCTATTATTTGTAAATTATACTGAAATTAGTCTTTGACAATATCGTACTTTTCGTCTTGTATAACGATCTTCTACTCAACACGTCGCCTACCACGCTCGCTTTTCCGTGATGGCATGGTCGTAACATGTCTTTAAAATGAGTCTCCTCTTGAGTTCTTCAAGCTCTTCCCACATTCCTCGCTCCATTCGAATTTTGTATCTCTACGAGTTAGCTACGTTAATGGAATAGCGATTCGAGAATATCCTTCAACGAATCTCCGATAATAACCAACTAAGCTTCAGAAAAACTACGCATTTTAGATTCTTGACTTAGGTTGCTCTCAACTGTGACTCATATCCCAATCTTGGATAAGACGTCACAATGACACCTATCGATTTACTATCGCATCTAATATAACGTCCCCTACAGAGAGTCTTGCTTAGTGGATTCCACAAAAGGAAGTCACAACATAAAGGCTCAGTACCAAATTCTATAGTTGAATTTTAACTCACGAAGTTCAATAGAGCCATTCGATATGAGATTTTAGAAATGAGTTTTGTAATCGGGTTCAAAGTCGATACAAAATTTAATATCGAACTTTGGGAGTAAGCCAAGAAATTCTTCAGAAATACGTCGGAAAAATCAATAACAACAGAATATTATTCAAATCGACGTGTCTTTATTCAAATCCATAACATGGACTAAGAAAACTTGACATCCGTAATAAACGAATGACTTCATGGCTTGATATGAAAATGTTTGATTACAATGGTTTGATTGCTTGAATTCAATAACAAAGTTGCTTAGGAATATGAAAACTAACAACCTTACGAAAACAATCAATTTTGGCATGATGAGTAGTTAACCTTAAAATCACATCAAAAGCAAATATCTCTATAGAAATAAGGTTAACAGGTAATGTGATAATGCCAACCTGAATCAAACAAGATTTCTAAACAACGGATGTAATGAAAGTTTCTCCCAAACTGAGTCTCCATAAATAGGTCAAAGTCTAATTTCTCCGTAGTCAAGTTCAAACGTTGAACGCAAAGCAAGAGAGATAAAAGAATGGGTAGAACCAGAAGATCTAGTAAGGTATAAACTTCGCAAGAATTTATAATTAACTAACCCGTGCTAACTTCGTTCGGGTTCTCGCATTTTGACCCCAGTCACGACAAACGCCTTCCGTGAATCGTTGACTTTGACTTTTTCGGGACATCTTTTTGAGTCACCATTCCTATTGGATCTGGTTTCGATATCGCATAATCTCGAAGCGATATGTCCTTCTTTTCCACAATTATAACATACCTTAAACTGCTAGGCGCTTTGGGCGATATGCTCTCTTTCCGCATTTCTAACATACGACCGGTGGTCTTTCTCCTCCTTGGAACCAGTTGCCACTCTTGTGCGACGCCTTCACATGGTCGTTGTTGAATCTCCTCTTTAAAATCTCCTCCCGACTCGCTTCTTCTATTTTCACGGCCACGATTACCACCGAGTGGTTACCGCTTTGTCTCAGATTCTTCTTTCTCCGCCGGTTATCGTTATTTTGTTGACTACTATCTTGGTATGATCCTCGGTTATGGTCCCTCGGTTGAACGTACTTGTTATCTCTACGCTTTCTAACAATCGAGCCTCGCTGACAACATCCGAATTGAGAGAAAATTTATGAGAAATGAGATATCGACGTATCTTAGCCGGTTTCAAACCTCTCGAAACATCCGCGTCATAATGCTCTTCATTCTCCACCAAATGAGGTGCAACTCGATAACTCCGCGAACTTCGCCTCGTCTTTGGGACACCGCCATGTTATTCTCGCTTCTAGTCTAATAAACTCCACTTCCTTCATATGACCGAATACTTTCGTGGAAGTACTTATCATTGAACTGCTTCAAATGTCTCCCATGACATATACGCCGAGTCAAATTGGATGGATGCGCTTCACGATTCCCACCAAGAATCACCGCCACTAAACATAAAGGTAGCGAATGGAACCTTCGTTTCTCTCCGTATCCCAAGACATCGAATATCTTGGTAATTTGTTTGACCCATGTTTCCGCCCATGATCGGATCGGCTTTCCTTAAATTCGTGGTCCCAACTCTTTGAACTCCTTAGTCGTGACCACCCGTGAATTGCTATCATTTCCTCCTCAGATTTTGAACACGAGTCTCTCTCGTCCGATTTTGCTTGAACCGCAAAAGCTTCTAAACATCCCCTCGCTCATCATCTCGCTTTCGGTGGTGTTATTCACAAGAGGTACATTGCCACTGTTGCGACGCTCTCCTCGTTATTAAAGTCTGAGCATCTCCACGGTCTCATTTACTCCACTATTAATATTCTCAATCGACATTCTCAACATCTTGTCATAAAACAAGGGTTAATTAAGGAAATCAATATATCACATAATATCCTAACTAACACTCGACTAACTAACAAATAAGCTTAGGTAGACACACTAACGAAGGATTTACTCGCTCTCCCCTCCTAGTTTTATTCCCCATCTCCGCCAGAGATCATATCCTAAGCTCGATATTAACTGTGACGCCCCCAAAATAGGTATACACAACACCCATTCGGAGTGCCAAATACATGGTACAAGAAGCAAACTACAACTTCAATAATACAAATGTCGTGTGAAAAACGACAATATATATAATGAGTTTAAATACAAATATTATCTTCTGACAATATCTATACTCACATAAATCCTCATCACATTTATTGATACATTATTTTACAAAATGGTGAGGACTACTAAACAACTCTCTGTAACCTTCATTCCATACCCCGACTAGTACTACTTCGCTACATTCTCGCCTCCCGAGAAGAAAAAATGGAACAACAAGGAAAAGGGTGAGCTCAACTAGCCCAAAGAAGAATATTATGACTAAGATAATATACAACAAATTATCGTTAGTCTCCAACAGGGAAAAATCGATAGAATACAATAGACAACAAGTTTCGGATCAATATTCGCAATGAAATAATAATTCATAGAAGAGTTACGTGAGAGAATGAAATCTACTATAATCTATGAATTTAACAGTCCATCATCAATATTTTATCCCTGTAACATCAATCAATATTCATCTCATGTGAGACCCCAGATTTTATCAATAAAGATTTAAATTTTGTCGAAATAATTTTTAATATTATGGTGTGAATTTGAGATAATATTATAGTTGTGGGTAGTATTTATAAATTTTGCAAAGTATGCAAGTGGTTATATTATATTCGATTGGTGGGAATATTCGGTTTAGCGGGGAATATTCGCATAACTACTCAATCATTGGTGGACCCCATAATGTAATTATTATCGGATTGAGAAAACGACAAAAATATTTTATTGAAATAACGGCGGAAGTTTTACTGTGGTTACTTGTTGAACTACTCGGTAGTAAAAAATACGAATAATACGTGTGGTTGCATAAGTAGCACACGGTGTTGTTGATTATCGATGCTTATGTGAGAAGTCACTCGGTTTGATTCCATTATTACGATTAATAATATGAATTATTATAATGATAATGACGCTTTTGTTTTATTCAGATTATTAACGTAATAAAATGTAAACATCTTTTAATATAAAATAGAATACTTTATTAAAGTTATTCTATAAATAGAATATATTATATTTTATTATGCATAGTGTTGCATAGTGTTTTTGCATAGTGTTTTGCATAGTATTGCATAGTGTTTGCATAGTAAATGTTTTTATATAAATAGAATTTATTATATTTTATTTAAAAGATTTTTCTTTAAATATGGACCGTCAGATTAAAGTAAATCAATCTGACCGTTCATGGATTAGTTACTATGCATTCCATTTTCCTATAAATAGAAGCTCATTCCTTCATTATTTTCTTACGAATTCATTGAAACTCTAGAGAGAGAAATTATAGAGAGGTTTATAGAGAGAAAATTATAGAAAGAAGAAGAGTATTCTGCTACTTCACTACTTCTATATTCAGTTCTTTTACGGTAAGGGGTGTTATTCTTTCTTCTTGAAGAGAACTTCAGTTATTCCATTCATTATTATTCAGTTGGAATAACCTGTAAAAGTGGCATACCCTATACATAACCTGTATACGCGGCATACCCTATACTTGGTGAAATCCTTATATTATTCCATTGCTTATTATTCATTGGAATAACCTTTGTATCTGCTGATTTACCCTATACTTGGTGACATTCTTCTATTATTCTCATTGGAACATCCATGCATGTGTTTTTTACACCTTAACCGGTTCTGCTTTTATTATTCTGGCTGGAACATCCATGCATGTGTTTTTTACCCGGACTGGTTCCGCCTTTATCATTCTGTTGGAATATCCTATCATGTGTTTTACACACCGATCCGGTTCCATCTTTATTATTCTCGTTGGAACATCCTCGCCGATTTGAATTTCACGACCGTTCCGTTATTATTATTCTGTTGGAATAACTCGCCTCTGCAAGCTGCATGCATGGTGATTTCTTTTGTTATTCCATTCTTTATTATACCCAATTGGTTAAAACTTTGACTTCTATACTCCATGAAATTAGTAGAATATCCTTGATATTTGCGTTTCATCCAAAGATTTTCATGGAAATATTCTTCCGATCATTCTTGAATTTTACTTCACTTAAACAAAGATTATCATGTTGACAATTTGGGCGTTAATAATTCATGGATTAAATAATTCTTGAACTTGTTTTATTGAATTATTATGTCATTGTCATCATCCTCATGTTATATTATGTTATCTTTGGCTTACGTGCATAGATGAACTTAGTATGATTATGACCGAGGATCATTGGTATAATCACGACTTGATATAAATGATGTGACTAAAGTCCTCGGTGGCACATCTGTAATGCAGTTGATGGATAGTTTTGGTATGATTATGACCGGGGGTGATTCGGTATAGTCGCTTACCATTGATAATTTGATGAGAATCCTTGACCGTGGTACGGGGATGATTAGATGTGGTGGTTTATTTATTGTCGAGTCTCGTGATAAAAATTGATGAAAACCTTTTAAAACCTAAAAGATAGTAGACTTTATTCTCTACTTGATTTTTTAATGGATTACGATATTCCATTGCAGCTTAAACCGGTTGTCTATTGTATTTTATCGGTTTAACATCATTGAAGGCTAATGATAATTTATTCTCGCATTATCCTAGTCATAATATTTCTTCTTGGGCTAGTTGAGCTCACCTTTTCTTTCACCGCTTCTCTTGAAATGAGAACATAGTTGGGACAAGTCGAGGAGCGGAGTAATGGTCCGAGAGGATAGCATTAGTAGTCCTCACTATTCTACGTGAAATAGTGTGATAATAGTTGTAATGAGGACTCCTTTTGAGTTTGTATAATATCTAGTAGATAATATTTGTATTCAAACTCACGCTTTATGTCGATTGTACACTTACAGCTTATATTAGTAAGTTGTATTTGAATTTATGTACCATGTAAGTGGCGACCCAAGATGGGTGACGTATACTTAATTTTGGGGGCGTCACATCTCAAATCAAATATTCATCTTTGCACTACAGAAGCCAAAGATATTCATCAATCGGTCATGTTCATCTCAACACTGTTCATCTTTGCACTAAAGGCCAAAGATATTCATCGATCGGTCATGTTCATTTAAACACCGCTTCATCTTTTGCACTACAGGCCAAAGATATTCTTCAAAATCATTCATCTTTTGCACTACAAAGCCAAAGATATTCAATAATATCATCATTTAAGACCGAGGATGATGAAAATATTTTTAAAGAACGAATCCAAAGAAACAAAATGACAAGGATTAAGGATTAAGGATTAGTACTTTGTTTTATCCATGTCCAACAATACCCCAAAAATAATCATAGTGGTGTAAAATTCAAGAATGATCAAAACATGGATACAATCAAAGCTAGTATCCAAAAAGATATTTTGGACGAAAAAGAAGAAATTTTATTTTTCGATGAATAGTGCGATATCGTGAATAGTCTCAGATATCGTGAATAGTCTGATATCGTGAATAGTAACTCAAACACCAAAAGATAGAAATTCCACAAAAAACATTTTCACGCTTCATGAATAGTACTTTCGTGAATAAGAACTCGTGAATAGTAACTCATGAATAGTAACTCGTGAATAAGAACTCATGAATAGTAACCCCATACATGAAAAAGTTCCAAATTTGATAAAAACTTCAGATCAACATTTCAAAGATAATGATATTGAAGAAATAATATCATTACGAAAAAAATAATATCCCTTACCTCAAAGAATCGATTGATTTCTAAGGAAAGGTTCAAGTGATCTTTGAATGAAACTTGTATCGAACAAAGAACTCTCAAAGTATCTAAATACTCACAAAATACGCCAATAATATAGAGAGAGAAGAGAAAACTTTGTTTCGTGTGTGATTTTCAATTCTACCTTAGCCCTCTATTTATAGGAAAATGTTAGCCCACCGCGGCACTTGACCTGCTACCGATGGCTTTACTCGCTACTATTGCCACCCACCACATTTGAAATAAAATTCAGCACATTTCTTCACCAACCATAAGTGGGGCCCACTCAATTCTAGAATTTTCCACCAAAATCAATTTTAAACCTAATTTCCTAATCGACACCTCTTAAAATTCATAACAAATCATTCGTTCATTTTTAACGGTTCAAAATTTGTGGACATATACTCAACTTATATATGTATAACATATCCAAAATTACAACGATCCAACTATTTGATTAAATATTATAACTCACACAATAAAGCTATAATAACACCGATTTGATCTTTTAATACCTCCAATCCGACAAAAATACAAATAAAACATCTCAAATTAATTCCTTCATTAATAACCACATAAATAAATCCATCATTTATATTCATATAAAATAAATATTTCCTTATCATATGAATCAATAATTAATTATTCACAAATAATATTACGTAATCACATTTATGACAACCAAAGTTGCTCCCGAGAAAGGGGGCTTTCCAATAAGGATCTCTCCTTATCGGCGCAATTAATTAGGTGACCAAACCTCTCCTTAGATGTAACTTTCTAGACATTGCCAATAATGTTATCTAATAATATTATTCAAATAATATGAATTATTGATCCGATAATGGGAAATATCGTGCGATGACAATTATTGAGCAATGAATAATATAAAATATCAACGCAAAGAATTATTGAATCAATAAAATAAAATATTGAGCAAGAATTCACCGTGAAAATTATTGAGTAAAGGCCTTCTTTACGTAAGGATCAATAATTCAACAATCAGGCAATACCTGCAAGTGTCTTTCGCGCGCAACCACGCCAGACATTCAGTATTTTAACCACCGGTATTCCAACAGGTCTTAATTCAGAATAACTACGCCGTTATTTTTAACCAACTTATATTTGTCGTTTTCTTCATCCAATCGCTTTCCGTTATGGGGCCCACATTTCTTTGCTCGCTACTGCCGCATCATAATATTCCCCGACAAAGCATTTAATATTCCACGACCAAACGAATATTCCCCGACAAAAATGAATATTTTATAACCACTTGCTTATTTTGAAATATTTCATATTTAACCCTTAACTATCCACATTAATCAAATCAACCCTTACTATTTCAAAATAATAAATAAAGGAAATTTCTTTTATTTAAAAATTTTCTAGTCTTACAACTACTCAATAATGGTTACACGAATTACTTCAAAGATTTTATTGAGTTAATAATTCTTCGCGTTGATATTTTATATTCTTTGTTGTTTCAATAATTGTCATTACACAATTTTTCATTATCGAAGCAATAATTCATATTATCCTAATAATATTATTAGATAACATTATTGGCAATGTCTAGAAAATTCTATCTAAGGAGAGGTTTGGTCACCTAATTACGTGCCAGTAAGAAGAAATTCTTATTGGAAAGCCCCCTCTTTCCTGGGAAATGCCTGGTTGTCAATATTGTGATTCTGTAATATTATTTGTGAATAATTAAGTATTGATTCATATGATGAGGAAAATATTGATTTTATGTGGATATAGATGGAGAAAAATTTTAATGTGACAATTGTTGAAAATTGAAATTTTATCTTTTTCTGATAAAATAATTCATTTAAATATATTATTATATTTTAATAATATAATAATGGTGATATTTTTACAACGAATGTGGGATATATGAGTATACGAGGAGGAAGAGTATTTTTGTTGCAATAAATGTTTAAAACATGTTAAACATGTCGGTGGACCCCATTTATCGATTGAAATTTGATTATAACGTGTAATCGCCTTGCTTGTGGATTTCGGTCAATTTCTATTTGGAATTTGGAAAAACTTTCTTCTGCAAAGTTGTAGAGAATTAAATTTCCTATAAAAACTCATGAGATTCGAATTTTCTAATGAAAGGGCTATTTATTATGAATTATTGAAGTTCAAGTTCAAAATAATTGATTTTTGGAAGTTTAAAATATTTAAAATTAGAAAACGTTTTTTCATTATGGTGTGTTGCACATGTGGGTTGAATGAGCTGAATTCAGTTCTTAGAAGGTTGGCGATGAAATTTTATTATAAATAATAATATTATATTAAATTTTCTGCTTTTGTGTTCTAAAGATTTTCCTATAAATAGGTGCTTAAGTTAAATTGAAAATCACACCGAAACTCAAGTTTTCTCTCTCTATATTATCGAAGTTTATTCTTGTGAGTATTTTAAGTATACTTTGAGTATTGTTAAACGGTGCAAGTTCCTTCAAAGACTATATATTCCTAGTATTCCAAATGGAAATACTAATCTTTCGAGGTAAGGGATGTTATTTTCTTCTCAAATGATATTATTTCTTCAATATCATTATCTTTGAAATATTGGTTGAAACTTTTTATCAAATTTGGAACTTTTCCATGTCGGAGTTACTATTCATGAGTTACTATTCATGAGTTACTATTCACGAAGTTACTATTCATGAGTTACTATTCACGACTTCTTATTCACAAGTACTATTCATGAAGCATTTAAGATGTTTTTGGGAAATATCTATCTTTTGGTGTCTGAGTTACTATTCACGATATCACGGCACTATTCACGATATCTGACTATTCAATTTAAAAATAAAATTTCTTTTTTTTTTGTCCAAAATATCTATTCGGATACTAGCTTTGATTGTATCCATGTTTTGATCATTCTTGAATTTTACACCACTATGATTATTTTTGAGGTATTTTGAACATGGATAAAACAAAGTATGAATCCTTAATCCTTAATCCTTGTCATTTTGTTTCACCGGATTCATTTCTTTAAAATTATTTTTCATCATCCTCGCCTTAAATGATGATATTATTGAATATCTTTGGCACAGTAGTGCAAAATGAATGATTTCAAGAATATCTTTCGTCAGTAGTGCAAAGATGAACAGTGTTTAGATGAACATGACCAATCGATGAATATCTTTGGCTCAGTAGTGCAAAGATGAATATTTGATTCCGTATGTATATTGATTGATGTTACAGGATAAAAGATAGATTTATGAACTTTTAAATTCATACATAGAAGATAGTAGTTTGCATTCTCTACTTAACTCTTCTAATGAATTATTATTTCATTGCGAATATTGATTTAAAATTTGTTGTCTATTGTATTCTATTAGATTTTTCCCTGTTGAAGACTAACGGTAATTTGTTGTATATTATCTTAGTCATAATATTCTTTATCGGGCTAGTTGAGCTCACCCTTTTCCTTTTTGTTCCATTTTTCTTCTCGTGAGGCAAGAATATAAGCGAGTACGAGTCTCAGGTATGGAATGAAGGTTTTAGAAAGAATTGTTTAATAGTCCTCACCATTTTTGTAAAATAATGTATCAATAAATGTGATGAGGATTTATTTGAGTATAGATATTGTCTGAAGATAATATTTGTATTCAAACTCACAGCTTTCTCGTTGTAATAATAAAGTTGTAATTGTTTACATATCATATGTATTGACAACTCGTAATAGGTGATGTATACCTATTTTGGGGTCACACAGATTGGTATCATCAAGCTAGGGATATGATCTCTGGCGGAGATCGGGAATAGAACTAGGAGGGAGAGACGAGTAAATCCTTCGCTAGTGTGTCCTACCTAAGCTTATTTTTTAGTTGGTCAAGATATAAGGATATTATGTGATATATTGATTTCCTTAATTAACCCTTGTTTTATGACAGTATTTGAGAATGTCGACTGAGAATATTAACAATGGAAATAAGACCGTGGAGACCCTATACCAATCAATCCTAAAGTAAGGGGTGTTATTCTTTCTTATTCATGAAGAGAACTTCTGTTATTCCATTCTTTATTATTCTGTTGGAATAACCTGTAAAAGTGGCATACCCTATACATAACCTCAGATCTGCGGCATACCCTATACTTGGTGAAATCCTTATGTTATTTCATTCTTTATTATTCATTGGAATAACTCAGATGCGTGGTTTACCCTATACTTGGTGGAATGACCAGATATATGCGGTTTACCCAATACTTGGTGATCTTCTTCATTATTCCATTCTTTATTATTATGTTGAATAACTCTGCTTTATGCTAAGTACCGCATACTTGGTGAAATTCTTTTATTATTCCGTTTCTTTATTATTCTCGTTTAATATCCTGCTTGTGAATTTCACGACGACTGGTTCCATATTTATTATTCCGCATTTAATATTCTGTCGGAATATCCTGTCTGTGCTTTACGCCGGACCTAGTTCCATTACCTATTATTCTGTATTTATTATTCTGTTGGGAATAACCTGTCTGTGCGGTCTCTATCGCATGCATGGTGAATCCTTCTGTTATTCCATTCTTTATTATTCTATTAGAATAACCTGTCTATGTGGATTGCCACATGCATGGTGAATGATCCTTTGTATTCATTCCTTATTAAATTGTGAAAATGATCTGTATATGTGGATTACCGCATGGCGGGTGAAAAGCCATTTGCAGTTTTATATATTCTTTATTATACTCAGTTGGTTAAAGTTTTGATTTCTATACTCCATGAAATTAGTGGAATATCCTTGATATTTGCGCTTCCTCCAGTATCTTTTCATGAAAATATTCTTCTGAGCATTCCTTACTTTTACTTTACAAAGAAGTATCATGTTGACAATTTGGATATTACTAGTTCCTGGATAAATTAATTCTTGAACTTGTTTAATTGAATTCCTATAACATTGTCATCATCCTCACGTTTATGTTATGTTGGAAATCATTTTTGGCTTACGTGCATGGATGGACTTAGTATGATTATGACCAGGTTACATTCGGTATAATCATGAACTGTGATGTTATAAGTGATATGGTAAAAGTCCTCAGTGGCCTGTAATGCATTGATGAACAGTATTTGGTATGATTATGACAAGGAATTATTCGGTATAGTCATGACCATTGATGATTTAATGAATATCCTTGCCTCATAAATACAGGATGATTAGAAGATGTGGTTTATTTATTGTCGAGTCTCAAATGATAAAAGTTGATGGAAACATTTTTTAAATCATAGAAGATAGTAGGTTTTATTCTCTACTTGACTCTTCTAATGGATTGCTTATTCCGCTGCAGTTAAACTTGATGTCTATTGCATTTTATCAGTTTAACATTGTTGAAGACTATTGATAATTTATTCTGCATTATATTAGTCATAATATTTCTTACTGGGCTAGTTGAGCTCACCCTTTCTTTCACTGTTCTCTTCAGGAAATGAGAATATAGCTGGGACGAGTCGGGGAAAGAAGTGATGGTCCAGAAGATAGCATTAGTTGTGACGCCCCCAAAATTAGGTGTTCATCACCCATCTTGAGTCGACAAATACATGGTACACAATACAAATACAAATTTAACTATACAACTGTCGTGTAAAATACGACAAAACATAAACTGAGAGTTTAAACAAGAATACTCGCTTTCTGACAAATGGAGTCCTCATAGAGCGTGATATACAAACTCAAATTCAATCCTCGTTACATTTATTGTCACACTATTTAACAAAATAATGAGGAGGACTACTAATGCTATCATCTCGGACCGTCACTCCGTTCCCCGACTCGTCCCAGCTATATTCTCATTTCCTGAAGAGAACAGTGAAAGAAAGGATGAGCTCAACTAGCCCAGTAAGAAATATTATGACTAAAATAATGCAGGATAAATTATCAATAGTCTTCAACAATGTTAAACTGATAAAATAGAATAGACATTGTAAATATTGCAATTTATTAATATGAATAACTTTGAAAAATTCACATATCACCCTTAACTTTAAACTTTATCAATTTAACCATTTACGAAAATAGAAAAATTGAATACTTTTATTTCATAAAATTCGGGGTCTTACACCCCACAACAGAATTATTGTCGGATTGAGAAAACGACAAAAATATTTTATTAAAAATAACGGCGGAGTTTTACCATTAATACTATCAACTACTTTAGTAGTAAAAGTACAAAGAATACGCTGGGTCGCATAAGAGTAGCAGACACCTGGTATTGATTATTGATGCTTACGTGAGAAGTCACTTAGTTTTGTTCAATTATTGCTATAAGAATTATTGCATAAGATCTCACGTTATTTGATTCAATTATTGTCGATATTTTATATATTATTAAATCAATAATTGAAATGACAGAGTTATTAATATTATAAATCGCAATATTAACGATGTCTAGAAGTTCTCTTACGAGGAGAGGTTTGGTCACCTAATCAAGCTACCAATAATAGGGAGAAATCCTTATTGGAAAGTCCCTCTTTCCGGAACGCACCGATCGATCGATTAATATTGTGAATTATAATAAAGATGATAAATATTGTTAAAATTATTAAGGTGATTTTTATGAAGTTTTGCTTATTTTATGGACCCCTATTTACCCATTTTTCAAAATAATCGGTAGAAAATTATTTAAAGGTGGGGCCCACATGTGGGGCCCATATGTGTTGAAGAATTAATTTTTGAAATGGGGGTTACGTATGGGGGAGGGAATTGTTATATATGATGTGTATATATATATATATTATATGTGTGAGTGGAAAATGGTGGGGGAAAAGAAAGAGTGAAAGTGATAGTGTGATAGTGATGGGTAAGGGTGTAATGAATTTGATTATTAGGTGTGTGGGGGATTGATGTTGGTTATGGGGGAGAAAAAAAATAAGTGGTTGATATATTATATATATATATATATATATATTATATTATATTGTTAGTGGTTTGAATTAAGTTGAATTATATTATATAAATATAATATATATATAATATATTATATTTTATTTAAAAGATTTTACTTTAAATATGGACCGTCCGATTAAAAGTAAATCAATTGGGACCGTTCATGAATTAGTTACTATGCATTCCATTTTTCTATAAATAGAAGCTCATTCCTTCATTATTTTCTTACGAATTCACTGAAACTCCAGAAAGAAATTATAGAGAAACTATGAAAAGTATTCTCGCTACTTCCCTACTCTTATATCCAGGTTCTTTTACTAGTAGGAATATTATTCTTTTATATTCATGAAGAGAAACTGTTGTTATTCCATTTCTTATTGTTCATTGAATAACTCAGATATACGCAGCTACCCTATACTTTGGTGACATTCTTCTATTATTCTGCCTTTATTATTCCGGTTGAACATCCTCGTCATGGCTTTTACGCCGCACTGGTTCCGTCTCTATTATTCTGTCTTTATTATTCCGTTGGAACATCATGTCTGTGCTTTACGCCGGACCTTGTTCCATCTTTATTATTCTGTCTTTATTATTCTGTTGGAATATCATGTCTGTGTGTTTTACACCGGACCTGGTTTCGTCTTTATTATTCTGTATTTATTATTCTCGTTGAATAACCTGCCTACTGCAAGCACCGCATGCATGGTGATTTCATTGTTATTCCATTCTTTATTATTCTCATTGAACATCCTCGCTTGCAGTGATTTTCAACTAACTTGGTTCCGTTATTATTATTCTCGTTGAATAACCTCGCTCTATGCTAAGTACCGCGTGCGTACGGTGATTTCTTTTGTTATTCTATTCGTTATTATACTCAATTGGTTAAAATTTTGACTTCTATACTCCATGAAATTAGTGGAATATCCTCGATATTTCGCGCTTCATCCAAAGATTTTTCATGAAAATATTCTTCCGAGCATTCTTGAATTTTACTCTACAAAGCAAAGATCATGTTGACAATTTGGACGTTATTAGTTCCCTCAATAACTTAATTCTTGAACTTGTTTTATTGAATTCTTATATCATTGTCATCATCCTCATGTTTATATTTTTTAAAGTCATCTATGGCCAGTAGAGCATGGATGGACTTGGTATGATTATGACCGTGGATTATTCGATATAATCATAACCGTAATGTAACAAGTGATGTGGTAAAAGTCCTCATTGCCCGTAGTACATCGATGGATGATTGTTGGCATGATCATGATCATTGATGAATACACAAATATCCTCGGCCCATAAGGCATGGAATTTGTGGTCGTGACCCTAATGAATATCCTCGTCAGTAGTGGTGGATGATCCGGATTATTTATTAAGTTGAGTCCCAAATGATAAAAGTGATGAAAAATCTTTTAAATCATAAAAGATAGTAGATTTTATTCTCTACTTGACTCTTTTAATGGATTGCTTGTTCAACCGCAGCTAAACTTGATGTCTATTATATTTTATCGCTTTAACATTATTGAAGACTAATGATAACTTATTCGTATTATCTTAGTCATAATATTTCTTGTTGGGCTGAGCTCACTCACCTTTCTTTCACACCGTTTCTCGTGAAATGAGAAACGTAGTTGGGACGAGCCTGGGGAACGGAGTAATGTTCTGGATAATAGTGCTAGCTAGTAGTCCTCACTATTCTGTTAAATAGTGTGACAATAAATGTATTGAGGACTTATTCTGAGAGTGGATATTGTCTAGTAGGCAATATTTGTATTAAAACTCACAGCATGTATTTTGTCGTACTTTACACGACTGTTGTATAATTAAGTTATATTTGAATTTTGTACCATGTATTGGTGACTCAAGATGGGTGATGTATATCTATTTTGGGGGCGTCACAATTACGGTCATGATTATACCGAATAATCCCTGGTCATAATCATACCAAGTCCATCTATGCACTACAGGCCACAGATGACTTTCAACATAATATAAACATGAGGATGATGACAATGATATAAGAATTCAATAAAACAAGTTCACAAATTAATTTGTCCAGGAACCAATAACGTCCAAATTGTCAACATGATACTTCTTTGTAGAGTAAAAATCAAGAATGCTCAGAAGAGTATTTTTATGAAAAGATACTGGATGAAGCGCAAATATCAAGGATATTCCACTAATTTCATGGATTATAGAAGTCAAAACTTTAACCAACTGAGTATAATAAAGAATGGAATAACAAAAAAATCACCATGCATGCGGTATTGTGATGATGTGTTATTCCAATGTAATAAGAAATAACAGAATCCGGATCAAAGCGTAATACGCACCGATAAGATGTTCCAAATGTAATAATAAAGAATGGAATAACAATGTAATCACCATGCATGCGCATATTCAGACATATGTGATATTCCAAATGTAATACTAATAAAGACTTTAACCAGTCCAACGTAAAACGCATGCATGTGATATTCCAATGTAATAATAATAAAGATTTTAACCAGTCCCACAGAAACGCATGCATGTGATATTCCAATAGAATAATAAAGACGAAATAATAGAAGAATATCACCAAGTAGTATAGGGTAGTCCACGATACAAAGTTATTCCAATGTAATAATAAGGAATGGAATAATGTAAGTTCTCTTCATGAATACAAAAGAAATAATACCCTTACCTGAAAGAACCGGATATAGAAAAAAAAGGTAGGCAGACTTCTCTTATTCTTTCTCTCTATAATTTTCTCTCTCTAAAATTTCAGTGAATTCGTAAGAAATAATGAAGGAATGAGCTTCTATTTATAGAAGAATGGACTGAATAGTAACTAATTCATGAACGGTCCAGATTGATTTACTTTTAATTGGACGGTCCATATTGATTTAATAAAATATTCTAATAAAACAAAACTAATAAAATATATTATATATATAATCACGTTATCATTCACTAAGTTATAACCCCGTAAATCAAAATCCCATCTCTAGATTCTTATTTCAAAACCTTTATATATATATATATATATATATATATATATATATATATATATTAGACGCCCCAAAATAGTATACACCACACCCATTCTCGAAATTCGCCAAATACATGGCATACGTAAACAACTACAACTTTATTATTACAACAAAGAATATCATGTGAGTTTAAATACAAATATTATCTTCTGACAATATTTATACTCACATAAATCCTCATCACATTTATTGATACATTATTTTACAAAAATGGTGAGGACTACTAAACAATCCTTTCTAAAACCTTCATTCCATACCCAGGCTTGCATCGCTTATATTCTCGCCTCCCGAGAAGAATGGAACAAAAGGAAAAGGGTGAGCTCAACTAGCTCAAGAAAGAATATTATGACTAAGATAATACACAACAAATTATCGTTAGTCTTCAACAGGAAAAATTTAATAGAATACAATAGACAACAAATTTTCAATCAATATTCGCATGATGAAATAATAATTCATTAGAAGAGTTAAGTAGAGAATGCAAACTACTATCTTCTATGTATGAATTTAAAAGTTCATCGCTCTATCTTTTATCCCCGTAACAACAATCAATATACATCCGAATCAAATATTCATCTTTGCACTACAGTGCCAAAGATATTCATCGACTTAGTCATGTTCATTTAAACACTGCTCATCTTTTGCACTACAGCCAAAGATATTCTTCGAAATCATTCATCTTTGCACTACAGCCAAAGATATTCAATAATATCATTATTTAAGACCGAGGATGATGAAAATATATTTTAAGAAACGAATCCAATCAAAGAAACAAAATGACAAGGATTAAGGATTAAGGATTCGTGCTTTGTTTTATCCATGTCCAACAATACCTCAAAAATAATCATAGTGGTGTAAAATTCAAGAATGATCAAAACATGGATACAATCAAAGCTAGTATCCGTAATAGATATTTTGGACTAAAAGAAGAAATTTTATTTTTCGATGAATAGTCTTGTAGATACGTGAATAGTGTCAGATACGTGAATAAAGTGCCGATACACGTGAATAGTAACTCCTACACCAAAAGATAGAAATTCCACAAAAAAACATTTTCACGCTTACATTAATAGTACTCGTGAATAAGAACTCGTGAATAAGAACTCATGAATAGTAACTCGTGAATAGTAACTCATGAATAGTAACCCCACATGAAAAAGTTCCAAATTTGATAAAAGTTCCAACCAATATTTCAAAGATAATGATATCAAGAAATAATATCATCCGAAAAGAAAATAACATCCCTTACCTCAAAGAATCAAGATTTCCGGAGGAAAGGCTCAAGTGATGTTGAATGAAACTTGTACTAAACAAAGAACTCTCAAAGTATCTAAATACTCACAAAATACGCCAATAATATAGAGAGAAAGAGAGAAAACTTTGTTTCGTGTGATTTTCAATTCTAACTTAGCCCTCTATTTATAGAAAATGTTAGCCTACCAAGCGCACTTAACTCACACTTGATGGCTTTACTCGCTACTATTGCCACCCACCACATTTGAAATAAAATTCAGCACATTTCTTCACCAACCACAAGTGGGGCCCACTCAATTCTAGAATTTTCCACCAAAATCAATTATAAACCTAATTTTCGAATCCGACACCTCTTAAAATTCACAACAAATCATTCGTGCATTTTTAATTCGCTCAAAATTTGTGGACATATACTCAACTTATGTATGTATAACATACCCAAAAATTACCATTAATCCAACGGTTTGATTAAAAATTATAATCCCATAATATATCTCAAAACCCCGATTTAATTTTTAATATCTCCAACTGTAAAATACCGATAAAACACCTCAACAATAATTTCTTCATTTATAACCACATAAATAAATCCATCATTTAAATCCACATAAAATAAATATTTCTTTATCATATGAATCAATAATTAATTATTCACAAATAATATTACGTAATCACAATTATGACAACCAGCCGCTCCTGGAAAGAGGGGCTTCCGATAAGGATTTCTCCTTCTCGGCGCCAATTAGGTGACCAAACCTCTCCTCGATGTAACTTTCTAGACATTGCCAATAATGCTATCTAATAATATTATTTAAATAATATGAATTATTGATCCGATAATGGAGATAATGTGCAGTGACAATTATCGAACAACAATAATATAAAATATCAACGCAGCAATTATCGAATCAAATATTGAATAAAGAATCACCGTAAAAATTATTGAGTAAAGTGCCTTCACGTAATGATCAATAATTCAACAATACTGCGGCAATACCGCCAAAGCATCTTGTGCAACCAATGCCAGACATCAGATTTTAACCACCGGGTATTCCAATGCCTTAATTCAGAATAACTACGCCAGTTATTTTTAACCAACTTATATTTGTCGCTTTCTTCATCCAATCGCTTTCCACATGGGGCCCATATGGTCAAGCTACCAAATGCATTTAATATTCCCCGACAAGCATTTAATATTCCACGACCAAACAAATATTCCCCGACAAAATGAATATTTTATATCCACTTCGCTTATTTTGAAATATTTGTGTATTTAACCCTTAACTATCCACATTAATCAAATCAACCCTTACTATTTCAAAATAATAAATAAAGGAAATTCCTTTTATTTAAAAAATTTCTCGGTCTTACAACCTCCCTTCTTATGAAATTTCGTCCTCGAAATTGACGACGTATTCTGTGTTTCAAAAGATGAGGATACCTCGCTTTCATTTCGCTTCCAATTCCTGTGTCATTTCCTCTATAAAGATGATTCCTCCACAAAACTTTAACTTGTGGTATGACCTTTCTGCTGTAGGACATGCTCCTTCCTATCCAAAATCTTGACAGTACCTCCTCGTGACGTTAAGTCTTCGCTTATCTCGTCCTGTTCTAACTCTATAACGTGGTTTGGTCTCTTTCATATATTTACGAAGTACGATATGTGAAAAACATTATTATGAACACGAGACATACTTGAGGTAATGCAAGTCTATAGGCTACATTTCCTACTTCGGTCAAGAATTTGAAATGGACCAATAAATCGTGGATCGAGCTTTCCTCTCTTCCCAAATCTTGTAACTCCCTTCCATGGAGCAACTCGCAACAATACATGATCCCCTACATTAAATTCCACGTCCTTTCGATGAAGATCCGCATAACTCTTTTGTCGATCTTGAGCCGCTTTGTATACGCTGTCGAATCATTTGATCTTTTCGGTAGTCATATCGTATTTCAACTCGGGTCCCAACAATGTTGCTTCACCCACCTCATCCCAACATATCGAGAACGACATTTTCGTCCCATATAATGCTTCAATGGAGCCACACCTATACTTGCTCGATAACTCTTGTTGTAGGGAGAATTCCACCAATGGTAAATACTTATCCCAACCGCCTTAAAGTCTAGGACACGTAGTCTTAATAAATCTTCAAGAGTTTGAATAGTCCTCTCTCGATTGTCCGTCTGTTTGGGGATGGTATGCGCAACTAAATCGCAAATCTGCGCCCATAGCTTTTTGCAAGCTAACCCAAAATCTTGAAGTGAATCTTGGGTCACGATCCAAAACTATGGATACAGTATGCCATGCAACCTCACAATCTCATTTACGCATATACTAGCAAGACGCTCAAGTGAATAAGTCTCCGTGACGGCAAGAAATGAGCAGACTTGGTTAATCTATCAACAATAACCCAAATAAAGATTGATGCCTTGAGAAACCGTAGGAAGACCCGTGAACGAAATCCATGGTAATGTGTTCCCACTTCCATTCCTAATCTCAAGTGGTTGCAACGGACCCTTAGGGTACTAGATGCTCCGCCTTTACACGTTGGCAAGTTAAACACATCGAGATAAACTTTGCAATCTCTCTCTTCATATTATTCCACCAAAATGTATGTCAAGATCACGATACATTTTAGTACTTCCAGATGGATTGCAAATGGTGTATCGTGTGCCTCCATCATAATCTTGTACTTCAAATCGTAGTCGTTAGAACACAAAGTCTAGAGTGGACTCAAGTATTCCTTCTTCATCAATTCTCGCTCCTAATAGCTCCTTCTTGTACTTTCTTCTTCATAATGCATCATCCGGCCTGGCGGGCTCGAAAGCAACCTTAACTTTTTCTATTAAAGTTGGCTCTACGCGATATACTCGACATCATCGCACTTCGCTCCTCGTGATATGATCTTCTACTCAATGCGCCACCTACCACGCTCGCTTTACTGGGTGGTATCAATAATTAGTGTGGTCGTAGTCTTCAATAGCTCGAGCCATCGTCACCGCCGCATGTCGAGTTCTTTTTTGAGTGAAGAAATATTTAAGGCTTTTATGATCCGAATATATCTCCACTTTCTCCCCATATAGATAGTGCCTCCATATCTTTAAGCGCGAAAACGATCACCGCTAACTCTAGATCACGAGTAGGATAATTCCTCTCATACTTTTTTAGTTGTCATGAGGCATAAAGCTATGACTTTCCCACGCTGCATGAGAACACATCCTAACCCTTTGCTCAAGCATCACAGAGATAACAAATCCATCCGAACCAGATGGTATTGTTAGAACAGTCAAATAAGTCTCCTCTTAAGCTCTTGGAAACTTTTCTCGCATTCTTCGCCTCCCAAACGAATTTCAGATCCTTCGAAAGTTAGTCGAAGAATGGAGTAGCGATTCGAGAAAACCCTTCCACGAATCTCCGATAATAACCAAATAAGCCCAAAAAACTACGTGACTTCAACCATCGACTTTTGCTTGTTCTAACTTTGTATTGCTTCAATCTTCACGGATCAACAGATCTCTCCATGTTTTGACACCACATGCCCAAGAAATGCTACTTCCTCGCCGTAACTCGCATTTCTTCAATTTGGCATATAGTTGGTTTTCACGAAGCCTTCGAGATACCAAATTTCAAATGGTGCTCATGATCTTCACGACTTTTGGAATATATAAGGATGTCATCAATAAAGACAACAACAAACCGATCCAAATATTCCTTGAATACTCGGTTCTCATCATATCCATGAAAGCCGCAGGAGCATTAGTTAGTCCGAAAGACATGACTAAGAATTCATAATGCCCATACCGAAGTTCTCAAGGCGCAGTCTTTGAATATCCTCGCCTAATTTTCAAATTGATGATATCCAAATCTAAGATCGATTTTTGAAAAGAATTGTGCCCCTCAGAATCGGGTCAAACAAGTCATCAATACGAGGTAGAGGATACCTATTCTTGATGGTGACATGGTTCAATTCCCGATAGTCAATACAAAAGTCGCATACTCCCGCTTTTTCTTTTTTACAAATAAAACAGAGCACCCCAAGGAGACGTCTTGGGATCGAATGAAACCGATGTCCAACAATTCTCGTAGTTGGACCTTTAACTCCTCAAGTTCAATAGAGCCATTCGATATGGGATTTTAGAAATGGGCTTTGTACTGTGTTCAAGATCAATAAAGAATTCAACTTCACGCTCGGGGTAGACCGGAAGTTCTTCAGAAATACGTCAGAAAGTCAATAACAACAGAATATTATTCAAATTTGACGTGTCTTTATTCAAATCCATAACATGGGCTAAGAAAGCTTGACATCCGCTTTTCAATAAACGAATAGCTTTATGATTAGATATGATGTTGATTGATTTTAATGGTTTAGTTGTTTGAATTGCATAACAAAGTTGGTTAGGAATATGAAAACTAACAACCTTACGAAAAACAATCAATTTTGGCAATGATGAGTAGTTAACCAATCAATTCCTAAAATCACATCAAAAGCAAGTATCTTTAAAGAGATAAGGTCAATGTAAGGTAATGGTGCCAACTTGAATCAAACAAGATTTATAAACAAATGGATGTGATGAAAGTTTCTCCCAACGGAGTTTCCACAGATAGATCAAAGTCTAATTTCTCCTCGAGTCAAGTTTAAACGCTGAGCACATGCAGAGAGATAAATGAATGGGTAGCACCCCAGATCAAGTAAGGTATAAACTTCGCAAGAATTTATAAATAAATTTTTACCCGTGATAACCTCGTTTGGGTTCCTCGATTATGACCAACCACAACAAACGCCTTCCCTAAATCGTTGACTTTGACTTTTCTCGGGATGCTTCTTTTTCGAGTCACCGTCCCTCACTGAACTAGGTTTCGCTATCGCATAATCTCGAGCGATATGTCCTTCCTTTCCACAACTATAGCATACCTTGAACTGTTAGGGGCGCTTGACCGATATGTCCTCTTTTCCGCATTTGTAGATATGACCGGTGGTCGATCTCCTCCTTAGAAACCGGGCCATACCGCAAGACCGCCGCCTTCACATAGTCGTTGTTAAATCTCCTCTTTTAAAATCTCCTCCTAACTCGCTTCTTCTCGCTTTTCACGGCCATGATTACCACCAGAGAGTGGTTACCATTTCGTCCGTCTTTTCTTTCTCCGCAGTTATCATTATTCTGCTGATCGCTATCTCCGGTACGATCCTCGGTTATGGTCCTCAATTGACCATACTCGTTATCTCGCCTAATAATTGAGCCTCGCTTACAACATCCTAATAAAGAGAAAGTTTATGAGAAATGAGATACCGACGTACGCCGGGTTTCAAACCTCTAAGAAACATTCGCCATACGCTCCTCATCCTCCACCAAATGAGGTGCAAACCTCGATAACTCGCAAACTTTGCCTCGCATCGAGACACCGCCATGTTGTTTTGTTCCAATCGATGAACTCCACTTCCTTCATACGACGAACACTTTCGTGAAAGTATTTGTCATTAAATAGTCTCTCAAACGCTTCCCAAGACATGCCGAAAGCGGGATGGGTACGCTTCACGCATTCTCCACCAAGATGTCTGCCTCGCCACGGAACATAAAGGTGGCGAATGGAACCTTTTGTTCTTCCGCATCCCAAAACATCGAATATCTTGTAATTTGTTTGACCCATGTTTCATGCTATGATCGGATCTCGCTTTCCCTTAAATTCTCGTGGTCCCAACTTTTGAATCGCTTGGTTGTGACAACCCGTGAATTGCTATCATTTCCTCCTCAGATTTTGAACACGAAGTCTCCTCGTCGATTTTTGCATGAACTGCAAAAAACTTCTAAACATCCCCTCGCTCATCATCTCGCTCCATGGTGTTGTTTCACAGGAGGAACATTGCCACCACAGACGCTTCTCCTCGTTGGTAAAGACAGCATCTCCACTGGTCTCATTTACTCCATCATTAATATTCTCAATCGACATTCTCAAATACCGCCATAAAACAAGGGTTAATTAAGGAAATCAATATATCACATAATATCCCTATATACCGACTAACTAACAAATAAGCTTTGTGTAGACACACTAGCGAAGGATTTACTCGCCTCCCTCCTAGTTTCATTCCCCGATCTCCGCCAGAGATCATATCCCTAAGCTCGATACCAACCGCGACGCCCCCCAAAATAGTATACACCACACCCATTCCGAGTCGCCAAATACACGGTATGTAAACAACTACAACTTTATTATTACAACAAGAATATCGTGAGTTTAAATACAAATATTATCTTCTGATAATATTTATACTCACATAAATCCTCATCACATTTATCGATACATTATTTTACAAAATGGTGAGGACTACTAAACAATCCTTTCTAAAACCTTCATTCCATACCCGACTCATCGCTTCGCTTATATTCTCGCCTCCCGAGAAGAATGGAACAAAAGGAAAAGGGTGAGCTCAACTAGCTCAAGAAAGAATATTATGACTAAGATAATACACAACAAATTATCGTTAGTCTTCAACAGGAAAAAATTTAATAGAATACAATAGACAACAAATTTTCAATCAATATTCGCAATGGAAATAATAATTCATTAGAAGAGTTAAGTAGAAATGCAAACTACTATCTTCTATGTATGAATTTAAAAGTTCATCGCTCATCTTTTATCCCCAGAACAACAATCAATATACATCCGAATCAAATATTCATCTTTGCACTACAGCCAAAGATATTCATCACCGTCATGTTCATTTAAACACTGCTCATCTTTTTACTACAAAGCCAAAGATATTAATCACTTCATTATGTTCATCTCAACACTGCTCATCTTTGCACTACAAAAGCCAAAGATATTCTTCAAAATCATTCATCTTTGCACTACAAAGCCAAAGATATTCAATAATATCATTATTTAAGACCGAGGATGATGAAAATATTTTTAAAGAACGAATCCAAAGGAAACAAAATGACAAGGATTAAGGATTAAGGATTCGTGCTTTGTTTTTTATCCATGTCCAACAATACCTCAAAAAAATAATCATAGTGGTGTAAAATTCAAGAATGATCAAAACATGGATACAATCAAAGCTAGTATCCGTAATAGATATTTTGAACGAAAAGAAGAAATTTTATTTTTCGATGAATAAAGTGCCAGATACGTGAATAAAGGTCAGATATCGTGAATAAGTCCGTAGATACGTGAATAGTAACTCCGACACCAAAAGATAGAAATTCCACAAAAAAAACATTTTCACGCTTTCATTAATAGTACTCGTGAATAAGAACTCGTGAATAAGAACTCATGAATAGTAACTCGTGAATAAGAACTCATGAATAGTAACCCCACATGAAAAAGTTCCAAATTTGATAAAAGTTCCAACCAATATTTCAAAGATAATGATATCAAGAAATAATATCATCCTGAAAGAAAATAACATCCCTTACCTCAAAGAATCAAGATTTCGGAAGGAAAGGCTCAAGTGATGTTTGAATGAAACTTGTACTAAACAAAGAACTCTCAAAGTATCTAAATACTCACAAAATACGCCAATAATATAGAGAGAGAAAGAGAGAAAACTTTGTTTCTCGGTGTGATTTTCAATTCTAACTTAAATTTCTATTTATAGGAAAATGTTAAATTACCAAGGCACTTAACTCACTGCTACCCGATGGCTTTACTCGCTACTATTGCCACCCACCACATTTGAAATAAAATTCAGCACATTTCTTCACCAACCACAAGTGGGGCCCACTCAATTCTAGAATTTTCCACCAAAATCAATTATAAACCTAATTTTCGAATCCGACACCTCTTAAAATTCACAACAAATCATTCGTGCATTTTTAACGGTTCAAAATTTGTGGACATATACTCAACTTATGTATGTATAACATACCCAAAAATTACCACAATCCAACTATCGGATTAAAAATTATAATCCCAAGAATATATCTCAAAACCCCGATTTAATTTTTAATATCTCCAACTGGTAAAATAAATCGATAAAACACCTCAACAATAATTTCTTCATTTATAACCACATAAATAAATCCATCATTTAAATCCACATAAAATAAATATTTCTTTATCATATGAATCAATAATTAATTATTCACAAATAATATTACGTAATCACAATTATGACAACCAGCCGCTCCTGTGAAAGAGGGGCTTTCCGATAAGGATTTCTCCTCATCTTGTGCCGCAATTAGGTGACCAAACCTCTCCTCGATGTAACTTTCTAGACATTGCCAATAATGCTATCTAATAATATTATTTAAATAATATGAATTATTGATCCGATAATGGAGATAATGTGCAAAGACAATTATTGAACAACAATAATATAAAATATCAACGCAAAGAATTATCAATCAAATATTGAACAAAGAATTCTCGTAAAAAATTATTGAGTAGTGCCTTCTTACGTAATGATCAATAATTCAACAATACTGTAAATACTGCAAAGCATCATCTTTGTCCACGCCAGACATCAGATTTTAACCACCGGGTATTCCAATGTCCTTAATTCAGAATAACTACGCCTGTTATTTTTAACCAACTTATATTTGTCGCGTTTTCTTCATCCAATCGCTTTCGCTATGGGCCCACACATGGTCGCTTGGCATTGCATTTAATATTCCCCGACAAGCGATTTAATATTCCACGACCAAACAAATATTCCCCGACAAAAATGAATATTTTATATCCACTTGCTTATTTTGAAATATTTGTGTATTTAACCCTTAACTATCCACATTAATCAAATCAACCCTTACTATTTCAAAATAATAAATAAAGGAAATTCCTTTTTATTTAAAAAAATTTCGGGGTCTTACATATATATATATATATATATATATATATATATATAAAACTTATATATATATACATATAAAACAAAACTTAATAAATATATATATATATATACACACATATATATCTTCATGAATTCCCTGCAACACTCCACTCGTGACAAAATAATTTCCACCCCCAAAGACTTTTCTCCTCCCGTGGGTCCCATATATGGCCCCACCTTTATAATATTAAATAATTTTCAACCGATTATTTTGAAAAATGGATAAATGGGGTGTCCATAAATACAACAAATACTTCACAAAATTTTCTTAATATTTTTAACAACATTTATCATTATTATTATAATTCATAATATTAATCGACTGTGTCGTTCCTGTGAAAGAGGAGATTTCCAATAAGGATTTCTCCTATTGGCGCAATTTAGGTGACCAAACCTCTCCTCGATGTAACTTTCTGACATCGTTAATATTGCAAATAATAATATTAATAACTTTGTCGTCTCAATTATTGATTTAATAATATATAAAATATCGACAATAATTGAATCAAAACTAAGTGACTTCTCACGTAAGCATCAATAATCAATACCGTGTGCTACTATGCAACCACGCCAGACATCGCATTTTTACCGGGTGGTGTTTCAACAGCTTAATCAGTAAAACTTCCACCGTTATTTTCATAAAAATATTTTTGTCGTTTTCTCAATCCGACAATAATTCCGTTGTGGGGTCCACCAATGATTATACCGTCGTACGGATATTCCCTGACAAAAAGAATATTTACCGACCAATCGAATAATATGATAACTTGCATATTTTGCAAAATTTATAAATATTACCCACAACTATAACATTATATCAAATTTATTTCATAATATTCAAAAATGATATTTATAGAAAATTTATTTTTATTAAAAAGTTGGGGTCTTAGCCTTCGTGTAAGGGGCGGCGAAGTCAGGAGAGTCCGAGACGTCAATGGTGATGTGGAACAGTGATTCAACGGCGGGCTGGATGCCGACGAGAGGGGCTTGGGTCCAGAGAGGTGGTATCTTGTTGGATGGCTGCGGAGATAGTGAGGAGGCGGCGGTGGTGGTGAAGAGGGGGATTTAGAGTATCTTCAGCGGTGCCGGCGTGCACAAATCCTAGACAATATTTAGTCTAGGAACACAGATCTCACTCCAGCAGATGGACTAAATATAGTCCATCGAATTTTCCGGCGAGGCGCAAATACTATATCAAGGAACAAGAGCTGGTGGACTATAATTGTTACTATAATTTTTAATATATTTAAATGGGAGAGATGGTTAAAGAAGAAAGAGAAAAATGAGTTTTTTTAAATTCATTGATTATTTTATTATAGTCCACAGATAGTCCATCTGTCAGAAGAATTAAAGATTAAAGGACATATGTTGATATCACGTCTACGATATAGTTCGGCGGCGGAGGGTGATGGCCATGGGAGGGTGGAAGGATGTGGTGCGAAGGGATACATGGGACTGAGTTGGGGAAAGGGTTGAGAAAAAGTGGTAATTGGTAATTGACAGTATTCTTTTGGAAGTGTACTATTTGAGTGGGAGACTCTAGAAAGTGCCGCCTCTAACGGTGCAAGGGTCAGAAGACGCAGTACATGTAGTTTAACTTGACTTATGAAACGTTTCCACGTGGCCTATTATTTTTGTTATTTCACGATTTTAACCTTATGTTTGTCTTGGTTTGAACTAGGATGTGCATAATTTTTTTTTAAAAATTTATTATTTATTTATTTTCCCTCCGTAACTCATCACTATGTTGCCATGAAAATCAACCAACTCACGGAAGGAAAAAAAATACACGTTTCACATTTAAGGACAAATAAAGCTCACAATTTTCGATGAGAATTGAACCTAACCCCTCCTCCATAGACGAGATCAACATACTTGGCCGCTGCCCAACGTTCAAATCCCCAATGCAGAATCATCACAAAAGATGCGAATATATGCAACATTGCTTCATCTAAAATAAGCATTGTTCTCATCTCCAGACATCAAAATTCTAGTAGCAGCAAGTACTTGTTTGATTAGCACCAACTGAACTTTAAATACAGGGTAAAATTTATACAGCAAGAAGCTTCAGGTAGCAACACCAAGAAATAAAAAGCAAACTAAACCCTAGTTCTCAAGTAATCTGGCAACCAGATTTAATAAATAGGGCGTCAAATATTTAAAAAGTAAATATACATGTCCACCATCCCCTTATTATGTGACAAAATAAAACAGAAGGGGCCCTTTTAGGGGTGGCACTTGATTCCGTGCTCTATCACAATCTTGCAACAAGATAAAGCAGAACTAAAATTCTGACACGGTGGTTCAGAAATAAAACTCCAGGCGCTCACATGGCCAGCAATGAACAAAATTATTGATTTTCGCAATTATCAAGAGAAGGGGGGGAAAAGTGTCGGTGTGATGTTTTAAGCAGCATTTTCCTTGGCAATCTTCTCTGCCTTGGCCATGACTTCTTCAATTCCTCCAACCATGTAGAAAGACTGTTCTGAAAGGTCATCAAACTTCCCATCCAAGACTCCCTATCAAAAACGACAAACCAAAGATGGCAACTATGTGCATCAAAACATGGTGACCGCAAAATCAGCAGCACATATTATAGCACTATACTTGTTTACCAAAAAAAAAGTAGAGATATTTGACCAAAATAAATACCAAGCAAAAATTCACAAGTTTATCAAATACCATATGAATTTCAACAATATAATGGACACACAATTTTCAATATAGAGGGGAATCACTATATGTAAATATCGAGTAGCATTTGAACTAAACGGAAAACTTGTAATGGGAGTATAACTAAAAGAATATTTACCAGAAGTCCAAAATAGTTATTGATTCGAATGGGGTTGCGTCGCATCCATTACAATGAGATTGAAAGTTTTTTTTGGGTTATGACCACCATTGATATTCCAGCACAAATGGTAACTAATATTTATTTACCACCAGTGACTTGATTACATGGACTATGATATATCAATCAAGTTTTTATCCTCTTTAAAAAACACAGGTAATAACGTGTTGTGTGGAAAATGAGGGGAAATATAAAGCATTATTTATGATAAATCAAGGCAAATGAACCAAAAAAATGCTTGCATTTCAAACAAACTATAATCACCTGGAAGCTGGTAATGCTCTCCTTCAACTCCACATATTTGCCAGGGGCACCAGTGAACACTTCTGCAACATGGAAAGGCTGGCTCAAGAACCTTTGAATTTTGCGAGCACGAGCAACAGTCAACTTGTCATCTTCACTGAGCTCATCCATCCCCAAAATAGCAATAATATCCTGCAGATTCTTGTAGTTTTGAAGAACTTTCTGTACACCGCGAGCAGTATTGTAATGTTCTTCTCCCAAAATATGAGGGGAGAGCATACGAGATGTAGAATCAAGTGGATCAACAGCCGGATAGATACCAAGCTCAGAAATCTGCACATTAACATAAAAGTTGCCTACTTTATATAATGTAAGAGACTGGAACATCACCACAAGAGAAGAGGGGAAGGAAATTTGCAAACCTGACGGGACAACACAGTTGTGGCATCCAAGTGAGCAAAGGTTGTTGCAGGAGCTGGATCCGTCAAGTCATCAGCAGGCACATAAATAGCTTGGACAGAAGTAATAGAACCTTTCTTAGTTGTAGTAATACGTTCTTGAAGGCCTCCAAGATCAGTGGCCAAAGTTGGTTGATAACCGACAGCAGATGGAATACGGCCAAGCAAAGCAGAAACCTCTGAGTTAGCCTGCAGAATGAATAAAATAAGCAGAAACCAAAAGATAATATCTCTAAAAAGATGCCACACAAACAAAACAAAAAATTCCAATATTTAACTAAAGAGGCAATTGTACCTGAGTGAATCGAAAAATGTTGTCGATAAAGAGAAGCACATCTTGACCTTCAGCATCTCTGAAGTGTTCGGCAACAGTCAATCCAGTAAGACCAACACGAGCTCGAGCACCAGGGGGCTCATTCATTTGACCGTACACTAGAGCACATTTGCTGTCGCTCTATAATGATGCAAATAGAACGATAAAGTTTTACTAAATTGCGGACATAAACAAGAAAAGAAGAGGGAGACCAGACCAATAAACACAAAGTAATTAACCTGCTTCTCTCCAAGCTTAATGACACCACTTTCAATCATTTCTCTGTACAAATCGTTACCCTCTCGAGTACGTTCTCCAACACCAGCAAAGACAGAGAAACCACCTGCACAAAGAAAACAAGCACCAATTTGTAAACAGAATGTAGGCCAAAACAGGAACTTCAAAGGCTAGGAGTATCAACGTACCATGGGCTTTAGCAACATTGTTAATAAGTTCCATAATAAGTACAGTTTTTCCTACACCAGCGCCGCCAAACAAACCAATCTTTCCACCTCTTTGATACGGTGCAAGGAGATCAACAACCTGAAAATTAATGCAATATGCGGTTAAATAGTTACACCAACATTGGATATTCACATTATATGAGTCCAAATCTTATAAAAGGGAAGAAAGACTAAAACTCATTATTTCTTGCCAAAAAGTAACAGAATGCAACAATAAGCACAAGTTCCAAACAGTACAATCTTACTGATAAAATACCTTAATTCCAGTGACAAGAATTTGTTGTTCAGTTGCTTGCTCGACAAATGAAGGAGCTTCTCGATGAATTGGCAAGAAATGGTCGGTTTCTGTTGCAATATTTCCACAAAAAATAAGAAAATGCTTCTTATTGAATTTATTAAATGATTTATTAGTTAGTACGGCAATAGCTCACTTACTAATATTGCCTCTATGATCAATAGGCTCTCCAATAACATTCATAATGCGCCCAAGGGTGGCTCTACCAACAGGGACCTACCATCATTATGAACCGGAAAACCAAAATTAATAAAAAAAAATGAAATAAAACCAAAGGTGTCAAATCGCAGGAAGCACATAACCATGATACTGAAAAGGGGCCACTAATACTCAGAAGAGACATTTTCTCAGTTTATTACTGCTTTTACGCTCTAAACAAGATGTGTGTGTGCATATATATATATATATATATATATATATATATATATATAAGCATATGTAAGAAGGACAAGATATTTAGACTTCAAAATCCAAAACAATAGGAACCTTTAACAAAATAAGATTTAAACTCCTACCGGCATGCAACAGAGAACCATAAACTACACTAAACCTAATAACAAAAATATTGATAAATTTCGTATTGATTTCAGTTAATTGTTACTTGGCTCACTCTACTAAGTGAAAACAAAACTAAGCTGGTTTTTAGATACCAGTAAAAAAGCACCATGTTGCTAAATATTATCATATTAACAGTTTCTTTGAAGTCAAAAATAAATGTACAATCTTCAATAAAAAGAATACACATTCCAAAGTAGTAATGCTTCACCAAACGGACATAATAACTTTAGTCAAGTGTCTGAATTAGAACGCAGATCTTTAGGATATTAATATTATAGAAATAACAGAAAGCCCTAATATGAAACACTTTTAAGGGGGTGTATTCAATTAGGATTTTTAAAAACTTTTTTTAAGTGACAAACTTTTGTAGAATTTGTGGATTTTTAATGGCTTTTAAAGACTTTAAAGACTTTTTTAAAATGACTTTTATAGACTCCATGAAATAAGTAACAAATTTTTATAAACTTTTTATCAAGACTGTGATAGACTTTTGTATACTTCTAATATATAAAATTGAAAGATTATTAGATTTAAGATTAAAATTTTGCTACACAATTAAATTATTTATTATATTTTTAATGCATATGTTATAAATAATAATCCACTGCTTATGAAAACAACTTTCAGAAAGCATATTATACAAAAATTTCAAGTTCTGATAATATTATTTTATCTAAGCATTAGAATACATATATATTATAATATATTTATTACATGGCTTCTAATCATTCAATTATTGGCTCCATGATTTCATTTTTTTCCTTCACAGAAAACAAAATCCACACTCTTGTGTGAGCGTGTGATTCAATACCATATTGATTGTTTTACTACTATATATATATATATATATATATATATATATATATATATATAATCCCTCCTTTTACCAAATTATGCACTATAATTAATAATAAGACAAAAGTTTTAAATATATATACATACATAATCTTCACAATTGATCTGAGTGTTTCATTATTTTATCTCACATTTATTAAACAAATTTCTTTCGTCTTTGTATTGGAAGATTTCGAACTGCCGCTTTCTCCCTTATCAATTTAATGTGCCTTTTTCCTCTTTCCTTGATTGCACGTATCGCGAGACAGATTAGGTCTTTAGTTATTTATTTACTTATTAATATATCTTGTTAATTCTCGTAATTATAATATAATTTAATTTTATCCACATATAAATTAAATCCAATTAGTTTTAAGGCTCAAATTTTACCAAATTAATTTATCCTTTACATATTAATACTTATTAGCCCATATAAAATAAATAACTAGTTTGACCCAATAAAAGACGAAGTCTAATTAAATTATTTAAAATATAAATTTAAATATTATTTATTTATTTTATTTTATTTTATTATTATTATTTTTTTCTGGGTATTATTGGGTATTATTGTGCGAATTTTTGGGTTCCCTCTTTAGTGCCATCCGAATTTCCACTTTTGTATTTTAATATTTGGAAGTTTTAGCAATGAGGTTAGACTTTGGATATGGATTAATAGATATAATTCTTCTTCTAAAGAAAATTTATGACTTTTATGACTTTTTAAATACCAAAATACTTTTATAGACTTTGTAAAAATTTTAATTCAATACCACCTATCTTTTAAAGACAATTGAATAACAATAAACTTTTATAAACTCTTTAAATATCTTGATTAAATATAATCAAACTTTTAAAATCTTTAAAAGTCTTTAAAAATCTTAATTGAATACACCCTTTAGTACACTCAAATTTATACATTTCTAATTAACTATCAAATTAACTAAAGAGTGGTGAGCTTACCGTGATGGGAGAACCAGTATTGAGAACTCTCTGACCTCTTACAAGGCCTTCAGTACCATCCATAGCAATGGTCCGCACCATACTCTCCCCCAAATGCTGTGCGACTTCCAATACCAAACGGATCGAATTATCCAATACCTCCAACGCCGTCAGAATTGGCGGAAGTCCTTCAGTGAACCTAACGTCAACGACGGCTCCAATCACCTGACAGACCTGCCCGATCGAGCCCGCTCCAGTGAACTCGTCCGTGATCTTGCCATCGCCTGATCCCATGGTGGTGGGAGTAGGTGGTGCCACCGGAGCTGCGGCGGATGCGGAGTAGTTGACGGCACGATTGAGGAGAAATCCGGCCGGAGAGGGGCGGTGAGAGGTGAAACGTGAAGGGGCTATACTAGAAGCTGAGAATGGAGATTTGGAGGGGGATCGGTTTATGGATGATCGGAGGAGAGAGGCCAGTAGCCTCCGTGAAGCCATGGCGCTACGGTATGGTTGATAGAGAGAGGATGTGAGGGGAATAGAGGAAGACTGCTAGGGTTTGACTCGGATAGTTACGCACTGTTTTATCTAGAGTTGTGCACACACTGTTTGATTTTTAAAGCATGTTACTGTGCTGGGAAATGAAATGCTGGGTTAATATTAGGAAACTTTTTTATTTTTTTTTGGCAAAAAGACTTTTTTTGCGCCATTGGTTGTAGTGTTTTAAAGCGATTAAATTCTTGTCTTTTAAAATATTCAATTAGTCCACTGTAATTTTTAAAAATATTCAATCTACCCATTCCGTTCAATTTTTTGGACGGATGTTAAATAATTACACACGTGGTAGTTCAAAAATAAAATAAAAATAAAATAAATGATGTGACGCCCCCAAAATAGGTATACATCACCCATCTTGAGTCGCCAAATACATGGTATAAAATTCAAGTACAAACTAATAATACAAAGATGCGTGTAAAATACGACAAAACATATCTTTGAGAGTTTAAATACAAATATCATCTTTCTGATAATATCCATTCATCATTTTTATCACGGCATCACCAATAATTAATCCACATCATCCCCGCATCTACTACCATGATATTCATTAGGGTCACGACCACAAATTCCATGCACTACTACGCCAATGATATTTGTGTATTCATCAACTACCGATCACGCCAACAATCGTCCATCAATGACTACTACTAACGAGGACTTTTTACCACATCACTTGTTACATTACTTGGCCACGATTACACCGAATAATCCCTCATTATAATCATACCAAGCTTCATCCACGCTTCTACGGTAGCCATGATGACTTTTAAAAAATATAAACACGTGAGGATGATGATGATGATATAAGAATTGATAAAAAAAGTTCACGAATTAATTTATTCAGAACTAATAACGTCCAAATCACAACACGATATCGCTTTGTAAAGTAAAATTCAAGAATGCTCAAAATAATATTTTCATGAAAAAATACTTGGATGAAGCCAAGAATATCAAATGATATTCTACTAATTTCATGGAGTATATAAGTCAAAATTATAACCAACCGAGTATAATAACGAATGGAATAACAAAAGAAATCACCACGTATGCAGATTGTGATAGATAAGGTTATTCCAACTGAATAATAATAACGGAACTGCGTCGGGTGAAATTCACACCAACAGGATGTTCCAATGTAATAATAAGTGCTTGAATAATAAATAATGGAACCAGATCCCAAAAATACACGCATACGATATTCCGCGTAATAATAAAAAGACGGAATAATAAATAATGGAACCAGATCCGTAGTGTAAAACACACACAGATTTTATATTCCGGCGAATAATAAAGACCAATAATAAATAATGGAACCAAGTCCCAGTAAAATACACAAAATGGATATTCCAATGTAATAATAGAAGAATGTCACCAAGTATAGGGTAGAGATCACAGATACAAGTTATTCCAATGTAATAATAAGAAATGGAATAACAACGATTCTTCTTCATGAATAAGAAAAAAAACCCTTTACCATAAAAAAAACCTAATATAAGAGTAGGGAAGTAGCGAGAAAACTTTTCTATAGTTTCTATAATTTTTCTTTCCTGAGTTTCAATGAATTAAAAAAAAATAATGGAAGAAACGAAATTTCTATTTATAGGAGAATGGAAGAGATCTTGTCAATAAAAATTATTTATGCAATCAATCAGATGAAATTATTTTTTTCCAATCAATAATCAAACCAATTAAAATATAATATATATATATAACACATGTTTTCAAATTATATATATCAATATTATATATACACCACTTAATTTTTCTCCCCCATAACCAACATCTATCCCCACCCACCCAATAATCAAATTCACTACACTCTTACACATCACTATCACACTACCACTTTTCTACCATTTTCCACTCACACACCCATCACACACCCATCACTTTCACATCTCATTTTCTCCCACCATATACTCAATACACACATATACTTCCATACGTATACTCTTCCATTTTCAAAATCATTTTCCCAACACATATGGGCCCCACATGTGGGCCCCACCTTTAAATAATTTTCTATCTATTATTTTGAAAAATGGATAAATAGGAATCCATAAAATAAGCAGACTTCATAAAAATCACCTTAATAATTTTAACAACATTTATCATCTTTATTACAATTCACAATATTAATCGATCAGGTCGTTCCTGTGAAAGAGGGGGGCTTTCATGTGGCGCCCCAAAATAGTATATACATCACCTATTCGAGGTTGTCAATACATGGTATGTAAACAACTACAACTTTATTATTACAACAATAAAAGCGTGAGTTTGAATACAAATATTATCTTCTGTATAATATCTATACTCAAATAAATCCTCATCACATTTATTGATACATTATTTTACAAAATGGTGAGGACTACTAAACAATTCTTTCTAAAACCTTCATTCCATACCCCGACTCAGTCATTTTGCTATATTCTCGCCTCGATAAGAAAAATAGAACAAAAAGGAAAAGGGTGAAAAATCAATAAATTTCAAGAAAGAATATTACGACTAAGATAATATACAACAAATTATCGTTAGTCTTCAACGAGGAAAAAATCTAATAGAATCTGAATAGACAACAAATTTTAAATCAATATTCGCAATGAAATAATAATTCATTAGAAGAGTTAAGTAGAGAATGCAAACTACTATCTTCTATGTATGAATTTAAAAGTTCATCGCTCATTTTTTTATCCTCAGTAACATCAATCAATATACATCCTGAATCAAATATTCATCTTTGCACTACAGTCAAAGATATTCATCGATTAGTCGTGTTCATCTAAAAACACTGCTCATCTTTGACTACTGACCAAAGATATTCTTCAGATATCATTTATCTTTGCACTACACGTGCCAAAGATATTCAATAATATCATCATTTAAGACCGAGGATGATGAAAAATATTTTTAAAGAGATTTAATCCAAAGGTAAACAAAATGACAAGGATTAAGGATTAAGGATTCGTACTTTGTTTTATCCATGTTCAAAAATACCTTAAAAATAATCATAGTGGTGTAAAATTCAAGAATGATCAAAACATGGATACAATCAAAGCTAGTATCCGTAATAGATATTTTGACAAAAAGAAGAAATTTTATTTTTCTATGAATAGTGTCAGATATCGTGAATAGTCTTAGTATCGTGAATAAGAATCTCAAACACCAAAAGATAGAAATTCCACAAAAATATCTTCACGCTTACATGAATAAGTACTTTTGAATAGTAACTATCGTGAATAAGAACTCATGAATAAGAGCTCATGAATAAGAACTCGTGAATAAGAACCCATGAATAAGTAACCCCGACATGAAAAAAAGTTCTAAATTTGATAAAAGTTCCAACCAATATTTCAAAGATAATGATATTGAAGAAATAATATCATTTGAGAAGAAAATAACATCCCTTACCTCGAAAGATCGAGATTTCTAAATTTAAACACCTGGATATAGGCTATGACTTGGACTTGCACCGTATAGCAATACTCAAAGTATACTCAAAATACTCACAAGAATACGCCGATAATATAGAGAGAAAACTTCAGTTCGATGTGATTTTCAATTCTAACCCAAGACCCTATTTATAGAAATTCTTTAGAACACCAAAAGCGAAAATTTAATAAATTAATAATAAATTTCCTACACATGCCTAGAATCTGATTTCAGCCATCAAACACATGCCACATTTTAGAAAAGTAAGAAAAAAAGGTTTTTCTAATTTTAAATATTTTAAACTTCCAAAAATCAATTATTTCGGAGCTTCGGAACTTCAATAATTCATAATAAATAGCCCTTTCATCAGAAAATTCGAATCTCGCGAGTTTTTATAGGAAATTCAATTCTCTACAACTTTGCAGAAGAAAGTTTTTCCAAATTCCAAATAGAAATTGTTCGAAATCCACAAACGGACGATTTTACAAGCTATAATCAAATTTCAGTCAATAAATGGGGTCCATCGACATGTTTAATATGTTTTAAACATTTATTGCAACAAAAATACTCTTCCTCCTCGTATACTCATATATCCCACATTCGTTGTAAAAATATCACCATTATTATATTATTAACATATAATAATATATTTAAATGAATTATTTTATCAGAAAAAGATAAAATATCAATTTTCAACAATTGTCACAATAAAAATTTTCTCCATCTATATCCACATAAAATCAATATTTTTCTCATCATATGAATCAATAATTAATTATTCACAAATAATATTACGTAATCACAATATCGACAACCAGCAGCTTCTCGGAAAGAGGGGCTTTCCAATAAGAATTTCTTCTTCTACAAGCAAATTAGGTGACCAAACCTCTCCTTAGATGTAACTTTCTAGACATTGCCAATAATGTTATCTAATAATATTATTCGAGATAATATGAATTATTGCTTCGATAATGAAAAATAATGTGTAATGATAATTATCAAACAACAAAGAATATAAAATATCAACGCAACAATTATTAACTCAATAAAATACCGAACATTAATTATCGTAACCATTATTGAGTAAAGGCCTTCTTACGTAAGAATCAATAATTGGTGCATTACTGAGTGCTACTTCTTGTTTTAACCACCGGGTATTTTAACAAAGATAATAGTGAATAACTACGCCTGCTATTTTTTTAAACAACTTATATTTGTCGTTTTTTCATCCAATCGCTTTTCCGTTATGGGGCCCACACACGGTCATTTACATGGTCAGTCGTCGCATAATATTCCCCGACAAAGATTTAATATTCCACGACCAAACGAATATTCTCCGACAACAATGAATATTTTATAACCACTCATTATTTTGAAATATTTGCGTATCTTACCCCTAACTATCCACATTAATCAAATCAACCCTTACTATTTCAAAATAATAAATAGAAAATTAAATTTCATTAATAATAAGTTGGGGTCTTACAACCTCCCTCCTTATGAAATTTCGTCCTCGAAATTGACGTGACGTCTGCAGTGTTTCAAAAGGTGAGGATACCTCGCTTTCATTTCCGCTTTCCAATTCCCTGTGTCATTTCTATATAGCATGATTCCTCCACAAAACTTTAACTTGTGGTATGACCTTTCAGACGTAGGGCATGCTCCTTTCCTATCCAAGATCTTGATGTACCTCCTCATACGTTAAGTCTTCTGGCTTTTTTCGTCCTGTTTCTAATTTATAACGTGGTTCGGGTCTTTCACATATTTACTGAAGTACGATATGTGAAACACATTATGAACAGGAGACATACTTGGAGGTAACTTCAAGTCTATAGGCTACATTTTCTACTCGGTCAAGAATTTGAAATGGACCAATAAATCGTGGATTGAGCTTTTCTCTTCCCAAATCTTGTAACTCCCTTCCACGAAGCAACTCGCAATAATACATGATCCCCTACACTAAATTTCACGTCCTTTCGATGAAGATCCGCATAACTCTTTTGTCGATCTTGTGCCGCTTTGTATACGCTTGTCGAATCATTTGGATCTTTTCCCGTAGTCATACGTATCTCAACTCGGGTCCCAACAAAGTGTTGCTTCACCCACCTCGTCCCCAACATACCGGAGAGCGACACTTTCGTCCATATAATGCTTCAAATGGAGCTACACCTATACTTGCGATAACTGTTGTTGTAGGAGAATTCCACCAATGGTAAATACTTATCCTAACCGCCTTGAAGTCAGGACACAGAGTCTTAATAAATCTTCAAGAGTTTGAATAGTCCTTTTCGATTGTCCGTCTGCTTAAGGATGGTATGCCAAATCAGATAATCAGAATCCGCTCCCATAGCTTTTTGCAAGCTAACCCAAAATCTTGAAGTGAATCTTAGGTCACGATCCAAAACTATGGATACAGGGCATGCCATGCAACCTCACAATCTCATTCACGTCATATACTAGCAAGACGCTCAAGTGAATAAGTCTCCCGTGACGTTAAAGAAATGAGCGAGATTTGGTTAATTTATCAACAATAACCCATATAGCATTGATGCCTTGAGAAACCGTAGGAAGACCCGTGAACGAAATCCATGGTAATATGTTCCCACTTCCATTTCGTAATCTCAAGTGGTTGCAACGGACCCTTAGGTACTAGATGCTCCGCCTTTACATCGCCGACAAGTTAAACACATCGAGATAAACTTTGCAATTTCTCTCTTCATATTGTTCCACCAAAATGTATGTCGAAGATCACGATACATTTTAGTACTTCCGTGATGGATTGCAAATAGTGTATTGTGTGCCTCCATCATAATCTTGTACTTCAAATCGTAGTCGTTAGGAACACAAAGTCTAGAGTGGACTCAAGTATTCCTTCTTCATCAATTCTCGCCCTAATAGCTCCTTCTTGATTTCTTCTTCATACGCATCGATTCAAGATTGCCCGGCTCGAGCGAACCTTAACTTTTTCTATTAAAGTTGGCTCTATCGTATACTTGACATCATCGCACTCGTTCCTCGCATATGATCTTCTACTCAACGCGTCACCACCACGTTAAACTTACCGGATGGTATTGAATAGTGTGGTCGTAGTCTTCAATAGTTCGAGCCAACGTCATTGCTTGCATGTTGAGTGAAGAAATATTTAAAACTTTTATATGGTCCGAATATATCTCCACTTTCTCCCATATATAAATAGTGCCTCCATATCTTTAAGCGAAAACGATCGCCGCTAACTCTAGATCATGAGTAGGATAATTCCTCTCATACTCTTTAAGTTGTCATGAGGCATAAAGCTATGACTTTCCCACGCTGTATGTTGAGAACACATCCTAACCCTTTGCTCAAGCATCGTCAGATAACAAATCCATCCGAACCGGATGGTATTGTTAGAACAGTCTTAGAAATAAGTCTCCTCTTAAGCTCTTGAAACTCTTCTCGCATTCTTCGCTCCAAACGAATTTTTGTATCCTTCCGAAGTTAGTCGGTTAATGGAGTAGCGATTCGAGAAACCCTTCCACGAATCTCCGATAATAACCAAATAAGCCCAAAAACTACGTGACTTGATCACCGACTTCTGCTGCTCCTCAACTTTGTATTGCTTCAATCTTCGCTTCGATCAACAGATACTCCATGTTTCGACACCACGCGCCCAAGGAATGCTACTTCCTCAAGCCGTAACTCGCATTTCTTCAATTTGGCATATAGTTTGTTTTCACGAAGCCTTTGAGTACCAAATTTCAAATGGTGCTCATGATCTTCACGACTTTTGGAATATATAAGGATGTCATCAATAAAGACAACAACGAATCGATCCAAATATTCCTTGATACTCTTGCTCATCATATCCATGAAAGCCATGCAGGAGCATTAGTCAATCCGAAAGACATGACTAAGAATTCATAATGCCCATACCGAAGTTCTAAAGCGCCTTTGAATATCCTCGCCTAATCTTCAAATTGATGATATCCGAACGAAGATCAATTTTTGAAAAGAATTGTGACCCTTGAAATCGGTCAAACAAGTCATCAATACGAGGTAGAGGATACCTATTCTTGATGGTGACATGGTTCAATTCCCGATAGTCAATACAAAGTCGCATACTCCCGCTTTTCTTCTTTACAAATAAAACAGAGCACCCCAAGGAGATGTACTAGATTTAATGAAACCGATGTCCAACAATTCCTCGTAGTTGGACCTTTAACTCCCAAGTTCAATAGGAGCCATTCGATATGGGGTTTTAGAAATGGGCTTTGTACCGGGTTCAAGATCAATAAAGAATTCAACTTCACGCTTACGGGGTGTACCGTAAGTTCTTCTTGAAATACGTCGGAAAGTCAATAACAACGAAAATATTATTCAAATTTGACGTGTCTTTATTCAAATCCATAACATGGCCTAAGAAAGCTTGACATCCGCTTTTCAATAAACGAATAGCTTTATGATTAGATATGACAATGATGATTGATTTTAATGGTTTAGTTGCTTGAATTAGACAACAAAGTTGGTTAGGAATATGAAAACTAACAACCTTACGAAAAATAATCAATTTTGGCATGATGAGTAATTAACCAATCAATCCCTAAAATCACATCAAAAGCAAGTATCTTTAAAGAGATAAGGTCAATGTGTAAGGTAATGGTGCCAACTTGAATCAAACAAGATTTATAAACAAATGGATGTGATGAAAGTTTCTCCTAACGGAGTTTCCACAGATAGGTCAAAGTCTAATTTCTTGAGTCAAGTTTAAACGTTGAGCACATGCGGAGAGATAAATGAATGGGTAGCACCCCAGATCAAGTAAGGTATAAACTTCGCAAGAATTTATAAATAGCTTACCCGTGATCACCTCGTTTGGGTTCCTCGCATTATGACCGATCCCACAACAAAAGCTCTTCCTAATCGCTGACTTTGACTTTTTCGGGACGATCTTTTGAGTCACCGTCCCTCATTGAACTAGGTTTCGCTACTGCATAATCTCGAAATTATATGTCCTTCCTTTCCACAATTATAGCATACCTTGAATCTGTTGTGGGCGGTTTGGTGATATGTCCCTCTTTTCGCATTTGTAGCATATATGACCGGTGATCGTTCTCCTCCCTTAGAACCCGATTCTTGCCGCAGACCGCTGCCTTCACATGGTCATTGTTAAATCTCCTCTTTTAAAATCTCCTCCCGACTCGCTTCTTCTATTTTCATGGCCATGATTACCACCAGTGTGGTTACCATTTTGTCCGTCTGCTTTTCTCCACCGGTTATCATTATTCGCTGATCGCTATCTCTGCACGATCCTCGTTTGTGGTCCTCAGTTGACCGCATTACTCGTTATCTCGCTTCTAATAATTGAGCCTCATTTACAACATCCTGAATAGAGAAAGTTTATGAGAAATGAGATATCTTTGAAGTATCTTGGTTTTCAAACCTCTAAGAAACATCCGTGTCATCACGTTCCTCATTCTCCACCAAATGAGGTGCAAACTCGGATAACTCGCAAACTTTGCCTCGTCTTTGAGACACCGCTATGTTGTTTTGCACTAATCGATGAACTCCACTTCCTTCATATAACGAACACTTTCGGAAAGTATTTGTCATTAAATAGTTTCTAAAAGCGTCTCCCAAGACATCTTTGAGTCTTGGCCGGATGGAGTACGCTTCACGAGACTCCCACCAAGAGTCCGCTTTCGCCACTAACATAAAGGTGGCGAATGGAACCTTCTGTTCCTCCGTGCATCCCAAGACATCGAATATCTTGGTAATTTGTTTGACCCATGTTTCCGCCGTATGATCGGATCTGGCTTTCCTTAAATTCGTGGTCCCAACTCTTTGAATCGCTTGGGTTGTGACAACCCGTGAATTGCTATCATTTCTCCTCAGATTTTGAACATGAGTCTCCCTCATCCGATTTTTGCATGAATCGCAAAAAGCTTCTAAACATCCCCTCGCTCATCATCTCGCCAAGTGTTTGTTCACAGGAGAACATTGCCACTTGACTGTTACGCTCTCCTCGTTGGTGAGTACAAAGGCGTCTCCACGGCCTCATTTCCATTGTTAATATTCTCACGACATTCTCAAATACTGTATAAAACAAGGGTTAATTAAGAAATCAATATATCACATAATATCCTTATATATCTTTGACCAACTAAAAAAATAAGCTTAGGTAGGACACACTAGCGAAGGATTTACTCGCCTCCCTCCTAGTTCTATTCCCCATCTCGCCGAGATCATATCCCTAAGCTCGATACCACCGCGACGCCCCCAAAATAGGTATACATCACCTATTCTCGAGTTGTCAATACATGGCACGTAAACAACTACAACTTTATTATTACAACAATAAAACTGTGAGTTTGAATACAAATATTATCTTCTAGACAATATCTATACTCAAATAAATCCTCATCACATTTATTGATACATTATTTTACAAAAATAGTGAGGACTACTAAACAATTCTTTCTAAAACCTTCATTCCATACCCCGACTCGTACTTGCTATATTCTCGCCTCCTGATAAGAAAAATGGAACAAAAGGGAAAAGGGTGAGCTCAACTAGCTCAGTAAAGAATATTATAACTAAGATAATATACAACAAATTATCGTTAGTCTTCAACAGGGAAAAATCTAATAGAATACAATAGACAACAAATTTTAAATCAATATTCGTGAATGAAATAATAATTCATTAGAAGAGTTAAGTAGAGAATGCAAACTACTATCTTCTATGTATGAATTTAAAAGTTCATCGCCTATTTTTTATCCTGTAACATCAATCAATATACATCCGAATCAAATATTCATCTTTTTACTATGTGTCAAAGATATTCATCGATTAATCATGTTCATCTAAACACTGCTCATCTTTGCACTACTGACCAAAGATATTCTTCAGATATCATTTATCTTTGCACTACTGTGCCAAAGATATTCAATAATATCATCATTTAAGACCGAGGATGATGAAAAATATTTTTAAAGAGACGAATCCAAAGGTAAACAAAATGACAAGGATTAAGGATTAAGGATTCGTACTTTGTTTTATCCATGTTCAAAAATACCTTAAAATAATCATAGTGGTGTAAAATTCAAGAATGATCAAAACATGGATACAATCAAAGCTAGTATCCGCATAGATATTTTGACAAAAAGAAGAAATTTTATTTTTCTATTGAATAGTCTTTAGATATCGTGAATAGTCTTGTATACGTGAATAGTAACTCAGACACCAAAAGATAGAAATTCCACAAAAACATCTTCACGCTTTTATGAATAGTACTTGTGAATAGTAACTCGTGAATAAGAATCTCATGAATAAGAACTCATGAATAAGAACTCGTGAATAGTAACCCATGAATAGTAACCCCGACATGAAAAAGTTCCAAATTTGATAAAAGTTCCAACCAATATTTCAAAGATAATGATATTGAAGAAATAATATCATTTGAGAAGAAAATAACATCCACTTACCTCGAAAGATCAAGATTTCAAATTGAAACACCTGGATATAAAGGCTATGACTTGGACTTGCAGACAGTATAGCAATACTCAAAGTATACTCAAAATACTCACAAGAATACGCCGATAATATAGAGAGAAAAACTTGAGTTTACGGTGTGATTTTCAATTCTAACCCAAGCACCCTATTTATAGGAAATTCTTTAGAACACAAAGCGAAAATTTAATAAATTAATAATAAATTTCCTACACATGCCTAGAATCTGATTTCAGCCATCAAACACATGCCACATTCTAGAAAAGTAAGAAAAAAACGTTTTTCTAATTTTAAATATTTTAAACTTCCAAAAATCAATTATTTCGGAGCTTCGGAACTTCAATAATTCATAATAAATAGCCCTTTCATCAAAAAATTCGAATCTCGCATGTTTTTATAGGAAATTCAATTCTCTACAACTTTGCAAAAGAAAGTTTTTCCAAATTCCAAATAGAAATTGACCGAAATTCACAAACCAAGCGATTTTATAAAGTTATAATCAAATTTCACCAATAAATGGGGTCCAATTAGAGCATGTTTAATATGTTTTAAACATTTATTGCAACAAAAATACTCTTCCTCCTCGTATACTCATATATCCCACATTCGTTGTAAAAATATCACCATTATTATATTATTAACATATAATAATATATTTAAATGAATTATTTTATCGTAAAAAGATAAAATATCAATTTTCAACAATTGTCACAATAAAATTTTCTCCATCTATATCCACATAAAATTAATATTTTTCTCATCATATGAATCAATAATTAATTATTCACAAATAATATTACGAGATCACAATATTGACAACCAGCGCGTTCTCGTGAAAGAGGGGCTTTCCAATAAGAATTTCTTCTTCTTGGCGCCAAGAATTAAGTGACCAAACCTCTCCTGAGCGTAACTTTCTAGACATTGCCAATAATGTTATCTAATAATATTATTCGGATAATATGAATTATTGCTTCGATAATAAAAAATATTGTGTAATGATAATTATTGAAACAACGAAGAATATAAAATATCAACGCAACAATTATTAACTCAATAAAATATCGAATAAGAATTACCGTAGCCATTATTGAGTAGTTCCTTCTTACGTAAGAATCAATAATTGGTGCAATACTGGTGTATATCTTCTTGTGTTTTAACCACCGGGTATTTTAACAAGATAATCTTGAATAACTACGCCAAGATTATTTTTAAACAACTTATATTTGTGCTTTTCTTCATCCAATCGCTTTTACATTATGGGGCCCACACATGGTCAAGCGCCGTCATTTAAATATTCCCCGACAACGATTTAATATTCCACACGACCAAACGAATATTCTCCAACAACAATGAATATTTTATAACCACTTCTTTATTTTGAAATATTTGCGTATCTTACCCCTAACTATCCACATTAATCAAATCAACCCTTACTATTTCAAAATAATAAATAGAGAAAATTAAATTTCATTAATAATAAGTTGGGGTCTTACACTTTCCAATACGGATTTCTCCCTATTGGCGCGCAATTAGGTGACCAAACATCTCCTTTGAACAACTTCTAGACATCGTTAATATTGCAATTTATAATATTAATAACTCTGTCATTTTAATTATTGATTTAATATTATATAAAATATTGACAATAATTGAATCAAATAACGTGAGATACTATGCAACAATTACTGTAAGACCCCGAATTTTATGAAATAAAAGTATTCAATTTTTTTTTAATTACTATTCACGAGTTACTATTCATGAGTTACTATTCACGAGTTACTATTCACGAGTACTATTCATGAAGCATGATAATTTTTTTTCGTAGTAGGGCATTACTCAATAATTATTACATAATTATCGCTTCAATATTTATTTTATTGATTCAATAATTGCTACATTGATATTTTATATTATTGTTGTTTCAATAATTGTCACGTACAATATTTTCCATTATCTGAGCAATAATTCATATTATCTGAATAATATTATTGGATAACATTATTGGCAATGCCTAGAAAGTTCTGGCTCTAAGGAGAGGTTTGGTCACCTAATTGCATGGCCAAGAAGGAGAAATTCTTATTGGAAAGCCCCTCTTCTGGAACCGCCTCGGTTTGTTAATATTGTGATTATGTAATATTATATGTGAATAATTAATTATTAATTTTATGATGAGAAAAATATTTATTTTATGTGGATATAGATGGAGAAAATTTTTAAAGTGACAATTGTTAAAATTAATATTTTATCTTTTTCGATAAAATAATTCATCTAAATATATTATTTTAATAATATAATAATGGTGATATTTTTACAAAGGAATGTGGAATATATGAGTATATGAGGAGGAAGAATATTTTTGTTACAATAAATATTTAAAACATGTTAAACATGTCGGTGGACCCCATTTCTTGACTGAAATTTGATTATAGACTGTAAAATCGTCTGCTTGTGGATTTCGGTCAATTTCTCGCTTGGAATTTGGAAAAACTTTCTTACGCAAAGTTGTAGAGAATTGAATTTCCTATAAAAACTCGTGTGATTCGAATTTTTGATAAAAGGGCTATTTATTATGAATTATTGAAGTTCGAAGTTCAAAATAATTGATTTTTGGAAGTTTAAAATAATTTAAATAACAAAAACGTTTTTTGTGCAAGTCTTGTGAGGTGGGCTGTTTGGTGGCTGAGGTTTTGAAAGCAAAATAAGTGTGCTTTGGAATAAAAATAATATATATTAATATTTTATTAAATTTTACGCTTTGGTGTTCTAAGTATTTTCCTATAAATAGGGTGTTTAGGTTAGAATTGAAAATCACACCGTAAATCAAGTTTTCTCTCTATATTATCGAGCGTATTTTTGTGAGTATTTTGAGTATACTTTGAGTATTGCTATACTGTGCAAGTTCGTTTCAAATAAGTTATTCCAATGTCAAATCTTTTTTTTTGAGGTAAGGGATAGTAAAGGATTTTAAGGGTTATTATGTTTTTAGTTTCAAAATTTTTCTGTACCTTCAAAAATTCTGGAAAAATTTGAAATGATAATTTGATGAGTTTTATATATTGTGTCCAAAAATGGCGATTTTTGGATGTATAGATTGAGAGTTATGAATTTTATGAGAAAAGACTATTTTAAAAGTAATCGCTTATAACTCCTTGTGATTAACTCCAAAATTGATGAAATTTTTATTGGGAGTACATCTATATAATATCAGTATACCGTGTAAATTTCAGAATTTTTGGATAAAAGTATAATTTATGATAAATGTTTAAATATTCGGTGGTTTTGGCCATATGAAAAATAGTAAATGAATTTTTAAAATTTTGAGAAAAATATATGTTCAATATGGGACTATGTTATACTAAATCCCAGAAAAGAAATATTTTTGGAACTGATTTGGTATTATTCATGAAAATTTTCTAGTTATGAGTAAATGAATTAAATATGTTATGTGTGAAGTAAGAAAATTGAAAAATATGATTTTATGGCTTGAGAATCATATATGTGGTATATGCAGATTTTTTATGAGGGTTTGGTTATTGGTGATGAAATCTTATGAGTTTGGCATTTTATGATGATTAAATGCATTAATTAGTAAAGTGTAAACAATTTAATTAAATTGTTTATAAGTTTTAAAAATTATTAAATATTGTTGTAATATTAAGAATATTAAGATTATGAGATTTCTAAGTGATTTATAACATTTGGATTAAGGTGTTATAAATATGGATATATTATGAAACTTTATCTTTTCGTCGAGGTTACTATACATGCGTGTACTGTCTTATGTATTTAATACGGTACTATTCATGATAAATTGGTTTCTTCTCTAACCAAATTATCGTTAATTTATGAATCTTACTCTTGAAATTAAAACTATGTTTTGATTATATTGTTTTTATATAACATTCTTATAACCCTAATGATAATATTTCTCTTTGACTTGAGTGTAAAGATGGGTAGATTATTGGTATGATCGTGACTATAGGTTCTCTTTGGCCAGTAGTGCAAAAGTTGAATTGTTGACTGGTATGATCATGACCATTGAATTTACAATTGAATATTTTTAGCTTAAGTGCAAAGGTGAATTGATCAACATGATTATAATTATTGTTATATAACTTCTGAAATGATTATGTGTTTCTTTAATATATGAATATCTTTAGCCTGTAGTGCAAAGATGAATTATTGATGAATATCTTTGGCCCATAGTGCAAAGATGACCTGTTGTTGAATATCTTTGGCTCGTAGTGCAAAGATGACTTGTTGTTGAATATCTTTGGCATGTAGTGCAAAGATGAACTGTTGATGAATATCTTTGGACGTGGTGCAAAGATGAATTTATTAGTATGATTATGAACAAGAACTGTGATTTGGTATAACCATGATCTTTGATGTTTCAGGTAAAGACAGGTGATGAAATTATCTTCGTCCTGGATAAGAAGAGGGATTTAGAACTACAATTATGATTATAAGTGATTGTGGACAGGAATTGTTGATTGATGTTACAGGAATAAAACATTGTTGGTGGACTTTTAACATGGAGAAGATAATAGATTTTATGGTCTATTTGACTCTTCTAATGGATTGCTCATTCATTGCGCAACTATGGTTGAAAAGTTTTATCATCTACCATATGTTCTAAATCTCTGATTTATTATTGATGAAGACTATTGATAATTTATGTATCTTTAGTTATAATATTCTTTATCGAGCTAGTTGTGCTCACCCTTTTGTTTCACAATTCCTTTCGGAGTAATAAAAGTGTATTTGGGTTGAGCGGGGATAACAAGGAATAGAATCGGTGGTCTATAGTTGTTGAGGTTCTCCCAAAAGAGTATGGAAATAATTTTATTGAGGACTTTAGTGTGTCAGATTTTATACATCATTTAATAGTTATTTTGGTGAATTAAATAGGGTGAAATGAACCCAACTTTGGAAGGGTGTTTTGTCACTATCATACAAGATGTCTAATGACATACAAACTCGTGTTATCATAAGACATGGTTGTGCTCATCCACTTGCTGAGTATATTTACAAGCACTACATATATAATCTTGGTGTTTGTTTGGAGTATAATACCCAATTAGAGACAGTGGAGATAATGATATGTCAAGAGAAGACTCACCATTGGGAAGAATATGATAGTAATCTTCTCATTTTTCTTTGGGGTCTATTGGGTCAACCAAGGATAATTCTGTGGCCATATGATATCTACCATAACCTAAAAGCTTGGCCTCCCATGTACGAAGGTTTCCTTGAGCACTTCCCAAAGATTCTAATTTCTAAAATAGTTTTTGACTATACCTTTATGTAAGGTGTCATTGTGACGTCTTCTGAGTTGGTATATATTTGTATCCAAACTCACAAAGATATGTGTTGTTGTATTTTGCACGACAATTGTTATAATAAAGTTGTAGTTGTTTTCCGCACCATATATTTGGCGACTCGAGAATGGGTTGGATGGAATGGACCTATTTTGGGGTCGCTACAATTACTATAGCAATAATTGAACAAAACTAAGTGACTTCTCACGTAAGCATTAATAATCAATACCAATCTTCTTACTATGCAACCACGCCAGATTCTCGCATTTTTTACTACCGAGTAGTTCAACAATATCAACCAGTAAAACTTCCGCCGTTATTTTCAATAAAATATTTTTGTCGCTTTCTCAATCCGATGATAATTCCGTTAGGGGTCCACCACGATAATTGTGTGTCGTCGTCGTCATCAATATTCCCCGAAACCTAAAGAATATTCCCAGAAACCAATCGAATATTATATGACAACTTGCATACTTTGCAAAATTTTTAAATACTACCCACAACTATAACATTATCTCAAATCTACACCTTAATATTCAAAAAAAATATTTTGAGAAATTTAAATCTTTATTTATAAAATCTGTGGTTTCACAATCTCCCCTCTTTATGGAATTTCGCCCTCGAAATTTACATACGTACTTGGTATGCTGAATAGGTGAGGATACCTTGACTTCATTTCAAATTCTAACTCTTGGGGTATAACCTTTGAGTGTCGAATGTAATCCTTCTTATCCAAGATTTTAACAGGTACATCTTCATACGTTAAATTATCCGCTATCTCGTCCAGTTCTAATTCAATAACGTGGTTCAAGTCTTTCACATATCTACGTAACGTCGATACGTTAAAAAAATATTATGAACACGCGACACACTTGGTGGTAAAACGAGTTTATAGGCCACAGTTACTACTCGATCAAGGATTTCAAATGGGCCAATAAAATCGAGGGTTGAGATAATGCCTTCTTGAACCTTCTTCTTCATATTCATCAAATTCGGGTGTATATCTTGAGCGGCTTTAACTTTGTCGATTAAAGTCGATTCTACTCGTATATTTGTTATCTTCACGTGGGTCCCTAGAGTCTTTAACTCTATCTTCATCATTTGTAAGTTATACGAAATGAGTCTTTATGTTAACAACATCGCACTCGTAAACGCATACGTTCTTCTACTCAACACGTCAGCTACCATGTTCGCTTTTCCTACGGATGGTATTGAATGGTACGATCGTAATCTTCAACAGCTCGAGTCAACGTCTTTGGCGCATGATACGTTCATTTTAGTTGAAGAAATATTTGAGGGTTTAAGAAATGGGTTTTGTACTGGGGTCAATACAAAATTCGATTTCACACTCTAGGGGTAGGCCAGGAAGTCTTCAAGAATACGTCAAGAAATTTGTTAATAATAGAAATATCATTTAAAACTGTGACTCTCGTCTAAGACTTGGATAACACGTCACATTGATACCTATCAACTTGCCATCGTCATTCACAACGTCTCCTACGGAAAGTTTGGCTTCGGTGCATTCCACACAAGGAAGTCAACCATGAAAGGATCGGGGCCTTTACTTATGGCTTAATATGACAGTGATTGACTTTAGTGGTTTGGTTACTTGAATTCGCATAACAGGTTGGTTATGAATATAAAAGCTAACAACCTTACGAAAAGCATGATGAGTAGTTAACCAATTGATTCCTAAAATCACATCAAAGGCAAGTATTTTCAAAGAGATAAGATCAGCAGGTAACGTAAAAGTGTTTATTTGAATCAAACAAGATTTAAAAATAATAGAGGTAACGAAGGCTCCTACTAACGAAGTTTCAACAAATAAGTCAAAGTTTAACTTCTCCGAAGTCAAATTTAAACGTTGAACACAAGCAAGAGAGATAAAATAATGGGTAGAACCGGTATCTTATAAGGTATAGACTTCGCAATTTATAATTAACTAACCTGTGCTAACTTCGTTTGGGTTACTCGCTTTTTGAGAAGTCACGAAAAATGCTCTCCTTGCACTACTAGGTTTTGACTTTTCCGAAGCGGTCTTTGGTGCCTCCATCCTAAATTTGAACTTGTCTTGTTGTGACGATAAAATCGTCTTTAGGTGACCTTCTTTTTCCACAATTATAACATGCTTTGGAAGACATCTGTGACGCCCCCAAAATAGGTATACATTGTGAGAACCCAGATTTTATGAATAAATATTTAATTTTCTCAAAAAAAAAATTCTTATTATGATGTGGAATTGATATAATGTTATAGCTGTGGGTAATATTTAAAAATTTTGCAAAGTACACAAGTTGTTATATAATATTCAATTGGTCAGGGAATATTCGTTTAACGGGGAATATTCTTTTTGTCGGGGAATAATCGTACGACGACACAATCATTGGTGGACCCCATAACGGAAGTATTGTCGTAGTAAGAAAAACGCATGTAATTATCTTTTATAAAAATAACTACGGAGGTTTTACCGTTAATACCATTGAACTATCCCAGTAGTAAAAGTATAGTAATACGCGCGGTCGTTGCATAGTAGCACACCAGGTATTGATTATTGATGCTTACGTGAAGTCACTCAATTATACTCAATTATTACTACGATGAATCGCTTTGCATCATATCTCTCATATTATTGATTCGATTATTGTCACAAGATTATCATCGCATAATATGATATATTATTAGATCAATAATTGAGACGACAAAGTTATTCATATTATTAAATTGCAATATTTACAATGTCTAGAAGTTCATCGATGAGAGATTTGGTCACCTAATTGCATTGCCATAAGGAAAAATCCTTATTAAAGCCCCTCTTTCTTGGGAACGACACGGTTGATAAATATTATGAGTTATAATATTAATGATGAATGTTATTAATATTGAAGTTGTGCTTTCGAGTTGAATTTGGATACGGACGTGATATTTGAGTCCTAACGTCGAAATTAGTAAAAATAGTCTATAAACACAAAATTTTCCTAATTCACTATTTGGTCAAAAATCAACGATTGACTTTTTCTGGAAAAAGTCAAACTTTGAAATTTCAAAATTTATATTTTTGATAAAAATAGTTTCATCATGTTGGAATTGTTTGTGTTAGTGAAAATCGACATTTATTTCGATAAAAATTGATGTCTGGAGGATATATTGACCAATCGGGTATTCAACCGGATAAATGAGCAATTGATTGCTATTATTTCACATGATTATAACTATTTGTTCACATGTTATACTATTGATTCACATTCTTGTTACTATTAGTGGAGTTGGTGCAAGATTTATAATACTTGCATGACTAAGTTAAAAAGGGAGGTATAGATGGAGGTACTATACTGTAATTAATTTTTCACATGTTTAGAACTATTGAGTCACATGATTTACTATTGAGTCACATGATTTTACTATTGATTCACATGATTTACTATTAGGGGAGTTGGTGCAAGTTTGATAATACTTGGATGACTGAATTAAAAATTAAAGAAAAGTTGGAGGTATTGTACTGTAATATTTCGAGCCTCAAAACGTGCAATTATCGAAACTATATTTTTCGATAAATAGAAGCTCATTCTTCTTCATTTCTCACCAATTCACTAAAGCTATAGAGCATTTTTTATAGAGAGAAAGTATAGAGGGAGAAACTATAGAGAGAAAGAAGAAGAGAAGTCTGCTACCTCTCTACTCCAGTATTCAGTTTCTTTCTAAGGTAAGGGATATCATTATTATGGTAAGGGATGTTATTTGTTGTACCCGTAAGGAGTGTTATTCTTTCTTATTCATGAAGAGAACTTCTGTTATTCCATTCTTTATTATTTTGTTGGAATAGCCTGTATACGCGGCATACCCTGTACATAACCTGCATAAGTGGCATACCCTATACTTGGTGAAATCCCTCTGTTATTTCATTCTATATTATTATGTTGGAATAACCTGTTTATGCAAAGTACCGCATACATGGTGAAATTCTTCTATTATTTCATTCTTTATTATTCTGTCGGAATATCCTGTCGGTGTGAATTTCACCTGATCTGGTTCTATTTATTATTCTGTTGGAATAACCTGTATACGCGAATTACCGTATACTTGGTGATGTCTGTTGTTATTCCATTCGTTAATATTCTGTTGGAATATCTTCGTGCGTGTGTTTTACACCGGACTGGTTCCGTCTTTTTATTATTCCGCATTTATTATTCTCGTAGAATATCCTCGCTTGGGTATGAATTTCACACGACACAGTTCCATATTTATTATTCGCATTTATTATTACTCGTGAATATCCTATCGGTGTAAAATTTCACCTGACTTCGTTCCATATTTATTATTCGCATTTATTATTCTCGTGGAAACATTCTTACGAGTATTCTTCAATTTTACTCTACAAAAAAGTATCGTCGTTTGATAATTTGGACATTATTGAGTTCAGGATAAATTAACTTATAAACCTTTAAAATTTATTCTTGAACTTGTTTTATTAAGTTATATGTCATTGTCATGATGAGTTATGTTGGTTATTATGTGAAAACATGAAAGTTTCTTAGAAATCACAAAGGGTTGAAAAATCAGATTTTGGTGAAAACGGAACATGAAATTCAATTGACCATATCTCTTAGTATATTTCAAATTTTTTAGTGAGGTCAAGTCCTAGAGTTAGATCTATGAGTTACCTAACTAATCCAAGTGGAATCACTGGAAAAGGTGTTGTAGATTTTCGTGTGGACTGATTTTAGCAAAGCACGAAAAATTACAAAATATGAAAAAGGTTGCTGCCACGTTTTTGTAAGGGCATTTTCGGCCACTTAATTTATGAGAAAAATTCTGGCCTTTTGGGAAATGAAAGTATATGGTATAAAGAACATCGTGTCCAAAAATGAGCTCATTCCGACTTAAAATGAGCAAGTTATGACCATTTCAATATTTAGGTTTTTCTAACGAAAAATGCTATAATCGGAGTTCTACAACTCCGATGACCATGAAATTTAAAGTGAAGGCTCACATTAACATGTGTAAGGTCCTGCCAAGATTTGGGAATTTTTGAAGTTAAACTTGAGGTAGCTAATTTCTTAAGGAATTAATAAGAAATTAATTTTTGAAAAATAGTAAATGAATTTTAAAAATTTAGAGAAAATATATATTTCATTATGGGACTATATTCTACTAAATCCCAGAAAAAAATATTTTTTGGGACTGATTTGGTATTTTTATGAAAATAGTTTAGTTACGAATATATGAGTTAAATATGTTATGTGAAGTAACAAAGTTGGAAAATAGGATTTTATGGCTTGAATATCCTATATAAGGTATATGCATATTGTTGATGAGGAATTTGATCATTGGTGATGAAATCTTATGAATATGACATTCTTTAATGATTAAATGCATTAATTGGTAAAGTGTAAACAATTGAAATAAATTGTTTATAAGTTTAAGAAGTGATTAAAACATTGTTATGATATTAACAATATTAGATTATGAACTTATTATGTGATTGATAATATTTGGATAAATTTAAAGTCTTTAATATTTATCCTTGTTTTCAGTTGATTAATGTTTATATCATTGTCATCATCCTCATGCTTATATGGTGATAAAAGTTATCTTTGGCTTACGTGCGAAGATGGACTGTTGATTATTGAATTGTATATCTTTGGCTTACGTGCAAAGATGGATTGTTGATTATTGGTTATTTTGTTGTATATCTTTGGCTTACATACAAAGATGGACTGGGTATGATTATGATCAGGAATTATTTGGTAGTCATGACCATTGATGATTTAATGAATATTCTTGGCCCGTAGTACAGGGATGATTCGATGATGCGGTTTATTTAATAAGCTGAGTCTCTGTGATAAGAATTGATGAAAACATTTTAAATCATAGAAGATAGTAGATTTTATTCTTTACTTGACTCTTCTTATGAATTGTTTATTCCGCTGCAGTTAAACTTGATGTCTATTGTATTTTATCAATTTAACATTGTTGAAGACTATTGATAATCTATTCTGCATTATCTTAGTCATAATATTTCATACTGGGCTAGTTGAGCTCACCCTTTCTTTCACTGTTCTCTTCAGGAAATGAGAATATAGCTAGGACGAGTCGGGGAAAGGAGTGACGGTCCAAAAGATAGCATTAGTAGTCCTCGCTATTCTGTTAAATAGTGTGACAATAAATGTAACGGGGACTGAATTTGAGTTTGTATACTGTCTAAGAGGACTCCATTGAGAATGGATATTGTTTAAAAGGCAGTATTCTTGTTTAAACTCTCAGTTTATGTTTTGTCGTATTTTACACGACAGTTGTATAGTTAAGTTTGTATTTATATTTTGTACCATGTATTTGGCGACTCAAAATTGGGTGATGCATACCAAATTTTGGGGGCGTCACATGGGGTCCACCAATGATTGCGCCGTTGTACGAATATTCCTTGCTAAAACGAATATTCTCCGACCAATCGAATATAATATAACAACTTGCATACTTTGCAGAATTTATAAATACTACCCACAACTATAACATTATATCAAATTATTCCATAATATTCAAAAATGATATTTTATAGAAAATTCATTTTTATTCATAAAAGTTGGGGTCTTACAGTAATGTTATAAATGATGTGGTAAAAGTCCTTTTGGCCGTAGTTAGGGCTGATCATTCGGTTATAACCGAACCGAATAGGTTATTCTTGCTATAACCAAATACCAAAATAATCATAATTTTCCTATCCAAATTAATAACCGAATTTGATAATAATCGAATTATCGAATAATCTAAAATACCGAATCGTAAATTCGGTATTTTAGATTAATAACCGAACCTCCTCAAGTTATCATTTACAATCCAAAAAAGAACAATTACCAATTGTAAACCATTACATATGAATACTACTTTTTCCCATGTCAACCTCCTACATATTACATATGAACCTCCCTGCTTTTAGATTTCACCATACGAAGTATATATGAAGAATTTTTTATTACTACCTTAGAAAAATATTGAAGTACAAATGAAGAAGCTCATTGAGATCTCGCCTGCTCATCTCTTCCGGCGTTTATGATGGTCACGGTGGCTCTCACGTTTAGATCTCTACAAAATCGAGCCATGGGATCTTGAAGGTTGAAGAATGAGTCTTCGACTACCGACTCGCAGGAGTCAGCTACCGAGGCCGAGATTGACAGAGACAGAGAAAATCAAAACCGAGAGAGGCGAGTCCGAGAAGAAAGATGATATGGTCGATTTTGAAAGTCAAAACCGAGGTCCGAGAGACGGAAAGAAAGATGATACGAGATATGGGAAATATGATCTGGGAATAGGGATGAGTGAGATCTGTCTCTCAGATCTGATCTAATATAAAAGTAAAACCATATATTCATATTAGTATATTAGTGAACTTTGTTAGTGGACAAGAATTGGGAAGAGAAGACTTTTGTTAACAAGTGTTGGGGCCTGGGCATGATTTTGGGCCATTCAGCATTGGGTTAATTATAGCAATCTTGTTCTAGTATAAAATTTGTATTAATTTTTAATTAATAATTTCGGTAATTTGGATACCCGAATAAGTTAATTTTAAAAACCGAATCCGAAACCGAATACCGAGTAATAAATCGGATATAACCAAAATTTGAAAAAAAATCGAAAAAACCGAAATCGATAAATCCCAGAAAAGAAATATTTTTGGGACTGATTTGGTATTTTTCATGAAAATAGTTTAGTTACGAATATATGAGTTAAATATGTTATGTGAAGTAACAAAGTTGGAAAATAGGATTTTATGGCTTGAAAATCCTATATAAGGTATATGCATATTGTTGATGAGGAATTTGATCATTGGTGATGAAATCTTATGAGTATGGCATTCTTGAATGATTAAATGCATTAATTGGTAAAAGTGTAAACAATTGAAATAAATTGTTTATAAGTTTAAGAAGTGATTAAAACATTGTTATGATATTAACAATATTAGATTATGAACTTATTATGTGATTGATAATATTTGGATAAATTTAAAGTCTTTAATATTTATCCTTGTTTTCAGTTGATTAATGTTTATATCATTGTCATCATCCTCATGCTTATATGGTGATAAAAGTTATCTTTGGCTTACGTGCGAAGATGGACTGTTGATTATTGAATTGTATATCTTTGGCTTACGTGCGAAGATGGACTGTTGATTATTGAATTATATATCTTTGGCTTACGTGCGAAGATGGACTGTTGATTATTGAATTGTATATCTTTGGCTTACGTGCAAAGATGGATTGTTGATTATTGGTTTTATTGTTGTATATCTTTGGCTTACGTGCGAGAGATGGATCGGGTATGATTTTGATCGAGTGGATTATTCGGTATAAGTCGCATGACCATTGATGATTTAATGAATATCCTCGGCCGTAGTGCGAGGATGATTCGATGATGTGGTTCATTTACTGTGGATAAAACATTATTGGTGGACTTTTAACATGGAGAAGATAATAGACACGATGGTCTATTTGACTCTTTAATGGATTGCTTTCGTTCTACCGCTACTCTATGGTTGAAAAGTTTTATCATCTACCATATGTTCTAAATCTTTGAGTTATTATTAATGAAAACTATTGATAATGTAATTATCTTTAGTCATGATATTCTTTACTGGGCTAGTTGTGCTCACCCTTTTGCCTCACAATTCCTTTCAGGTAATAAGAAATATTATGACTAAGATAATGCAGAATAAATTATCGTTAGTTTTCAACAATGTTAAACTGATAAAATACAATAGACATCAAGTTTAACTGCAGCGAATCAAGCAATCCATTAAAAGAGTCAAGTAGAGAATAAAATCTACTATCTTTTATGATTTAAAAGTTTTTCATCACTTTTATCACGAGACTCGACAATAATTAATTCACATCATCCACACTTTTCTACTACCAAGGATATTCATTAGGGTCACGACCACAAATTCCATGCACTACGGGCCAAGGATATTTGTGTATTCATCAATGGCCATGATCATGCCAACAACTGTCCATCAATGCACTACGGCCAATGAAGACTTTTACCACATCACTTGTTACATTACGATCATGATTACACCGAATAATCCCTGGTCATAATCATACCAAGTCCATCCATGCTCTATAGGCCACAGATGACTTTCAAGAATATAAACATGAGGATGATGACAATGATATAAGATTTCAATAAAACAAGTTCAAGAATTAAGATATTCAAGAACTAATAACGTCCAAATTGTCAACATGATACTTCTTTGTAAAGTAAAATTCAAGAATGCTCGGAAGAATATTTCCATTAAAAGATACTAGATGAAGCGCAAATATCAAGGATATTCCACTAATTTCATAGAGTATAGAAGTCAAAATTTTAACCAACTGAGAATAATAAAGAATGGAATAACAACAGAAATCACCATGCATGCGGTATTTCAGATGACAGCGAGTTATTCAACAATGAATAATAATAATCGGAACCAGTCGTGAAAATCACACCGCAGAATGTTCCAAATGAATAATAATAAAGATTGAATAACAACAGAATCACCACGCATGCGGTATTGCAGATGTATGAAAGTTATTCCAATATAATAATAAAAAGACGGAACCAGTCCGTAAAACACACAACAGGATATTCCAATGTAATAATAAAGACAAAGTCCGGTGTAAAACACACGATGTGATGTTCCAACGGAATAATAAAAGATGAATAATAAAGATTTTAACCAGTCCGGTGTAAAACACACGAGATAGATGTTCCAACGGAATAATAAAAAGATGAATAATAAAGATTTTAACCAGTGTCCCACAGATAAAGCATGTATACATGATATTCTAACGTAATAAATGAATAATTAAAACGGAACCAGAGCCCTACCAGATATAGCACAAACATGATATTCCAATGTAATAATAGAAGAATGTCACCAAGTATAGGGTTTTCCGCGTATACGAGTTATTATTCCAATGTAATAATAAAGAAATGGAATAATGTAAGTTCTCTTCATGAATACAAAAGAATAATATCCTCTTACTAGTAAAATAATACTTGATATTAGAGTAGTGAAGTAATGTAAAACTCTTCTTCGTTTCTCTATAATTTCTCTCTCTGGAGTTCAAATGAATTAAAAGAAAAAATAATGAAGGAATGAGCTTCTATTTATAGAAAAATAGAATGCATAAGAACTAACTCATGAATGTAGTCAGATTGATTTACTTTAATCGACGGTTCATATTTAAAGAAAAATCTTTTAAATAAAATATAATATATTCTATTTATATAAAAAGATTTTTACTATCAGAAACTTATGCAAAACACTATGCATAATAAAATATAATATATTCTATTTATAGAATAACTTTAATAAAGTATTCGCTTTATATAAAAAGATTTTACTATGTAAAATACTATGCAACACTATATCATAATAAAATATAATATAATCTAATTATTATCTAATAAAACGAATAACTTTATAAAAGTATTTTGTTTTATATAAAAGATGCTTCTATTTTATTACGTTAATAATACTAATAAAACAAAACCGGAGTGACTTATCACATAAGCATCAATAATCAATACCGGTAAGTGTCTTCTATGCAACCACACGTATTCGTCTTTTTTTACTACCGAGTAGTTCAACAAGATCCACTTGTAAAACTTCCATTTGTTATTTTCAATAAAATATTTTTGTCATTTTCTCAATCCGAAAATAATTTACATTGTGTGGTCCACCAATGATTAAGCGTAGTTATACGAATATTCCCTGATAAAATGAATATTCCCCGACCAATCGAATATAATATGACAACTTGCATACTTTGCAAAATTTTTAAATACTACCCACAACTATAACATTATATCATAATATTAAAAAATGATAATTATAGAAAATTCATCTTTATTCAAAAAGTTGGGGTCTTACAGCATCGCGTAGTTTGGACTGATATGTCCCTCCCCTCCGCATTTGAAACATATGATAGGTGGTCGTTCTCTTTCCTTAACAACGGGTCTTTGGTCTTTGACGCTCTTTCCATCATTGTTTAATTTCCTTTTCTTGAAATGTTCATTCTTATTATTTTGGCCATGATTACCACCGAAGTGGTTACCATTTCTGGCATGTTGATTCCCTTCATGCTTATTGTCACCGCTTCACGATCGCTATCACTAGTATTATCATTTTGTCAAATTTGCTTCTTTTTTGGTTGGGTTGACTCACTATCGCGCTCCAATGAATCGAGCCCTATTAACAACATCTGAATACAAACAAAGTTTATGAGAAATGAGGTATTGACGTATCTCGGGTTTCAAACCTCTTAGAAACATCCGCGTCATTCTCTCCTCATTATCAACCAAATAGGACGCAAATCGGGACAACTCGGCAAACTTGGCTTCGTACTGTGACACGGTCATGTTGTTTTGCTCTAATTTAATGAACTCTACTTCTTTTATGTGATGAATACTTTCTGGAAAGTACTTGTCGTTGAACAATTCTTGGAATTTCTTCTAAGTCATCTTCAGTGCGACAGGTTGAGTACGCTTTACAGATTCCCATCAGTAATCTACCTCTGCACGCAACATGAAGGTGGAAAAAGAAACATTTTGCTTCTCGAAGCATCCCAAGACATCAAATATCTTGTTGATCTATTTAATCCACGTTTCCGCCTTAAGTGGTTTTGGCTCTCCAAAGAACTCCGGTGGTCCCAGTTCCTTAAACTGCTTGGCGGTGACCATCCGAGAGTTGCCAGTGTTTCCACCTACATTTTGGACAGGAGCCACTCTCGCCTGATGTTGCATGAATTGCAAAAGCCTCTGAACATTCCATCGTTCATCATTTGGTCAGTGTTGTTGTTTGCCTGAGGAATGTCTCCTTCCTGATGCACATTATCCTTATTATTGATCTGTGGAGACTCAATCTCTCCTCTCGTGGCTCCATTAATGTTCACAACATTCTGGATGCCATTTTCAAATCTGCCACAAAACAAGGGTTAATTAACATATCACATATTATCCTCGTATTCGACCAACCAATTAAATAACAAATAAACTTAGGTAGGTCATACTTAGCGAAAGAATTCCTCGCCTCCCTCCTAGTTCTTGTCTCACATCTTAGCCAGGATCATATCCCTAAGCTTTGATACCAACTATAACGCCCCCCAAAATAGGTATACATCACCCATCTTGAGTCGCCAAATACATGGTACAAAATTCAAATACAAACTAATAATACAAATTAATGTGTAAAATACGACAAAACATATCTTTGTGAGTTTAAATACAAATATTGTCTTCTAGATAATGTCCATTCTCAAATAGAGTCCTCGTTACATTTATTATCACACTATTTTACAGAATAGTGAGGACTACTAAGACACCATCTCGGACCATCACTCCGTTCCCCGACTAGTCCCAGCTAGGTTCTCATTTCCTGAAGAAAACAGTGAAAGAAAGGGTGAGCTCAACTAGCCCAACAAGAAATATTATGACTAAGATAATGCAAAATAAATTATCATTAGCCTTCAACAATGTTAAACTGATAAAATACAAAAGACATCAAGTTTAACTGCAGCGGATCAAGCAATCCATTAAAAGAATCAAGTAGAGAATAAAATCTACTATCTTTTATGATTTAAAAAGTTTTTCATCACTTTTATCGCTGAGACTCAGCTTAATAATTAATCCACATCATCCCTGCACTACGGCCAAGGATATTCATTAGGGTCACGACCACAAATTCCATGCACTACGGGCCAAGGATATTTGTGTATTCATCAACGGTCATGATCATGCCAACAACTGTCCATCAATGCACTACGGCCAATAAGGACTTTTACCACATCACTTGTTACATTACGGTCATGATTACACCGAATAATCCCTGGTCATAATCATACCAAGTCCATCCATGCTCTACAGGCCATAGATGACTTTAAAAAATATAAACATGAGGATGATGACAATGATATAAGAATTTAATAAAACAAGTTCACGAATTAATTTATTCAGGAACTAATAACGTCAAAATTGTTAACATGATACTGCTTTGTAGAGTAAAATTCAAGAATGCTCAGAATAATATTTCCATGAAAAATACTGGATGAAGCGCAAATATCAATGATATTCCACTAATTTCATGGAGTATAGAAGTCAAAATTTTAACCAACTGGGTATAATAACGAATAGAATAACAAAATAAATCACCATGCATGCGGTACTTGATGTATAGACGGAGTTATTCAATGTAATAATAATAACGGAACAGTCGGTGAAATTCACACCGATAGGATGTTTCAACAGAATAATAAGTGCGAATAATAAATAATGGAACCAGTCCTCGAATTGTAAATACATACAGACGAGATATTCAAGCGTAATAATAAAGACGGAATAATAAATAATAGAACCCAGTCCTAAATTAGTAAAACACACGAGACGTGATATTACGGCGAATAATAAAAGACCTAATAATAAATAATGGAACCGTGTCCTGTGTAAAATACACAAACACATGATATTTCAATGTAATAATAGAAGAATGTCACCAAGTATAGGGTGAATATCACATATATACAGTTATTCCAATGTAATAATAAGAAATGGAATAACAACAGTTCTCTTCATGAATAAGAAAGAAAAACACCCCTTACCATAAAAGAAACTGAATATAAGAGTAGGGAAGTAGCAGAATACTTTTCTATAGTTTCTCTATAATTTTTCTCTCTGGAGTTTCAGTGAATTCGTAAGAAATAATGAAGGAATGAGCTTCTATTTATAGGAGAATGGAAGGGTACTGTGCAAAGAAAATTATTTATGCAATCAATCGGATGAAATTATTTTTTTCCAATCAATAATCAAACCAATTAAAATATAATATATATATATATATATATATATAACACATGTTTTCAAATTATATATATCAATATTATATATACACCACTTAATTTTTCTCCCCCATAACCAACATCTATCCCCCACTCACCCAATAATCAAATTCACTACACTCTTACACATCACTATCACACTACCACTTTTCCACCATTTTCCACTCACACACCCATCACACACCCATCACTTTCACATCTCATTTTCTCCCACCATATACTCAATACACACATATACTTCCATACGTATACTCTTCTATTTCTAAAATCATTTTCCCAACACATATGGGCCCCACATATGGGCCCCAGCTTTAAATAAATTTCAACTGATTATTTTGAAAAATGGGTAAATAGGAATCCATAAAATAAGCAGACTTCATAAAAATCACCTTAATAATTTTAACAACATTTATCATGTGAGAACCCAGATTTTATGAATAAATATTTAATTTTCTCGAAGTATTTTTTTTATTATGGTGTGGAATTGATATAATGTTATAGTTGTGGGTAGTATTTATAAATTTTGCAAAGTATGCAAGTTGTCAGATTATATTCGATTGGTCGGGGAATATTCTTTTTGTCGGGAATATCCGTACGACGGCACAATCATTGGTGGACCCCACAATGTAAATATTGTTGTTGTTAGAAACGACAAAATATTTTATGGAAATAACTATGGAGGTTTTACCATTAATATTGTTGAACTACCCTAGTAGTAAAAGTACAAGAGATACTGCGCGTGGTTGCGTAGTAGCACCAGTATTGATTATTGATGCTACGTGAAGTCACTCAATTATACTCAATTATTGCTACTGATGAATCGCCGCGTCATATCTCTCATATTATTGATTCGATTATTGTCACAAAGATCATCTGCATAATATGATATTATTAAATCAATAGTTGAGATGACAAAGTTATTCATATTATTAAATTGAAATATTTACAATGTCTAGAAGTTCTGTCAAGGAGAGGTTTGGTCATCTAATTGCGCGCCAATAGGGAGAAATCCTTATTGAAAAGCCCCTCTTTCCTGGGAACGACCTGGTTGATAAATATTGTAAGTTATAATATTAATGATGAATGTTTTTCAGAGTTGAATTTGGAGACGCGGATGTGATATTTGAGTCCGGAACGTCGAAATTAGTAAAAATAGTCTATAAACACAAAATTTTCCAGAATTCACTATTTGGTTAAAAAGTCAACAGTTGACTTTTTCGGGAAAAGTCAAACTTCAAAATTTCAAAATTTATATTTTTGATAAATATAGTTTCATCATGTTGGAATTGTTTGTGTTAGTGAAAATCGACATTTATTTCGATAAAAATTGATGTCTGGGGGATATATTGACCAATCGGGTATTCAACCGGATAAATGAGCAATTGATTGTTATTATTTCAAATGATTATAATTATTTGTTCACATGTTATACTATTGATTCACATGATTTACTATTAGGGGAGTTGGTGCAAGTTTGATAATACTTGGATGACTGAATTAAAAATGAAGGAAAAAATGAAGGTATTGTACTGTAATATTTCAAGCCCCAAAACGTGCAATTATCGAAACTACGTTTTTCTATAAATAGAAGCTCATTCTTCTTCATTTCTCACCAATTCACCAAAGCTTTAGAGCCCTTATTATAGCGAGAAATTATAGAGAGAAGCTATAGAGAGAAAATCTATAGAGAGAAAGAAGAAGAGAAGTCTGCTTCCTTTCTATTCCAATATCCAGTTTCTTCTAAGGTAAGGGGTGTTATTCTTTCTTATTCATGAAGAGAACTTCATTATTCCATTCTTTATTATTATGTTGAATAACATGTAAAAGTGGCATACCCTATACATAACTTTGTGACACGCTGGCGTACCCTATACTTGGTGAAATCTTATGTTATTCCATTCTTTATTATTCTCATTGGAATAACTTTTGATGCGTGGTTTACCCTATACTTGGTGGAATGACCACATACGCGGCGGTTTACCCAATACTTGGTGATCTTCTTCATTATTTCATTCTTTATTATTATGTTGGAATAACTTTTGTTTATGCTAAGTACCGCATACTTGGTGAAATTCTTTTATTATTCCGTTCTTTATTATTCTTTCAAATATCCCGCTGATTGTGAATTTCACCGACCCAGTTTCCATATTTATTATTCCGCATTTAATATTACGTCGAAATATCCTGTTTTGTGCTTTTGTACGCCTTTAACTGATTCCATTACTTATTATTCTCAGATTTATTATTCGTTTAATATCCTCGCATGGCAATTTAATTTCACGACTGGTTCCATATTTATTATTCCGCATTTATTATTCTCATTGGGAATAACCCGTCTGCGGCGGTCTCTATCGCATGCATGGTGAATCTTTCACATTATCCATTCTTTATTATTCGTTGAAATAACTCATCATGTGGATTGCCACATGTATGGTGAATGATCCTTTGTATTCATTCCTTATTAAATTGTGGAAATGATCTGTATACGTGGATTACCGCATGGCGGGTGAAAATCCATTTGCAGTTTCATATATTCTTTATTATACTCAGTTGGTTAAAGTTTTGATTTCTATACTCCATGAAATTAGTGGAATATCCTTGACATTTGCGCTTCATCTAGTATCTTTTCATAGAAATATTCTTCTGAGCATTCTTGACTGTTACTTTACAAAGAAGTATCATGTTGATAATTTGGATATTATTAGTTCCTGGATAAATTAATTCTTGAACTTGTTTAATTGAATTCCTATAACATTGTCATCATCCTCATGTTTATATTATGTTGAAAAGTCATCTTTGGCTTACGTGCATAGATGGACTTAGTATGATTATGACCGAGGATCATTCTATATAATCATGAATCCGTGATGTTATAAGTGGTGTGGTAAAAGTCTTCAAAGGGTTGTAATGCGTTGATGGACGCTTTTGGTATGATTATGACCAGAATTTTTGGTATAATCATGACCATTGATGATTTAATGAATATCCTTGGCCGTAATACGTCTGGGATGATTAGAAGATGTGGTTTATTTATTAAGTCGAGTCTCAAATGATAAAAGTTGATGAAAACATTTTTAAATCATAGAAGATAGTAGGTTTTATTCTCTCACTGACTCTTCTAATGGATTCTTATTTCATTGCAGCTTAAACTTGATGTCTATTGTATTTTATCGCTTAACATTGTTGAAGACTATTGATAATTTATTCTCGCATTATCTTAGTCATAATATTTTTATCCGGGCTAGTTGAGCTCACCCTTTCTTTCACCGTTTCTCTTCGTAAAATGAGAATATAGGCGGGGACGAGTCAGAACCGGAGTGACGATCCGTATGATAGCATTAGTAGTCCTCACTATTCTCATAAAATAGTGTGACAATAAATGTAACGAGGACTGAATTTGAGTTTGTATCTTTGTCATGAGGACTCCATTGAGAATGGATATTGTCTAGCAGACAGTATTCTTGTTTAAACTCTCAGTTTATGTATTGTCGTATGTTACACGACATTTGTATAATTAAGTTTGTATTTGTATTTTGTACCATGTATTTGACGACTCAAAATGGGTGATGAATACCTAATTTTGGGGGCGTCACATATCATCTTTATTACAATTCACAATATTAATCGACCAGGTCGTTCCCAGGAAAGATGGGGCTTTCCAATAAGGATTTCTCCCTATTGGCGCGCAATTAGGTGACCAAACCTCTCATTGGCAGAACTTCTAGACATCGTTAATATTGCAATTTATAATATTAATAACTCTGTCATTTTCAATTATTGATTTAACATTATATAAAATATCGACAATAATTGAATCAAATAACGTGAGATACTATGCAACAATTATTATAGCAATAATTGAACAAAACTGAGTGACTTCTCACGTAAGCATTAATAACCAATACCGTGTGCTACTATATAACCACGCGTATTACTGTACTTTTACTACCGAGTACTTCAACAGTATCAACGATAAAACTTCCGCCGTTATTTTTAATAAAATATTTTTGTCGTTTTCTCAATCCGACAATAATTCCGTTGTGGGGTCCACCAATGATTGTGCCGTCGTACGAATATTCCTCGACACAAAGAATATTTCCCGACCAATTGAATATTATATGACAACTTACATACTTTGTAAAAATTTTAAATACTACCCACAACTATAACATTATCTCAAATCCACACCTTAATATTCAAAAAATTTAAATCTTTATTTATAAAATCTGGGGTCTCACAAATAACATGTAAATACTAATATGGCTCATCTTCTTCCTCAGTCGGGTCAATCCGACCCATACACATTCTAAAAGGGTCAAATGGGTGAAGTCTATTATTTTATAATTAATGGAAATCATAAACAAGGGAAGTCAAATTCAAACACAGGAAAAGATTTGTCTTCACTCCTACTTAGAACCTCTCGCAGTCGCTTCGCATCTTCTCTCTCTTCTCCCTCATACTCTCTCTCTAAACCTTTTATTTCTAGAACTTCGCTTTCGTCTCTTAAATCCTCTCCTGCTTTCTACGCTTGCGGATCGCTTACCTCCTCCTCGGCGTTTAGATCTCTCCGGTACTCCGTTCCCTGGCGGAGTCACGGTGTTGGTTGGTGTTGGGTCGTGATATTTTATCTATTTGGGTCAAGTGTATTGGGCTTATTCTTTTTATTCTATTGGGCCTCTATTATTGAATTATTAAAATAATTAAGCCCAATCATCGTATCATTTTCATTTCAAACTTATAAGACCGGATCGGGTCAATGGATCAATCATTTAGACATTTTAAATATCTACAATCTTTGACCTGTAATGATGAAAAAGCATGTCGGTTGACTAAAGAACCTGCCATGCATTAATGTGGATGGGATTATAATCGGTTGACGGTAGTGAAGCAATGATCAAAAGCGTTGAACAAACTACATGCGGTATTGGCGAGAACCCATCGAGTAAAGGGAATGTGTCGTAGTAGTAGTGGGTGTACGGTAATTGAGGCCGAGGGTATAACTTAGCAAGAAGTCTCCACCAAGAGGTACGTTCTCATACTCTTCTTCATTTAGAATCAGATATTCACAGAGAATTATTATTATCTCTTGATATCAATACACTAGGTGATATAGCCTCCGTTTTTTATAAACCTTGTGAATTCACATACTGATTCTCACGCCTGAGCTATCCCCCGACGGAACCGCCGTCAAGCTTGTGGTGTTTATTGTGTTTACGTTGCAGGATCAGGACGTTTTAGGTGATTGGGACGTGACGAAAGATCTTGGCGTTAACATTGGCGCTAGAAGGAGGGCTTCTTTTCAATCACAATTGTTTAAATTTGTTTCGAAAGATGATGAGGAGTAGAGATGGAACACCGAGAGGGGCGGCAATGGCCGTTAGTTCATCACTTGCCTCGTATTTCAGTAAAGGATCGTTTGGGTCCTTCTAAAAGTGCTCGTGAGAGCACGGCTTCTAAGAACAATTCAGAAGAACTTCGTCCGAAGATCCATGGTGGAGCCAGACGGAAGTTAGTTTTCAATGCTGATAAGGGGCGTGATCCCAATCCGGAACGGGTAGGCGGTTCGCCAACCAGGACTCATCGCCGAAGTGGTCAAGAGGACCGAGCTACCAAGTTGGCAAGGATGGCGGACGAAGCGGATAAGGCTTTGGAGGTTCTGTTAAGACAAAGGGAAGATATAGCCGAACAGATGCTTCGGGTGAATGAGTTGAGAGACGAAGCATCTAGCCATTTTCATTCCGAAGGACGAAGTAGGCATAAGGAGGTACCCCGTCGGAAGGGTAAAGAGCGGAACATTCTATGCATGTGTCCGGGATCATTCTCACGATGGGAGGAGAGATCGAGGAAGCGAGAACGCCTTCTACCTCGAAGAAGGCAATCGATTGTTAGATCACTTCATCGTGACGATGAAAGACGCGAAGAAGCGGTCGAGAGAAATTATGTCGAAACCCGAAGGGAGAATACCGTCACAATCGTTTCTCATCACGAGGATGAAATTTTACGACCTAGTAAATCAAGAAGTCCCGTAAAAGCGATGAGATCGGCGGGGAAGGGTCGATCCATTCCAAAACCTAGTGTCGCCCGAAAAAGGAGATCTCATCACAACCCGAAAGGTGTTGATTTTACAGTTAGAGAGTTGAAAGAACTTCTAAACAATTGGGCCGAGGTCCAACGGTGAAGATATTTACGGTAAGAAGGCATCCCCTTTTACCTCGATATTCTCAAGGAGAAAGCGGATGCTACCAAAAAAGTTACCTCGCATGGAGAGCTATGATGGGTCGAGATCCTTATGACCATAGTCAGGCGTTTGACCGACTAATGGATTACTATGACTTTCTTGATCTCTTTAAATGTCACACTTTTGTCACTACTTTGAGAAAAGACGCCAGATAGTGGATGGGGACTTTACCATCGGATTCTATCTCCTCGTGGTCTGAACTTTGTGATAAGTTCCATGCTCGTTTTGGAAGCAACCGAAGAAGGGGGAAGCCTACAGGTTCTTTAGCACAAGTCCGGCGGTTCACCAATGATCTTTAGGCCAATATGTAAAGAGGTTTAGGAAGCGATCGGACGGTGTCCGATCTTAATGATCTCAAGTTGTTGGATTATTCCGAATGGGCCGGATCTGGTTAAATCGGAGAAATTGGTAAAGAAATTGATGTTTCACCATCCGAAGAGCCTAGCAGAAGCCTTTGACAAAGCGTAGAGGGCTATATTGTTGTGGAAGAGGCTATGAATAGTCTGAAGAATCCTTCTTTGAGCCAATCAAAGGAGGTAGAGGTTCCCAAGACCGATGGTGATCGGAGAAAGGGGAGGATATAACCAAAGGCGGTAAGGTAGTTCAAGAAATCTGATAACTCGTGGCGACAAGGTAGTAGTCGTTACTGTTCTTCCTACCCAAGGTTAATAAGGTTTATACCCAGTTGAATACGAGAGAGGTCGATAATTTTGGATCGGATCCAAAACCACCTTTCTTTTTTGAACCACCTCGTGATAATTACAAAAGCGGGACATGGCAACCCTCGTAAATATTGTGGTTATCATCAAGTCACCGGTCATGACACTAATGAATGTTGTAATCTAAAGGATTTTGTAGAAAACAAAATTAAAAGTGGCTTCTTGATTGATATGTGGTGAGAAAAAACCGTCAAAATCAAGAGTTATCGATCGTACTGCTCAAACAGTTCAAAAGTACCGCTTTATTCAAAATGCTCCACCACGCCAAGACAAGTCGTTGATGTAATAACGGTGATCTGTTGGGAAATTAGTAGGGAAGAAGAGGAGGTCTTATCTTGATTCATTATGTCAATAACCGATCTTTACTCGAAGGTTGATGAGCCTTTCCCAGAAACCTGTTATTTCATTTACGGATGCGGATTATCCTTGAGCCCATTGAACCGCATGAAGGAGCATTGGTGATCACAAAGCCTGAAGTGGGGCTCGGTGGATGTGAAACGAATGATGATAGACAACGGATCTTGGTGGACATTCTTTATGCCCATGCTTATCAAAGAATGCATCTCGATGAGCACAAAATGGAGGTCTGACGGAAGCTCCTCTATATGGTTTCTAAACGATCCACCAAAGTGGCTTAAGCCTTATTGAACTCCCTGTCATCTTCGGCACGGCCCCTCAGCAAGTGGAGATAACTTGTAAATTTTATGTTGTGCATGTGGATTCGGCCTACAACGCCATTTTGGGAAGACCTACGTTGACAGCTCTTCAGGCTGTAACTTCCATCCCACATTTCAAAATCAAGTTCCCCACAGCACATGGAGTAGGAGAGGTGATGGGTGACTTGGATCTGGCCCGAAGATGTTATCGGAATTCTGTCATTTCATCCGGAATGGGGGTTAGTAAACAAAGAAAGACGATGGCAATTGAAATCGAACCCTTCACCGAGAGCAGTTCAGAACCGTTGGTAATCCCCGCTGGGGGGACGGAGGAAATTGAGTTGGTCATCGGAAAGCCGGACAAGACAGTGAAGATTGGTTCGGGCTTACCAGAACCTCTTCGGACGAATCTTATGGAACTCTTACGATGCTATGTCGATATTTTTGCATGGGAGCCACAAGATATGCCTGGAGTCAGCCGGAAGGTTGCTGAGCATAAACTGGAGATAGATCCTTCAAAAAAGCCAGTTCGTCAGAAGAGGCGGATATTTGCTCCAGAACGTCAAAAGATCATCGATGAAGAGGTTGCAAAATTGCTGGCTGCTGACTTCATCTACGAGATTGATTACCCGGAGTGGATAGCAAATGTAGTATTGGTGCAGAAGCATAATGGAAAGTGGCGGGTTTGCATCGACTACACCGACCTCAACAAAGCTTCGTCCAGAAGGACTTTTATCCTCCGCCCATATCGATCAAATCATCGATGCCACTTGAGGTATGCATTATTAAGCTTTATGGATGCTTTTTCGGGATATCATCAAATATCCATGTGCAAAGAAGACATTCCAAAACAAAGATTCATTACGCACCGCTTCGGTGTATCGTACAAAAAAAATGACTTTTGGCCTCATTAATCTTTGGTCTACTATCGGAGGATGATGAACTTTATATTCATAGGCAATTTGGGGAGGAACATGGAGGTTTATGTAGATGACATGATCGTGAAGAGTATGCAAATTCGAAAACATTTGGACGATCTGAGAGAGTGTTTTCAAACTATTCGTCATCGACAACTGCGACTTAATCCAACCAAATGTACTTTCGGCCTTGGTGCTGGAAAATTTCTGGGTTATCTGGTCAGTCAAAGGGGCATCGAGGCCAATCCAGAAAAGATCCAGGCTATCCTCGACATGAAGACTCCTCAGTCATTCAAAGACGTTCGGTCATCGAATCGGTAGGATCATGCGCTTTAAGGAGGTTTGTCGCCAAATCTGCAGAAAGATGTCTTCCTTTCTTTGATACATTGAAGGGACCGAAGAATGCGAAGACATTCCAGTGGACTTCCAAGTGTGAAGATGCTTTCCAAAGTATAAAGACGTATCTGTCTTCGGCTCCTTTATTAGTCGAAGCTCGTCCCCAAAGAGAGACTTTATATTTGTACCTTGCGGCGCCTTCCTTAGCGATTGGAGCGGTTTTGATTCGGAGATCGGTGGGAAGCGACATCCTATTATTACGTCGACCACGCGTCTACGAGATCTTTGAAACCGGTATCCTAACATTGAGAAATTTGCCTTTGCTTTAATAATTGCCAGTAGAAAGCTTCGGCAGTATTTTCAAGGTCGACTCCTGGTCGTCTACACGGATCAACCGTTGAAGAAGGTGATGGGCAAGCCAGAGGTCTCGGGTAGATTAGCAGCATGGACTATGGAATTGTCCCGCTTTTTATCGAGTATCATCCCGAATCGCCATCAAAGGCCAAGCCTCGGGCGACTTTATGGTAGAATGTTCGTTCACCGGCGAATCTGAAATTCTTTGAGTTGAATCTTCTTGATCGGCGCAAAGTGTCGTTATTCAAAGGGTCGAAAAGCGTGGGCGTTGTATGCGAGATGGATCCTCTACGATGATTGTTAGTGGAGCAGGAATTATTCTAATAAGTCCGGAGGATTTAAGGTTCAATGAGCCCATCGATTCGGGTTTAAAGCAACGAATAATGAAATTTGAAAACGAAGCAGTGTTAGCAGGTGTCCGATTAGCGAAGAGTCTCGAAGTCCAACAGTTAATTATCTATAGTGATTCTCAGTTGGTCGTTAAACAGCTATCGGGAGATTATGAAGCTCGGGGAACCCGAATGATCAAATATCTGGTGGAGTTAAGAAACCAACTTCAATTTTTTGCTTCGTACGAGTTTCAGGCTATAGAGCGCAACGATAATTCTACTGCTGATGCTTTGTCGAAATTGGCCACTATGGATCGTATGTCTTTCATGGATCGGTGTATTTGGAAATTTTGCGTGGCCTGAGTGTTCAAAGATGAACGATGATGTGCATCGAATCTAATAAACTGTTGGATGACCCCTACATCGAGTATTTGGCGGATGGCGTCCTTCCTTCCGGATCGAATCTTGTGCAAAGAAGATCAAGTACAAGAGTACTAATTTCAGTCTTATTGATGGGGATCTTTATCGATTGGCGTTTTCCTCACCATTATTGAAATGTTTGGTTCCGTCCGAAGCCGAGTATGCTCTTCGGGAAGTTCATGAAGGGATTTGCGGTGATCATATGGCTGCCAAATCTTTGGCACACAAAGTACTTCGACAAGGTTACTATTGGTAGACAATTTTCAAAGAAGCTACTGATACGTCAAGAAATGTGAAAGATGCCACTTCGATAGTCCGGTCCCCGCATCGACCACCATAGGAAGAGTTATACTCGATTTTATCTCCTATACCCTTCATTTGTCATCGGGGGTGGATATATTGGGACCAGTTACCTAAAGCTAAAGGTCGAAGTTAGCTTCGTCATAGTTCTTATTGATTATATGACTAAGTGGGTAGAGGCAAAACCACTTGATCGATAATGAAACAGAGTGCTTAAAATTTGTAAAAGAGTGCATGGTGTTTCGCTTGGGATCCCTAAAGTATTGATATCGGACAATGGACGCCTTGATTAAATGGGTTCAAAATTTGAAGAATTTTTGAGCGATTTAGGGATTCAAAGACAAGAAGACTTCGTGGCTCATCCACGATCGAATGGGCAAGTTGAGGTGACCAACGGAATGACGTGAATGAATGGAATAAAGCGTAGATTGGATGAAGCTAAGGGAAGATGGCGGAAAGAATTGCTTGGCGTCTTTGTGGGCATCTGCGAACTACGCCGAGGACTACTACGAGTTATTCGCCCTTCCGATTGGCCTATGGTAATCGATGCCTTAGTCCCGATCGAAATCGGATCTCAAGTCTTGGGTAAGTCAATTCAAAGAAATCTATAATGATGAAGGATGAAGACTAACTTGGACTGCTAGACGAAGTCGAGAGAGAAGCTTTAATCAAATTGGTACGCTTATCAACGAAGGGTGGCCAAACATTATAATAAGGGCGTCGAACTTCGTAGATTCGAAGTGGGAGACTTCGTTCTCGAGAGAAGCCAAAAGCTTCTACACCTCGTAACACGGAAAGCTAATGCCGAATTGGGAAGGGCCATATGAGTGATCAAGTACCAAAGCCCAGTGCTTATCGATTAAAGGCACTTGATGGTTAGAGATCAAGAATACATGGCATCTTTGGCGAGCTTCGAAATATTTTCAATAAAGTTCAAGTCGGTTTATTGGAAGTCCATACACAATTGTTTGATATCAATAAAGATCATTTTTCTACAAATTATCACCGGTCTTATTGGTCCGATGGTGTAAGGAGGTATGGTAGGACTCATTTGGCCATTCGATGGTAGCCCCAAGTCCTTTTGGTCCTATATTGATCTTATCGGGGATGGTAAGTCGATGGTCACTATTGGTCCGATGGTGTAAGGAGGTAGGTATGGTAGGACTCGGCCGCCATTCGATGGTAGCCCCAAGTCCTTTTGGTCCTATATTGATCTTATCGTGGTAAGTCGATGGTCCAATGGTCACTATTTGGTCCGATGGTCCCCATAAGGAGGTATGGTAGGACTCATTGGCCATTCGATTCGGTAGCCCCAAGTCCTTTTGGTCCTATATTGATCTTATCGGTGGTAAGTCAATGGTCACTATTGGTCCGATGGTGTAAGGAGGTATGGTAGGACTCATTGCCATTCGATGGTAGCCCCAAGTCCTTTTGGTCCTATATTGATCTTATCGGGAATGATAAGTCAATGGTCACTATTGGTCCGATGGTGTAAGGAGGTATGGTAGGACTCATTGGCCATTCGATGGTAGCCCCAGTCCTTTTGGTCCTATATTGATCTTATCGAGGTGGTAAGTCAATGGTCATTATTAATCCTTATGTCTTGGTTCTTATCTCATTTGTCGTCCAAATTTACTTCACATATAATTGATTTCACTCTTTCTTGATGCAAGATGAGTATAAGTTATTTATTTTGTTTAAGTGTTGAGTTCGGTTCATTAATTCGATTAACTTGAATCTCGTCCAAGTAAAATTCAACTCACTTCATTGCATGAGTTAACCGTTATATGCCATATCTAATTCAATAGTTCATTTTATTGATACTAAATTATTGACAAGAAACCGATCGGGATGAAATTATAATCAAGACAGATTAAAGATTTATCAATAAGCATAAAATGTTCATTTCATTTAAGTCGATTAATTAATTACATAAACATAAAAAGTTAAATATTTACATAGAATCAAAAAAACATAATATATATTCAGACCGCTTTCTTCATCGAATTGAAATTGAAGCGTCTTAGGGTCCAATGAGCGGTGATAGCTTCTCTTTCCCTCGCTCCCGACGATCCTCATATCCTCTCGAATAAACCTTCATGATCTCTACATTGAGTTCATCCGAGTCCCTATACTACTGCTGAATCTGCTTTGAAGCTCTTGATCGAATGTGGGACCTCGTCCCTCAAGGTCTTTTATCTTATGGCGAGCTTATGGCGCTTGGTCTTATGCCTTGAGCTTCATCCTGGATCTTCGCCTCGGCTTCACCAAGTTGAAGGACTAAGCTTGGTTGGTCAAGAGAACTCCTCATTTTTTCGCCTTGAGAGTAAGTTCTCTTGACCAAGCCGCGTTCAGTTGGTTAAGATTTTGTTGGCGGCTTTTGATGCAACCAACTCATCTCTTGTGGCCCTCGGGTTAAATCATCGATGTCTTCAAATCCATCTTGGCCCGATCCAATTCTCTTTGAAGACCATTGATGGTATGAAAAGCATCTTCACGACCAATTTCTTTCTCGGTCCAAGGTCGATTTGAAGATGTTTTATCTCTTGGCGCATGAAATCTTCCTCGGCCTCTCCATTTATGTGTCTCGGGCGCAATCGTCCCAAGACGACGATAACTTGCACATTTTCAAAGTACTCAAATTAAATTCTAAAATGCTCAAGGAAAATAGAGATGTAAAGGAAGAAGTCATTATTGTTTACCTTGGCGATAACTCATTCCTTCGTCGAGAAGATTTCCGTCTGTGTGATCAACGAACCGGGTGATCGTCGATTAATGTCGAACGAAAGCCCCAAAGAGGTCGAAGGAAAGTTGGCGTTGAACACAGGCCATAGGGTCGGAGATCCCACGACTTCGGCATGATAACCTTGACTGAGGACCGGTAGATTCGGGAAGAAGTCTCGGCCTTTCGAGGGAAAAAGAGTAGGTTGGTTTGGGGTGTAGGTTCAAAGCATGAACGGTTTCGATTCTGGGAGATTTGTTTGAGGTAGGTTCTTTGGGTGTTGAAGCGGATGCGAACTTGGATGACTCTCGAAGTGCGTTCCTCTTTACGGATAACGTAGGAATCCTTCGTCACGATCACCATCCTCTTCGATTTGTATTTCTACTGGGGGGCACGAAGGGAGGAAATGACCAAGACCGAGGAACCCCGAGTTCTTCTACGATTAATGGGGTTATTTTTGTTTTTAGTTTTTGGTCCTAAGTATACTCCTTCGATCGGAGACGATCAAGTAAACCGCTTTGATCGAGGAATGGTTTTGGGGTTGGTTACTGCTTTACGTTGTGGGTTCGGGAGGGATTTACTAGAGGAACTAACCTTGGTTTTCTGTAGCCCTCCTCTTTTTGTCGAGGTGAAAGATTCTCTTCGGTATGAGAATATCTTGACCTCTGTTTCTTCTGGTTGAAATTCATCCGTGTGAATTTACGGTATTGATATGCTTGAGGGTAGCTTGGTTGGTGTAGCCTCAATTACTTAGAAGACTTCCCGGATAAAAATCTTGAGCTCCTTTATTTCTACGAACTCGGTGCGATCAAAGATCTTTGCAAATCAAAATCAAACAATTCCATGTTATAATTATATTTTATGGAATATTTTCAAAAAAATATATATATTTGAAATAAGTTTGTACTTACGCTTATGGTCATACAACCATACTTGCTTGAGAGGAGTCCGTATTTCCACTCTCCTTGGGAAGTTGTCAAATAGCTCCATCATCTCCACTTCTCGTTCTTCGGAAACATCTCCAAAGTCAGCAGATATTTTTTCATCAGTTGCCCAGTTCGGAAGAGAGGAAATTTCAGGGCCTTTGACAAAGAACCATTTTTCATGCCATCCCCTATTGCTCGAAGGGGTGTTCACCAGCGAACGTCTGTCAAATTTCTCTCCAGACTTCGGAGAATGTTTACTAAGGGCTTTGAACCCCTTTTCCCTGGACTGTACTATCTTGTAGACAGTAAAGAAGAAGTCCAGTGAGGGCTCG